>LPNX010880175.1:743173-772517 GCA_001517045.1 Pseudotsuga menziesii | reverse complement strand
AGGCACTGATCTTGTAACCTTGTAACCTTAATCAAATAAAATCCCTTTAACTAAATTGTTAATAAACCTTCCTGTAGGGACTACCCCCCTTGGCTCTATTGGGATTTAGCCTAAACGGAGGAGTTGGGAGACTGTGGTGACAGTGGTCCCCAACTCTAACTTGCCGCCAAGGACACACAAAGTGGGTTATAGACTTCCCCGTGTTCTAAAGTGTGTATTAGGAGGCAGCACGGACTATACCAAGCTTGTCTCTAAAATATTCAAACTTCACACAAGACAGTGGCTTAGTTAACACATCTGCAACTTGTTCCTCTGTAGGAACATACTGGATCTTATGGCTCTTCTCTGCACCATATCCCGGATGTAATGATACTTTATCTCTATGTGCTTCGACTTATCATGGAACACCAGGTTCTCTATTACGTTGATGCAACTCTGGTTGTCACAATAAATATCAATTGCATCCATTTCGATATGAAACAATCTTATCAAAAATTTGTGAAGATAAACTGCTTCACTACAGGCTGAACATGCTGCAATGTATACAACCTTTGTTGTACTGAGCGCAAAACTGGTCTGCTTTCTACTAAGCCATGAGATCACACCTGATCCCAAACTAAAACAACATCCTGAAGTGTTCTTTCTAACTTCAGCACTTCCAACCCAATCTGAATCAGTGTAGCCACATAATCTAAACTCACTATCAGTTGTATATGTGAGGCCATAATCCAATGTACCCTTTAGGTACCCCATCACATATTTTGTTGCAACTAAGTGAACATGCTTGGGTTCTACCATACACTGACTTAATGTGTTCACAGTAAAACATATATTTGGTCTTGTATTTGTTAAGTACATCAGTGAGCCGATAATCAGTCTATATAGTGTGACATCTATCCTTTCTAAAGAGTCATCATTTAGGAGCTTCAGGTTTGTCACCATTGGAGTGTCCATTGCCTTACAATCCAACATCCCAAATCTCTTTAAGATCTCGACTGAAATATTTTCCTTGGTTTAAGAAAATTTCATCTAGAAACTGCCATACTTCAAGTCCTAGAAAATAATGCATCATGCCAAGACCTTCATTTCGAATTTTGTGGCAAGATTCTTCTTACATTCACCGATGAGTTTCTCCATTCCTGTTAAAAATATATCATCTACATAGAGTAGTAATATCATGATTCCTTCATCTTCAACCTTATAGTAAAGGTTGGAATCTGCTTTACTTTTGGTAAATCCTAGGCTCATCAAGAAGTCATCAATTCTTTTGTACCATGCTTTGGGTGCTTACTTTAATCCATATAATGCTTTCTTTAGTCGACAAACATGTGTTTTCTTATCATGTGTCTCAAAACATGGAGGTTGTTCAATATATAATTCTTCTTCTATGACACCATTTAGAAAGGTTGTCTTTACATCCATTTGATGTAATTTCCATTTCATCTTGGAGGCCAAAGTAAGAATGGTTCTGATTGAGGTATATCTAACTTCTGGTGCAAAGGTTTCTTCATAATCAATCCCTTCTTTCAAAGAGAATCCTTGTGCGACAAATCTTGCTTTGAACTTTTCAATACTACCATCGGTTGAATGCTTTGTCTTGAAAATCCATTTGGAAGAGACCACTAACTTATCCTTTGGTCTTGGCAACACTTCCCAAACATCATTCTTAAAGATAGATTGGTATTCTTCAATCATGGCATCCATCCATTTCTTCTTCTTTGAGGCTTCTTCAAAACACGTAGGTTCTTCGTCAACAAGATTACACATTAATGCTACGTAGTTGGAATGGAGTCTTAGTCTCTTGCTTCCTTTTGGTGCACCAGATCTTTCTGCTTCTTAAATTATATCACAAGCCCAAGCTAGCATTTTTCTTGTTGAGATTGTTCCATGAGGTGTCTCTATAGTTTCTTCTAGTTCTACCCAATGTTATCAGAACCCAACAAGTTTTGAAAAAAATAGTTGGTTGGACCAGTTTACAAGCTTCACTGAGTCAAATCACGCACTCAAACCGTTTTTGGCCGGTTCCATACGAAATTGGTTGGTTTCAAAGCTGAACCGACCGGTTCCATACAAAATCGCTCGGTTTTCTTCAAACCGGCCGGTTTTGTACAAAAACGCCAAGGACCCATAAAAGCGACTAATTTCAAATTCTTTCAATAAAATAAAAAACAGGGTCCACGTGTGAGTTGTTTCACTAACCCACGGCCCTTCTAATGTTATAAAAGGAGGCTCCCACCCTCCATATCAATCACATTTAATTATGGATGGACTTTGTCCCTATTACACAAGAGGATGTGAACATTGATGTTGCAGTTAGACAAGTGCCTTTTGCCCTAGGGGAGTCAAGCCATGCTCATGTTGAGGATGTAGATGATGACTCTAAGTCTGAGCATGAGAACTCAGATAATTCTGATATATTATTAGAATCATTAGATTGTAGATTCTAGAGTCTAGACTGCAGTCATATGCTTATATTTTGAATCTTTGACTTTAGAGGCCATTTATAACCTCTTTGTTTATGTACTTTTCTTTAGATATGTATTTGCAGTCGATGTTATTGTGGTTTTATACGCTCTTACTTGCTATATACATGAGAAACTTTGCATATTTGTGTATAATGGTTTGGATTTAAATGGATGCACATGGATATATATGTATTTTTTGAAAATATGAATGTTAATGTTTTATGAATTTTTGCTCAACCGGTTTTTTTATCCGGTTTGTTCCCTGGTTTTTGTCCGATTTTGGTCCGGTTCCTGTTCTCGGGGTCGGCCGGTTCGACCTCCGGTTCAGTTCATATAACATTGGTTCTACCATGTCTTGAACTTTTGGTATAGGATCTTCTTCATCTCTAACCAGTGGTTTACTGATCTCTACTACTCTAGGAGTTTCTTGTTCTTCTTCATCCACATGGGTCTTTCTGGATTTGTTGAAGGCTGCATCTTCAGCAAATGTGACATCTCTACTGACCTCAATTTTACGAAAACCTGGAAAATAGATTATGTATGCTTTCGACTGATCACTATACCCAACAAATATTCCCTTCTTTCCTGAGGGGTCCAACTTTGATCTTTTCTCTTTGGGAACATGTAGGTACACAAGACAACCAAATATCTTCAGGTGACTGACTTCAGGCTTTTCACCAGTAAACATTTCTTCTGGAGTTTTGTTTCCAAGCGTGCTGTGGGATAATTTGTTTTGAACATAGACTACGGTCTTTGCTGCTTCAAGCCATAAATACATGGGTAGATCTTGATCATGAATCATGGCTTTGACTACTTCCATGATAGATCTATTCTTCCTTTCTACTACATTTTGTTGAGGATTATAGGGTGTAGTAAGCTCCCTCTTAATCCCAGCTTCTTTGCAGAAGTCCTTGAATTTAGTTGAAGTGAATTCTCCTCTGTTATCTAATCTTAATATCTTAATCTTCTTTTCAGAGAGATTCTCTACAAGAGCTTTGAACTCTTTGAACTTTTCAAATACCTCATCTTTCTTTTTCAAGAAATATATCCAAATATTACGTGAGTAGTCATCAATAAAAGAAACATAATAGACATACCCGCTTAAAGAAGTAGTTGACATTGGTTCGCAGTGCGCACACATCTGAGTGGACAATCTCTAGGATCCCTTTTGCTTTACTATTACTGCTTGGAAATGGATTCTGGGTGTTCTTCCCTTGAGCATACCCTTTGCATACCCCTTCATTGTTGATCTGGATTTCTGGTAGACCTGTTACTACCTTGCTCACGATTGGTAATGCTTTGTAGTTTATATGAGCAAGTCTTCTATGCAAGCTGTGAAAGTTGAGTCTGTATGCCCTTTTAGTTTGTAGAGCCCTCCTTCTTCAATACCTATTACAACTGCATCATCTATAGTTTTTCCTTTTGACCACATAAAAACTTCACAACCTACAAAGGCAACTATGAGGCCTTTTTTGTCTAGAGCTGATATAGAAAGAAGATTCTTCTTTAGACCTGGAACATATAAGACTTCTTTCATTTTCATGGACTTACCGGATTTCAGCTTGTAAAAAGTTTCTCCCATTCCTTTGATAGGATATTGGTAGTCATCTCCAAGCTGAACTTTGTGTGGATAATCTTTCTGAGTGAGGCATGAGGAAGAATCTCTGTGGCCTCCGCCTGACATTTGTTTGGAAGCACCACTGTCTATGAGCCAAGTATCAATTCCATGAGAGATAGATCCTGTGAGGACTGATACTAAGACATATTCTTCATCAGAGTTTTCATTCTCTCTGATCCTTTCTTCATCTGAATCATTTTCTTCAGTTGCATGGGCATGGAACTTTCCGTTCTTCTTCTTGAACTTGCTCTTGTTAAGTGGATAATGTCTGGAGATATGTCCTAACTTATGACATGTATAGCATTCATAGGATGAGTAATCCTTCTTAAACTTCTTACCCCTTTTGAGTTCTAACGATCTACTTGTGGGAGATCCTCGATCCTTCCTTTTATTCCTTCCTATTGTTCTTCTTATTATTCATTCACTGAGGAATATCCAACATATGAAGGACAAAAGGTTGAAATCCATACAGGATCAATAATAAATATTTAATAATGAATAAGATAGATGATTGAATGTTCAATACATGTGACGGAGTATTTATATACACTGACTAGACACAACAGTTGATAGGTCATGACCCTTGGTTAGCATCTGTCACTTCATTTATTATTATTATTAAAATGCTTATCTATATATGTTACCCTTTTTTCCTTGGCAAAAAACAAGGGGTACTTGGTTGTCCTAATAATTGGAATTATGACATCATTTTTTTAGGGGACAAATATTTAGCACAAAACAATATTTTTAGAATCAGTACTCCATCAAGGGCTTAGTATTTGAGTGCATGTGAACACAGCAAGCAGAGGGGTGCGCGTATACATATGTAACTAGAAAGTATATATCAATAGGTATTTATCAGTGAGTTGTCCATGGACATCAGGTTTTATCCTCAATTGTCCCTAAAATCCATATCTTGCCCTGAAACGTACGGGAAATGGATCTTAGGAAATTCCAAGGTGAATCCAAGAATCTGGGTTTAAGGGTGCCTCCATTCTGGATTCAGAGGTTGATTTTGAAGGATCCATAAACTCTGAAATTCAGTCAGATAACAGAATTATTCAAGTTAAAATGTCTCTGTGTGAACTATTTCTTACTGGATGTTAAATGTTTTCTACTATATGTAATCTATATCTCGCATTGAACTGTTGCCTGGCAAGCATGCTATGGACTAAACGTTGACTCCTTAAAAATGAAATCACCACAAAGAGATATCATCGTATGTCAAATATATACAGTGATGTTACTTGCATAAAAATGGGAAACTTACTTTAAAGTTGCGTCTGACGGCTGCGTATTGGTCACAGAGGCAATGTAATCCTGAAATTGAAGGGAAATAAGAGATTAAATAAACTACCAATCATTAAGCTACGTTTTAATTGAAGAATGCTAGATTAAGTAAATTATCTGTCTAGTACATACTGCAGTTTTAGCCACAGCATGATGTTGATTCCATGAGCTGCCAACTTGATCTTCTGCTTTGAACTCCTTAAAGTCCCCAGTCATGAACACAGAATCTCCATGGACCTGATGATAGAAACAACATTAGTAATCAAGAATCATGAGACTGGCTCTGTTTAAAATCAACAATCGTTTTATTCACAAATTATATTGATTCTCTGAAACAGAATTGCTAGAGTGGGATATCAAGGATCAGACTAGCAACAATGGTTAATGTTAGATAAATTAAAAAATATAGTCAGCAAATCAACCTAAATGGTTACCATTATAAGGTTATGCTTAGGAAGTGGATTTTTTTGGCACATCAAGCTGAAAGTAATCAAACTCATTACAGCTACCAGCAACCATGCAAATGACTTACTTAGAACAGTAACACTAGTAAACAGAAAAAATGATACAAAGTCAAGATATCTTAGGAAAAAGAAAAGAAAGCAGCAGTAAAGACTGACACAATACCTCATTAAGTTTTTCCCACACTAAATCAGGCTGATTTATATAACCTTGATCTGTTGCTAGCAGGTAGAGATCCCCCTTGAACTGTAAATTAAGAAAATGTTAAAACCATAACACACTCAAATTGACTCAATAAACCTGTCTATGACGATTAAATAATGAACAGCTACCCTTCAAAACCAAATAAATGAAAGAAAAAACTATTAATAAGCCACCAACCTTAAACATTGTACTAAAGTGGTTGTTACGGAAAAAAACACAGAGTTCGCAGTCCTTCAATCCTTCTTGCAGACAAAAGAGCCTACCAAAAGATATTGCATGTGAATTTTTTGCAAATTCAAAATTTGAAAGATGCACAAAATGCATATAATAATCCACAACAAAATAGTATGCATAATAGGTTACCCAAAAACTGTCAATTGACTAGCATTACTCCTCAAAAAATTCCGAATCAGTGTTCCTGCATTTAAGGCCTCATTTAGAATTCCAACAAGAAACACAAAATTGCCCTAATATCAATATTTTGACATCAGTGTACCATAGACAATTTACAGGGAACAGATTTACCTTCTCTCTCTGCTGCACTCAGAGATTCTTCCTGTTCCTGAATTGAAATTTCATCTCCAGGCCCCAACTCTATACTTTGTAAAATTGCTCCTTTGTCAGCCTGCTCTGCTAAAACCATTTCACCTTCATATAAAGGCTCTCGACTTTCATACATCTGAGGTGCAGGATCCACTAGAATGCATTCCTCCCCTTCATAAATAGGCTCACTACCCTCTAAACTTGAACTAACATCTTCTGAGCTGTCAATTCGCTCTTCCTTATTTTCAGAGAGTGGAACACCCCCAAATGAAAGAGCATTGGTATAAACAGGTTCCCCCAGACCCTCTACTGGCCTACAATTAACTACACTTGTTGACGTTTCTTGACAAGAACTTCTTGCCACTACTTGCTGACTTTTGGAAGTCTCTTCTGCAGTACATAGATCAGTATGAAGTTCAGGAGAGACATTTGAACTTTGTGGGAACAAAAATTGTGCATCCAAAACTGCATTTTCAGCTGCTACCTCACCTTTATATTTTAAAGAATTTTCATCATCTCCTGTTCTCCCAATCAATAGCTCTTCAATAAGCGTTTTATCAAACACATTAGCAGTCGATATATTTAATTCATTCAGACAACTGAAAGAAGCAACCCTGCTCTTACCACTGACAGCTATTTCACCATCCAATTTACTGGCTTCATCCATATGACTTGCATGATCTGCATCTTCAATGTTATGCTCTGATGATTCAAACAAACTTTGACATGTTGGTCTCTCAGCATTCAGATTTTGATGTGAAATAGCAGACAAACTGGTATCAGTATCAGGTGGAGCACCAGCTATTGAATCAACTTTTGATAAATCCAATGCTTTCATAAGTTCTTCAACTTCCTGTTCATCACCCTTCCTTCCCCTGCAGTCATTAGGAGTTGAAACAGGAGAGCCTTCAAATGATCTTCCCCTTGAAAGGGATGGAGAGGGAACCCCTAAAGTTGCAGTGGTGGCAGCAGCAAAATCAATTGAATCTTCTTCAGCAACTCTAGCAGGCAACTCCTGTGTTTTGCTCGCATCCAATGCTACAAGCTTTTCCATGAGGGTATTGTATGAATGTGATCCTATTACTCTTGCAGTCTCTTCATCCTAATGAAAAGAGAAACATCATTAGTTCATAGTGCCTCCAATCACAAGTGAATGCAGGTAATAATTCAGTCCACGAATGCATAAGGTGTCAAACACAATTATACACCATACCATGTAAAATCAAAGTGGACAATGGTAGAATGCAGACACAGGAATGCAAATAATTTCTTTGGACAAGGGCAACAGAACAAGACAACTAAGAGAAAGGCAATGCCACATCGACGATGTTCATGAATCATAACCAAAAACTGTATTTCTAAGTCTATTTGAATATGGCAGCTCATCAAAAATCAATGAAAGCTTTTAATTTTAATAGGCACATTATTCTAGGTACTAATAGAACAAACACACTTCAAGAAGAAGCATAGTTTAGTATGATTCATTCTTGCACAAACAGATGTATAAATTACTCAATTTGCAAGATTCCAGCATAGGTGCAACACGTCAGAGAAACTAACTAGAAGATTTATAATGAGAAAGCCAGTTTATACCAACTACTTGTAAAATTCATCAATAGCTAAAAAATGAAAAAGATTGACAGCAAACGCTGTACCAGAAATCTGAAAAACATATACATCCATCTCACGTGAATCATGACACATATTTTCTTTACCAAAAAGAGAACAGTTGTAAACATCATATATGGCATGCAATCAACTTTATCTCTCACTTTGTGGCAACATCAATTGCTGATTTTTATGGTACAGTTAAGAGGGGCATGTGGGGCACACAAAAGAGATTAGAATGAAAACTGTGGGTAGCAAAAGAGAGACTTTACAACATGTTGGCATTCACCATCATCACATTCAGTGGCTGATTAGGAGTGAGGATCTTGAGCAGCATCAATGCAGAACTCAGGAGCAGAGCACAGACATATTTTTCCATGTGTTTGGTACAAATAAGTTTGTAATTTTTGGCAAGAGTGCGAGTATTTTGACAATTGAAGGATACTGATAGAATTAATGTAACGTAATGGTCATACCAATGAATATTATTAGAAATTTACCATAGGTGTTAGCATTAGATAAAAAGGATCATGTCATATTAATAAAGGGGTTTAAACTTTAGACATAACATCTAATAGTGAAGCAATCACTATGTCTTATTCCAATGATATTAGTTGTATGGTTGGCCGTCTCCCTCCAAGAGACTGAGAAGTATGTCCTTATTTCATTACAAAATACTGCATTTATTTCATTTTCTTTTCTCTCTACATCTCTGTATTATTGCCTGTGTAAATTCCTATATACCATTTATGATTAATACAAATATACAAACTTTTGAAGGCTTATCTAAGGGAAAAAACCTTCCCTTTGAACAACCTTGCATTACAAATATATATTATAACTGAATAGCATTCTTCAAAAGCTGTGGGCAATGTTCTATCTATCAAACAGCTCGGTTATGTTACATAATATGTGTTAACTGGCCTTAAATTCTGAGAAAGCAATGATAAGCAAGATAAAAGAAGAAACAAAACAAACCTACCAATAGAAATTCTAAAAATTCTACTCTGTACTTCAACAGGAATTTGTCTTTTGTGAGGTTCCGGCATAGATGCAACACAGAGAAACTAAACTAGAAGACTTACAATGAGAAAGCCAGTTTATACAAACTATGTGTAAGATTCATCAATGGCAAAAAAATGAAAATAATTGACAACAAACTCTGTACAAGAAAAACATATACATCCATCTCACGTGAAAGATAACACAGCTATATTTTCTTTAACAAACAAAACAAGTCATAAACATCATACATAATACATATCATGAAATCAACTCTATCCCCCACTATGTGGCAGCATCGAAAGCTGAATTTTGAGGTACAGTTAAGAGGGGCATGTAAAGCATACAAAAGAGACTAGAATATTAGATTATGGGCAGCAAAATGGAGAATTTACAGCATGTTGCATTCATCATCATCACATTCAGTGGCTGACAGAGTGAGGATCTCGAGTTGCTTCATTGCACAACTCGGGAGCAGAGTGCAAATATCTCTTCCAATGTGCTTGGTACAAATAGGTTTGTAATTTTTTGGCACAAGTGCCTGTATTTTGACCATTAAATGATGATGTTAGAATTAATCTAGATTCTAATGTAATGTTCACAACAATGAATATTATCAGAAATTAGTAATAGGTGTTAACATTAGATAAAAACTATGTTACCAGATCCACAGACCCTGGGGCATGGATCTGTGGATCCCCAGATCAGATCCAGATCTGGCTTTGAATCCCCCTGGATGCACCCAGGATCCGTTCCATAGCCACTTCCTGCACAGTTGGAAATAACAGATCCTCCGCTGTAAAATGGATCCAGAGGATAATAAGTATAATTCTAAGTTTTTAGAATATGAAAATAAAGTAATTTTAACCTTTGCTCTGTATTTTCCAAATGTTTGTCTTTGTGTTCACTGTCAGCACAACCCCTAACTATCATTTGCCGCCTTGTCAAAACAATTGAAAGATGATTTATAAAGAAATCTAGCCTACAAGTAAAAGCACTGTCGAGTGTCGCTTTCTGCTTAAGGAAAGTGGAAAATAGGCCAATTCTAAACTTTAGCTCCCTCAAAGTATCTTTCACCATTGATTCTTGAGCCAGGGTTCAAGCTGTTCTCCGAATGGAGCGAGCCTTGTTCTGCTAAAGGTGAAGATCAGTTTGTACGATTAAAGCTTTAACCTTTGGGTCATGTGCTTAGACAGGAAATTTTCACAGCATCATGGTGTCTTGTGTAGTGTTGTCATGGTGTAGAGTGTAATCTACATATATACAAAAGTAATAATGTTGTATGGTAATTTAAAGTTAGAAGTTATGTATATATATATGCAATCTTATAAAATTACATGTTATGATTTATATTATAATTTACAGCATAAATTAATATTTCAGAACTTATATATGAATTAATTAAAATTGAAATTTATAGACATAAAATAACTAAAATGTAATCTTTTGATTGTTTTATACAAGTGTCATATATTTAAATATAAATATAATATAAGTTACATATAAAAAAAATTATATATATTTTTAATTTCCTCAAAAAATTTATTTTTACAAATTATAAAAATATATTTATATCATTTGTACCTGCCATTCGCTCACCATATCCAGATCCTGGCTTTTCAGTATAAATTAAAGATTTATAAACTTATATATGAATTAAAAGCGCTGTCGAGTGTTGCTTTCTGATTAAGGAAAGTGGAAAATGGGCCAATTCAAAACTTTAGCATCCTGAAGTATCTTTTACCTTTGATTCTTAAGCCAGGGTTCAAGCGGTTCTCCGAATGCAGTCAACCTTGTTGTGCTAAAGGTGAATCCCAGTATGTAAGGTTGAAGCTTTAATCTTTGGGTCGTGTGCTTAGACAGGAAATTTTCACAGCATCATGGTGTCTGGTGTAGCTATGTCACATGGTTCGAGTTCGAATTCGAGTTCGACGACCTTGAAATTCGATTCGAATTCGATTTTTTTTATGAAGTTCGGGATGAGGTTCGGCATTAGGTTCGCCAATATAAAAAATTTCATATATATAATAATATATATAATAAAATATACAATAAAACAAATGAAGAAAATATATCAAATATATTCTGACACCCATGATAATTAATAATTAATATAATAAAAAATCTTAACTTTAATATATTTCTTAAAACAATCAAAGTAAACATTATTTGAGATTCGAGAATAGTCATATGACACCAGAAAATAAATATTAAGCAATAATCAAAACAAACAGAACTTAAAGACACTCTTTGAAAATGGGGATGTGATTAATTTTGAAATGAAATGGTCTAATGATTTGTTCAGATCGATACATGTAAAAAAGACTAATTTAATATTATTTTAGTTATTTATTTTTATTTTTAAAATTAAAACACATGGTAGCCTGGTAGGTGAGCAAAAATGGAGTCGGGACTTGGGATATGACTTATGAGAGCGGTGGACTCGGGAGTCGGGAGAAAACCTTGGAAAGTGGGAACCGGTGACAGGACAGTGGAACGCAGCGAAAGACAAAAATTGAAATTCGATTTGAAATTCGTTTGAGATTCGCCTAAAATTCGATAAAGTTCGAGTTCGTTAAAGTTCGATATGGTTCGATTCGATTCGCCTTGAGGTTCGGCGTTGAAATTCGCCGAACCTAAACGAATTGCAAATTTTTTTTGGAGTTCGGCGAATTTCAAACTTCAAGCATAAAATTCGCCGAACCCTGTGACATAGTAGTGTAGTGCTGTCATGGTGTAGAGTGGAATCTATATATATACAAAAGTAATAATATAGTAATTTAAAGTTAGAAGCTATGCATATATATCTAATCTTATAAAATTATATATTATTGTTTTAGACAAGTGTCATATATTTAAATATAAATATAATATAAGTTAGATATTTAAAAAAATTTATATATATTTAAATTCCTACATAATTTTTGTTTTTACAAATTATAAAAGTATATTTGTACCTGCCATTTTCACACCGTATCCAGATCCTGGCTTTTCAGTATAAATTAAAGTTTCTAAACTTGTATATAAATTAATTAAAATTGAAGTTTATAGACTTCTATATAAAGTAACTAAAATGTAATCTTTTAATTGTTTCATACAAGTGTCAAATATTTAAATATAAATATAATATAAGATACACATTTAAAATTTTATATATTTTTAAATTTCTACATAAATTTTATTCTTACAAATTATAAAATTCAAAATTGTATTTATATTGTTTGTAACTTTGTACCTGCCATTTCCACACCATATCCAGATCCTGGCTTTTCAAAAATCTGACAGATCTGTAACGGATACGCATCTGCATCCGAATCCTGGTAACTTCAGAGAAAAGGGTCACGTCGCATTAAAAGGAATTTTATGTTTACAAATAATGTGAACTAATGAGGCAATAATTATGTTTTATTCCAATGATAGTAGTTTTATGGTTGGCCCCCTCCCTCCAAGAACTAAGATCTATGTCCGTACTTCATTAAAGAGTAATACAATTATGACTATCATTGCCTGCGTAAAGCCTATACACCAATTATGACTAAAATTTAATACAAATATATTGATCCCAATATAGGCAATGATTTTGACGATGTAGTTATTTGTGTAGCATGAAGTTTTTTGGACTCTACAGGCCATTTAGAGCCTCTTCGTTTATCTATTTTGGGTCAGATATGGATTGTACTCAATGTTCTATGAGCCTTGAGGAGACAACCCCGCACCCTCTATTTGCCTCACACCATCTTCATTGAGCATTTGTGAGCATTTGGAGGTTTTGGAGCAGAATTGCAGGCTGGGCAGTTACAGATTTTGGAGCTTGTTGGGAAGTCTTCTTGGACTGTTTGTAGTGGATTTGGCATCTGATTTAGGATGCTACAACCCAGCTTGAAGGAGTTGCCGTCCATCTCATTGTTACTTGTGGCCATTGAGCTGTTTTGCTGGCTGTTTCCACAACTTTCCACTGTCCCGGTCCAACAATCAACTGTCTAGGTATGCTAACAGTCTGAAATGAGTCAAATCTGTCCCCGTGATGATTTTGATCTTTGATGATTGATCATGTTGATCTTGTAGCCTTGTAGGCAGATCATGTTTTTTGGACTCTATAGGCCACTAAGAGCCTCGTTGATTATGTATTTTCAATTTTGATTCAGATATGTATTGCACTTGGTGCCGTTTTGATATATTCACGCTTACATAATATATACAGGAGTAAACTTTGCATATTTGACTCTAATGGTTTGGAATCTTCCAAATAATTTTTTACCTTAAAAATTGAATATTTTATGTATTTTTAAAAAACCCAAGTTACTGAAATTAAACCAGTCCGAGTAAAAGCCAAGTCTGATTCCAGGCCAAGTTGACCTCAGCCGGTTTCGAGTCCAAGTCCAAGTCCAAGTTCTAAAAAATTGGGATGGATTATGATAGTATAATTATATCCTTTGTTTTTGTCAGCCAGTAATGTCAATGACCAGATGCACAGAAATAAATAAACCTTTCATGGGTGAGGTTTATGAGGTCTTTGACATCATGCTTAGAAGATAAGGGACATATTAACACAAAAGGGCTTCGATGAAGTACTCTACAGCCTCACAAATGCCATCTTTGTTGAGAAAATTTAGCTTGGACAGGAACTTCTGCACAGGTTCAGGGTAAATTCGCCTGAAGTGGTTCAAGGTAATTCTATTTTGTAAATTCACTTTAGGATAATTTATTACTACATTAATAATTTAGACTAGGATTAATCTAACCTGTACATCTCACTGAAAGAATAGGGTCTCAGCACAAGTATAAAGGAAGGTCAAGATAAAGAGTTCAGACAGCTTTTTGTCGAACAGGGACAACAACCAGAAGAGAGAGCATAGAGAATCAGTCGAGAGTAAAGTTCACAGCAGTAGGTCGTACATCACAGCTGTAGACTGTATACATGTGAATCCATGCATTGCCGTACAACCATGCAATAGCAGGCCGTACAGCCATACAGCAGCAGCTTCTGTTTCTCGATTTTTGGTGCAGGCTGTACACCTCAGGTTGAGGTGGGTTTCTTTACCGTGAAGCTGCTGGGTTTTAGCAGCTGTGGAGGTTGGCTTATAAGCTTTGATTAGTTGAATGATAAGTTGTTTTGAAAGAGAAATTGCCTGTGTATGTGTGTATTTGATTTACACTTCCGCTATTTACTTTCCAGCTATGTTGCGATTGTTGCTATGTGAAGAAGCTAAATTTCTGCAATTAAATAACAGATTTGTTTGGTTGAGAACATAACGACTTCAGTCACTTAGGCATTGGAAAAATTACAATAGTCACCAAAAGCTGGAGCATAATAACCATCCCAATGCATATTCTGGCCCTTTTATTGAATTCTCAACTATATAACAAGGCAACACAGGCATAATGAAAAGGGAGTATCAAATAAGGGCAGGGAGATTGTAGTGGGATACAAGAAAACCTTAGCCCCTTGGAAGGGGAAATTATGAGGGCAATCAGATAGGACATTTATCGGCAGTACATCCAGACCATGGATCTCTCCTCACAAGACCCTTATCCCCAGCTTGCCCTTCTATGTGGAACACTTCTTGCAGATTGTGGATGTTCATATCCTTCAGACAGGCTATTTACAGCAACATTCATCTCATGGTCTTTTGTTCCCTCTGGGCCAGTTAAGGGTGAATTCTGACCAGCTTTGAATTGAGTCAGACTCATTTTTCTTGGGAGGATAGGATCTGTTGACACTGTTCTCTTAAGGAGGTTGGGACTGAGGAGCACTATTATTTCCTCTTCAGCCCTTGGAAGGGGAAACTATGAGAGTGATCAGGGAGGACATTTATCAGCAGTACATCCAGACCACGGATCTCTCCTCCCCAGCCCTTTATCCCCAATTTGGCCTTCTATTTGAATTAATTCTTGCAGATTGCAGATGTTCATATTGTTCAGCCAGCCTATTTACAGCGGCATTTGTCTCATGGCCTTCAGTTCCCTCTGGCCCAGTTAAGAGGGAGCTCTCACCAGCTTTGCATTGAGTCACACCGCCATATTTCTCAGAATGATGGGATCAGCTGACACTGTCGCTTCAGGAGATTGGGACAGAGAAGCACTACATCTTCATGTGTCCCTTCTATTATATCTTCATGTGTCCCTTCTATTATGTGATCCAATGGTGATTTTACTGTCTCTATAGAGAATTGGCAGGGTCATTATCCTTGTTTTTCTGTTACTCCAACCAGAGATGCATAGCTCGTCCCTCAGATATATAGTTACCTTTCAGCAGCAGGCCCTTCAAGGCCCCTCTAGATCTACCAGATTGATTTCATCCTTCTTTCAGCCCATCTCAGCCAGGGATGTTGTTAAGCATCATGCAGATACTATGGATCCTGACTTGGACAGTAACAGACAAGTCATAAGTTAATACCTCACTCAGGCTACCCTGCTGCAGATTGCTCACACTAGTTCTCATTGTTGCAAAGCTTCTGCCCCTTCCAGTACACAGAACATTGCCTGTGGGCGGAAGCATTAACCTGATTCTCACACCCTTATGGATGGTTGTTGACCTTGGACACTAGAAGAGCTTTGGTGCAGAGCCCTTGACTGCCTACCTCCACCCAGTTCCCTTTTAGTCCATGTACATCTTTTGCTCAATTGTTAATAGTTATCAATGATTGTAGTCACTAGTCCCTTTGACCTATTTTGGTCTTTATTCGACATAACAAATTTCAATCTCATTTTTTTCCAGAAGACATTATCAGACTCACTATCAGATGTCTTAATGGATTCACCTGGAAACAAATCCTGAATTTGGAAATGGACAGGCTCTGCCTGGGAAACATATCCCACAGACTTGAAGCACCCAGCACACAAGGATCCCAAAATAGACCTTTTCCTAAAATATACGTTAACATCCACTTGCCCTTCTTTGTTGAGACCCTGAAAAAATCGATGCCCTAATCCCCATTCCAAATCCCATAAGAAGCTAAGTAGCACAGACAAAGATACAGATACAATATCCAAGACAAATATGGTAACTGGGATAGATACAACAACATTTTAAAAATCAGGATATGATATAACTAGTCTACATCAAATATATATTATATAGACACACACACAAAAGTAAAGGCATGTTGCCGACAGGGTGACCATAGGTCACCAGTTTAAATCTGGTTAAGTCCCTCCTGGTTACCAGCCATTATTGTCACTGGCAGCTGCACCACCCTCAATCCAAATAGTCTGAGGAAGGGGGGATCCCACCAGGGTTTTCATGAAAAAAAATATATATATATTATATATAAATGAAACTAGGAAACATAAAAATTTCAGATAATCATTCATGGATTTCAAATTTTGAAATAATGCAGAAAAGAGAATTTCCATTGAGAGAGGCCCAAGCCCTAAACCCTTATTTAATGAAAGATTGACCCCCCCAGCCCGCCCCCATCTTCTCTCTTGACACTAATCGAGCTTCTTCTTGGGTTCATTCCTCCCACAATCTGCTGAGCTTGATTAGCTTATTCCTAGCACATATCCCTTGGATGAATGAGTCCCATGATCTTGGGAGACCATTCAAGGTAGTCATCACGATCTCTCCTTCAACATTTTCTTCAATGGTTTCAAGTTGTTCCTTGATTTGAGAAACCATTGTAAAATAAGACTGAATGGTTTGAGTGTTGGATCTTCACATTCTTGAGTTGATTCCTCAAAGTCGTCTTCCAGTTGATGTTCCTTCCTTCAGATAGTTTGGTCAACGCATCGAACATCTTCTTGGGAGTCTTCACTGAGGAGACATGCGGGATGAGATGATCTTTGATGGAGTCCGCAATGATCCTCTTGGCTCTAATCATATTCTTTTTGTGAGTTGCGTTGGCCTCTTCTCCCTCTGGTTCTGGAACCTCCACAATGAGATACTTGTCCAAGTCATTATCTTCTAGGAAAAGAGAAATTCTATACTTCTATGCTCATAAGTTGACAGCTCCTTCAAGCTTTTCCTCAAGCTTGGTGTGATTCATCATTCCGATATGAGAATCTCAAATGGAAATAGCAAAGAATTAGATCTTACCAATTTGAAATGCCCAAATAGCTCCTTGAATTGGCTGACCTAAGGTTTGGTAGAGAAACCCTAATTTTTCAGCATGAGAACCTTGAAAATTTAACTTTGATAGAAAGATGTGCCTCCTCAAGATGAATTGCCCAATGGTGTCCTTTTCCAAATTCTATGGAGGGAAGCTCCAAAAATTTGATAACCTAGTTTCTCCCAACAGTAGTGATTAGGTCAAAAATAAAACTTCTTTGATTTGGAATATGCTTCCACCAAAAGATGCGCCTCCTTAAGGCAAAGTGACTTGGCCTTCTTTTCTAGATAAACTATGGAGAAAAGTGTCGGATCTTAGAAGCCCTAGTTTCTGCAGCTGCACAGTGCCTTCTTTCAGGGTGGCTCTTTTAGCATGTTAGAGTTTGCACTTTAATTCAAAAAAGATAGGTCTATAATCTAATGCAATAGGATCACTGAAAGGTAGACAAGCACAACACAAAAGAGACAAAGATTTTATCCTAGGAAACCCCTCTCTCGGGAAAAACCCAGCAACTTCTTCAGTATAGATTCGTCACTTAGTACAATGTCAAACAAAGATAGAAAACCCAAGAGATAAGACAACTTTTGCAGCTTCTTCTTCTTCTTCCCAACGAGCTTGTCTTTCTCTTCCTCGGAGTGAACTTGCTTGAACTTGCTTGCACTTGCACTTGCTTCTAAATGTATGAGGATCGAATCTCACTAATGTACAAGGAGCACCAATTGTGGAAGGTGTAGCTAATGCACCAAAAATTCATGCAACATTGAAAAACAAATATCCAAACAACTAGGCGACCATTATTGAAGTGCAATGTAAGGTTAGCTCTCACGCTATATCTATTTCAAAATATCTAAGGGCTAGTCATTATTTTGTACCACTACATGCAATAATCAAGTGTGGCCTTAGAACGTCCAAATTAGAGGCACCATGGTCTGTGGAGATTCTTGGTGGAATACACAAACCAATAGGAGATGCAGTTCCTAAGTGGAATTGGTTGGGCTTCCCACTTATGTAGGTTTCCACATTCTACTATTAGGATCATATGATGCCCTAATTAAACTTGATTAGTTCTCACTCCCCAAGCCAAGGTAGAATGTTATGAAAAGTGATTTGAATGCGCTGATGATGAAGGTGAACTGGAAAAGGTTTGAGGGAAACCTAGATCTATCTCTCTTCAGCACATCTCTCTTGTATAAGATAGAAAAAGTTGTCGTTTTTGGGTTGTACAAGTCATAGGCCCTTCAAGTCACAAAGTGCTTGGACTTGAAGATAATCAAGTTTTTGTCAAAATTCACATGATGTGTTTCTTGGAGAGCTATGAAGACAACCTCCCAAGGGAAAGTAGATTTTTCCATTGAGCCTATGCCAAGACCCCTGTATCTAAAAGGCTCCTTATTGAACCTAAATGAATCACTATATAGTTTGTCATCATTCTTGCTCCTTTTGGGGGTGGAATTCACATTTATGATCCTTGCTCCTTATGGGGGTTGATCCCAATTTGGTAATTTGGAGTCTTGAAAATTCTAGAACTTGTTTCGAGCATCAAATGAACATTTCCCTCCCCCAAACCTTGTGAACGAAGTTTCCAAGGACTTAGTGTTGTTCTAGTCAATGACCTTCAAATAATCAAAAAATCACCTCATTTGGAGTTCATAAGAAGGATATATGACTCTGGCAAGCTGACATATGGATTTACCACCAAAGCACCACACAATGTTAATAGAACCAACCATAACAAGGTGAGGGTCAAGCCAAGACCACACCAAAACCAACCAGAAAATCAAGTTGAAGTACTAGTCTACCAACAATATATTGAAGATGCAAAATTCAATAACAAACACATGTATTCACATATACAATATAAATACAAACAATTAGACATCAAATATACAAAGATTTCTCATGTATGTAGCATGTAAGGTGAATATAGAAAAATGACATCGGGTGCAATACACATATAAAACAAAATGTAATAACCCAAATACTGATATTCTATTGCTTTACTATTATAGGGTTTGCTAGCACCCTCAAGCGAGTACAAAATAATGAATTTTAATGTGCATGCAAGGTGTTGAATTAAAGGCCCTAAAATATAGCAAAACTGGAGAGTTTATAGGGTGGAAAGTTTTAGAAAGAAATGGTCCACTTACCACTGATAAGCAAGAGTTGTATCAAAGGCCCTAAAATATAGCAAAACCGGAGAGTTTATAGGGTGGAAAGTTTTAGAAAGAAATGGTACACTTACCACTGATAAACAAGCTGATGATACTCCAAAGATAAGTTGCATGCATATGGTGCTGGACAGGTAAGGTAATGGTGCTCCCTTCCTTGTGTTAATGCCCAACTGCAAAGGAAACCCTCTCCCAGCTAAAGATGACGTTTTTGGTAAAGGGAGTGTCTGATGGAGTTGAAACTTCGCCGAAAGGATGGCCTCTCCTTCCAGAAGAGAATGATCGATGCATGCAGAGGATCTGATCTCTCTAAGACCCCTAGCGAATTGATCTGCCTTCTGGTTGCTCACGCCCCCTATCACACGAATCTGTTGATAACTACTCTGGCTGAGCAAACTGGGAACTGATAATCACTCAATGTAGTAGAGTGACCTTACTGATGAAGATGATGCTGATATAGGGAAGATAAATTGGGATTCAAAGACCCGACGAATACTTCTAGGGTTTTCCAGCTATTCCCCAGCTGCACACATGAACCTGCAAACAATCTTTCGGTGGATGTTGAATCACTGGATATGGATAGATAAGATGAATGTGGATGATAGACCTGGATGTCCTACCCTAAAGGAAACTAGGGCAGATAGTTTCACTGTCGAACCCTCGTTAGCTGAAGAAATCGTCTTCAACCCCAACTGTTGCAGCTACAACTATTGTTACTGCTCAAAAATCCCAAATCAACAATAATAATAATAGATACCTCCTTTGGTCCAATAACCCTTCTCAAATAGATTAGCATGCGCTTTTAGGGTTTGCATGTCACTTTTAGGGTTTACGCTTCACTTTTGCATGCATGCAATTCTAATTTTATGTTGACTTTAAGCCTAAAGAAATAAGGCTTCCTTTATCAAACCAATGACTTTAATACTGAATGAGTGTCCCGATCTGTTCTAAGTATCAAATGTCCTCAGTCAATTCCCTTTTATGCAAGTACCCGCTCGAACCTATAAGAATTAAGTAGGTTAGCAGGTGTTTTGGTGCTTAATTAGAAGAGGGCATTACAGCCCTCCCCGCTTGAAATTGCTTGTCCTCGAGCAACTGCAAACGAGGATGTTGCAACACCTGCTCTCCCTCCCATGAGGCATCCTCCATAGGTAATTCCTTCCATTTTACCAAGTACTCTCGAATCACCCTGTTTTGAAGTTTCCTTTCTCGCACCTGTAGGACTCTCTCTGGAATCAGTACTAAAAGCCCTTCATCATCTAAGGGAGGCAACTCAGTGGATGGAGCAATGTATTGCCCTACTGTTTTCTTGAGGTTGGATACGTGAAATACATTGTGAATTTTGCTTTCCTCTGGTGAATTTTGCTTTCCTCTGGTTCCAGTTCATAAGCCACCTCCCCAACCTTCCTGACTAACTTGTAAGGACCATAGAAGTGAGGTTTTAGCTTTTTCGCTCCTTTTTTCTTGAGGGAAGATTGCCTGTAAGGTTGTAGCCGTAAATATACCAGATCTCCTACCTCAAAACGCCTCTCAATCCTGTGTCTGTCTACATATAGCTTCTATTGATTCTGAGTTGCCTGTAGATTCTCCTTCAAGACCTTGAGAATATCTTGACTGTCCGGTACCCAATCTTTGGCCTTTGGTGCCCTGCTATCTCCAAAAGCCTACAAAGTTCAGTGCCTCATAGCCATATAGAGCCTTGAAAGGTGTCATTTTAATAGACATGTGGTGGGTAGTATTGTAGCAGTACTCTCCTAGGTGTAGCCATTTAATCCATGTCCTCTGTTGCCCTGCTACATAGTTTCTCAGATACCCCTCAATCCACTTGTTGACAATCTCCGTCTGCCCGTCGCTCTAAGGATGATAACTTGTGCTTGTAGCAAGTTCTGTCCCTACCAATATGAACAGCTCCTGCAAGAAGGCATTGGTGAATTTACTGTCACGATCACTGACAATGGTTTTGGGTAGCACATGAAGTCTAAAAACCTCTCTGAAAAATAAATCGTCTACCTACGATGTTGAATAGTCAAAAGAGATAGCAAAGAAATGAGCAAATTTGGTCAACCGATCTACCACTACATATAAGCAGTCTCTTCTCTGTACCTTGGGTAACCCTGTAATGAAGTCCATCAAGATGCTTTCCCATTTCTGCTCCGGTATCGGTAATGGCTGAAGTAACCCTGCCAAATGAGTGTGTTCGATTTTATTCTACTGGCAGATACTGCGTTCCCGAACGTGTTGTATTACCTCCTCCTTGAGGCCTTTCCATGAGAACCTCTTTCTGATCTGTCTGTAAGTCTTCAAGAACCCTTGATGCCCTAATAATGGTGAGTCATGCGATGCATGTATGATCTTCCTCTTTAAAGTTGATTTTGGGACGAGGTATATCCTACCTTTGTAATAGATGATGTCGTCAATGATCCTATACCTATCATCTTGGATCTGTCCATCTAGTAACTCACAAGCAAATTTGTTTTTGGAATATTCTACTAAGAGAAGAGACCTCCAATCCATGGATATACTCATGAGGGATAATGAGGTTGGTCGTCTGGATAAAGCATCAGCGACTACATTATTCTTACCCTTAACATACTCTATTTCAAAGTCATATGCCTGTACCTTGCTGACCCATTTCTGTTGGCACTCATTTAATTCTTTCTGCTCCAAGAAGTATTTGAGGTTGTTGTGATATGTCTTGATTTTAAACCTGCTTCCCACCAAATACTGTCTAAATTTAGTTTAAGGCATGTAAAATGGCTAGCATCTCCTTATCATATATGGAGTAGTGGCGTTCATAGTCTTTAAGTTTTCGACTTTCAAATACAATCGGGTGATGGTTTTGCATCAGTACTGCCCCTAGTCCTTCTCCTGAAGCATCACACTCCACTATAAATGGTTGTGAGAAATATGGTAGTGCCAAAACTGGACAAGAACTCATTATCGTTTTCATTTTCGCAAAGGTTTGTTGTGCCAATTCTATCCATGTGAATGCCCCTTTCTTTGTGAGATCGATGAGTGGTGCGGAAAATTGAGAGAACCCCTTAATGTACCTCCTGTAATATGTGCAAAGGCCTAAAAATCCCTTCGGTTTAGTAACTGTCTTCGGTGTAGGCCAATCCAAGATAGCTCTAATCTTTTCCATATGAACCTGTACCCCTTCTGTGTTGATCATATGCCCTACATACAACATCTCCTTCATACCAAACTCACACTTAGACATTTTCGCGTAAAGCGAGTGCTCTTCTAGAATTCTCAATAGCTCATCCAAGTGTTTCAAATGTTCCTCCCAAGTTTTACTCTAAATTAAAATATCATCAAAGAATACTAGTAAATACTTCTGTAACTGAGCGCTGAAGGTGTGGTTCATGTAAGATTGGAAAGTTGTTGGGGCGTTGGTGAGTCCAAAAGGCATGACTAGTAACTCATAGTGACCATAGTGGCAACGAAAAGTTGTCTTGGAAATGTCCTGATCCCTTACTCGGATCTGATGGTACCCTAATCGAAGATCAATCTTTGAAAAGTATTTGGCACCCCATAGCTCATCCATTAATTCATCAATCCTAGGGATGGCATACCTGTTTATGATGGTCTTCTTGTTGAGTGCTCTCTAATCAATACACATTCGTAAGGTGCCATCTTTCTTTTTAACCAAGACCACTGACGATGCAAATGGACTAGAACTCGACTGAATATATCCTTGTTCTAGTAATTCCTTGTTTGTCTTCTCGATCTCGTCCTTGTATCTTTTGGGATGTCTGTATCGAGTGGTTATGACTGTTGTGTCCCCTCCTCCAACTCAATAATATGCTCAAATCCCCTATCTGGTGGTCGACCTGCTGGAAGATCCCTAAATACCCTCTCATGTTTCTGCAATAGTGCCTGAATATCTGTTGGATGTTGGGTGTTGTTATCTGGAGGTTTTCTAAAAGTGACCAAGCACTCTATTAACCATTTCGACGTCTCCCTGTCTGAGTACGGCCTCCATTCTTTGTGAAGATACTGGTTTGGGGGGATAAGTGTTCATGCCCCTCAAAACTACCCGTTTTCCATCCTGCCCATGGAATTCTATTTCCATTGCCTTGTAATATGTAGTATATTTTCCTATTGAATAGAGCCATTGGACACCTAATATTACATTTGTATCAACCACATTCACCACATAAAATGAGTCTGTCATATTGTAGTTCCCTAATGTGACATTTAGTTTGGGAATCCAATAGTTGCACTCCATGTTATTATTTCCTGCTACCGCTACAGTGAATCCCTCAAATTTCTCTCTCAAAATACCCTGCTTAGCCACCCATGTTGCATCAATGAAATTGTGGGTTGCTCCCCCATCAATTAGTACACCTACCCTGTGGCCATGTACTACTCCCCTGACCCTGAGAGTATGAAATCTGGGTACTCTGAATAATGTAGCAATGACTCCCTCTAGTGCTTCTCCCTGAAGTGACTCTTCTTCTATTGCCCTCAATCCCTCTGTTGTTTCCTGTTCGAATTCCTCCCCTTCACTGTCTCAGTAGACCTCTATATAGTGGGATTTGGCTTTCCCTAAGCACCTATGGCCTGGAACCCATGGTTCCTAACAAGTGAAACACAATTTCTTTTGTCTCAAATCTTTCCTTGTGTCATCGTCCAACCAAGTTTTCTTTGGCATTTCCTGTTGGAAAGAGTTTATGTCTATCTTTACTGGATAGTTTGTCTCAAGTGGAAACATGTTCTTTGAAACTAAATCTTGTAGATCTCTGGCTCTGTTGATCGCATCCTGTAAAGTGGATGGTTTGTAGGCTTTCACCCACCCCCGTAGAGGTTCTGTTAAGGCCTCTGAAAACAACATAATCAATCTGCTCTTCGACGCATCTGTTACCATAACTGCAATTCTTTGAAACTGTGAGATGAAGGCCTCTGCACTACCTGTCTGTTTGAGTTGAGCTAACTCTCTAAAGTGTATCTCCAGGTCCTTTTTGTCAAACCGCTCCATGAGCCTCTGTGTGAATTCGCTGTAGGAACTGATGGTGTTATGACCCAATGTCACTAGCCCATGGTACCACCACTCATGAGCCTCTCCGTCTAGATGTAAAGTAGCCAATTTAATGGCATCTGTCTCCGTCATAGGGTTGAGTTGGAAGTAAGTATCCAACTTCTGGAGCCATATCCTCGCTGAACCTCCATGAGTTCCGTCAAAGTTAGGGATGGTCAACCTGCCCAAGGTTTTCTGCAACTCATAATTCTGGGTAAATCCCTTGTTAAAGTTTCTTGGTCAGTTCCTACTTTTCATATTGCAGAAGTCTGAGAATGACATTGTTGCATGGAACTTATCCCCCAAATCCCTATACTCATGTAAGTAAGCTCTGAATCGTTCACTAGGTTCTACCGGCATGACTGGTCCTGCTACTGCATCTACCAAAAAATGAGGCATAGTAGGTCTGCTGGAAGGTTTGTTATATATATGGGGTGTGTTTTGCATATTGGTATAAGCATGCTTCCCACTACTACTAGTGGACCCTCTATCTATGGGTGAAAGAGGTATACTGCTATGACCCGGTTCTCGCTTCAGAGCCAATCTCTTTATTGCATGCAATACTTCCTTCTGTCCCTTAGCTAGGTCATTCAATGCATTCACCAAGCTACAAAATTCCAACCTATATTCCTCCTCCTGTTCCTTTCCCTCTGTCAAAGTGTATACCTGTTGGGTCCATGTCTGAGTTGGTATCTTCTAACTGGATATCCTCAAATTCCTGCTCCTCAGTGTACCTACTCTTCCTTCTCCTATAGGTTACAAAAGTGTCTTCTTCTATGTTCATTTACTTCTCATGTTCAAGCCCACAACTGGGAAGGAACATGCTCTGATACCACTCTAATATCCCAAATACTGATATTCTACTGCTTTACTAGTACCCTCAAGCAGGTACAAAATACTGAATTTTAATGTGCATGCAAGGTGTTGTATCAAAGGCCCTAAAATATAGCAAAACTGGAGAGTTTATAGGGTGGAAAGTTTTAGAAAGAAATGGTACACTTACCACAAGCTGATGATACTCCAGAGATAAGTTGCATACATATGGTGTTGGACAGGTGAGGTAATGGTGCTCCCTTCCTTGTGTTGATGCCCAGCTACAAAGGAAACCCTCTCCTAACTAAAGAAGACGTTTTTGGTTAAGGGGGTGTCTAATGGAGTTGAAACTTTGTAGAAACGACGGTCTCTCCTTCCCAAAGAGAATGACCGATGCATGCAGAGGATTTGTTCTCTCTAAGACCCCTAGCGAATTGATCTGCCTTTTGGTTGCTCACGCCCCCTATCACACGAATCTGCTAATAACTGCTCTGGATGAGCAAACTGGGAACTGATAATCACTCAATGCAGTGGAGTGACCCTGTTGATGAAGATGTGGCCAATATACGGAAGATAAACTAGGATTCAAAGACCCAGGGAATACTTCTGGGGTTTTCTAGCTATTCCCCAGCTGCACACGTGAACCTGCAAATAATCTTCCAGTGGATGTTGAATCACTGGATACGGATAGATAAGATGAATTCAAATGATAGACCAAGATGGCCTACCGTAAAGGAGACTGGGGCAGATAGTTTCACTATCGAACCCTCGTTAGTTGAAGACACCCTCTTCAACCCCAACTGTTGCGGCTACAACTGTTGCTGCTGCTGAAAAACTCCAAATCAACAGTTATAATAATAGATACCTCCTTTAGTCCAATAACCCTTCTTAAATAGATTAGTATGCGCTTTTAGGGTTTGCATGTCACTTTTAGGGTTTACGCTTCACTTTTGCATGCATGCAATTCTAATTTTATGTTGACTTTAAGCCTGGAGAAATAAGGATTCCTTTATCAAATGTCCACAGTCAATTCCCTTTTATGCAGTACCTGCTCGAACCTATGGGAATTAAGTAGGTTAGCGGGTGTTTTGGTACTTAATTAGAAGAGAACATTACACAAAATATACAAACATCAAGGCTCTAAGTGAACTATATAATCCAAAAAACATCATGCTACAACAAAAAACTATATATTATCAAAATCATCCCCTACGCTAGGATCCTCACCATTAGCTGCACCCTCTGCCTCCTCCTCCAACCTTTGCCCTAATCCTCTAAGGACATCAATACTAACACTTGTTGTTACTTGTGGATCCAAGTCCATCTACCTTATTCTTACTCAAGCCAAAGCATCCAATTCTGATGAAATTGGCCAATACAAGCATTAAAATGAAGCAGAAAGCTTAGCATGCCTAATTAGAGGTTTTGGCTTCAGTGGAGGGTACATTTTTGCTAAGGTCAAAACTGCCAACACCAACATACATAGACAACTTGGTGCTCTTAATTAAATGTTAACCCACGCCCTCATACATGATAAATTCTAGTACTAAACTGATGTAATCCTTCCAATGCTGAAATATTGAAACCCTAAAAATTGTTAAGTCTTTTGAATTCTAAATGGGATATGAAATTCTGCTTTCTTCATATGAAGTATGAAGAAATTGGAACCATTGAAACATCTTGGAACTATTGCGAGCAATGTTAAAACTTTTAATTTTTGAACTTAATATTACTACTAACTAGTTATGGGCCAATTTGGGGTCCTTCGAAAGTGAAATGTCTAAGTCGATCGGTTCTCGTCCATAGATCAATTCTTAATACCAAGTGGAAGCTACATCAACTCCTATTACTCACAAATGTGGAGTTAATAACATATAGACCTCCAAGAAGAATTTAGAGGATCCAAAACCCGAACACTAATAAGGGGTTGGGGGAAGGAAAACCCTAATCCTAACATCAATGGCTATCAAGAGGTGTTAAAACCTTATCTACTGGGGGAGAAAGGTGTCCCATGCCTATTATTGTGAATTTCTATGCAAAAGTGTGCAATATCAGAGCAAAGCAAAGCAGAAAGGTGATCTTGTAGTAGCCTATTTTAGGCCACATTGTCTAAAAATCCTAATCCTAACATTAATGGCTATCAAGAGTAAAAACCTTAATTGTTGGGGAGAAAGGGGTTCCATACCTACTATTGTGAATTTTTATGCAAAAGAGTGCAATACAAGAGCAAAGCGAAAGCTAGAAGGTGATCTTGTAGTAACCTATTTTAGACCACAGTCGTTATCTACTCCATAGTGAGTTATTATTCAATATATTTTGCAATGTAATATAAGGTAATAAGAGCACCCTAGGGGTTTAGTGTCTAGACTAGTTGGCGAGAAGGTGCATTGTTAAGGCACTTCTTATGACAATGCAGGTTCAAACCTCGACCGAACTGCTTGGAGTAGTGGTGGTACGCCTAGAGATATAGTGGTAGTACACCAAATTCAACCCCATGTCACACAAGTACGAGCCAAACCTAGGTTGTCGATTCCCCTAGTTATAATAAAACTACAGCAAACAAAAGTGAAAAAAAAGGAAGGAAAGAAAACACAAATCATGGTCTTTTTTTTGGTTACAAGTATATTTCAAAATGAAAATGGCATGCTTCTAATATTACAACTTGATCATAAGTAATCACTACACAATACAGTATAGCCTCACTTTATTTGTTATAGCTTATTTAGATTTGTTGTGGCAAGTTTCCCATTGGAATATCCAAGGCAATTTACATACTACTTATAGAATGAGCACACTAGAACTTCTGGGATTGAAGATGCAAATACATAATTCTTGGATTAAGTTTACATCAAGCCTAGTTTTTCACCTTGGGAAGCATCGGTTCTCCTTGTGAACAGCACTCAGTATAGGCAACCAAGCAAAGCTACAATCATGAACAAATATCCATTACCTAGGATTGACGATCTATTCAACCAAATGAGAGGAGCTATAGCCTACTCTAAGATAGACTTGAGATAAGGCTACTATCAAATCCAAATCAAAGGTGAAGATATCTACAAGACAACTTTCGAGACACACTATGGGCACTATGGATTTGCAATGGTGACAATTAGGTTAATCAATGCACCGACTACTACAATGTGTTTGATGACAAGTTTGTCCTTGTTTATCTCAAAGACATTCTTATTATTCAAGCTCTAAAGAAAAGCATGCATAGCACACACCTTGTTCTTTAGTTGCTAACAAAATTTGAGCTATATGTTAAAATCATAGAACTAGGATGAAAACTTCAGTAAACCCTAATCCAACCAAGTATAACACTTTGGATCTATAACAACACTACTCAACTACAGGGTCTAGAATGAGTTTTGGCCGATGATTGTGGATGATGATTATTTGTGGTCTATCAATGTCCATTAGACATAATCATGCTTCAAATGATGATTTATTATGATGGCTTGTGTTATTTTCATGGTTATCAGCATTTACAGGCTTTATTATTATTATTATTTGGCATGGATAGGGCTTCTGACATATAATTTTGATGGACATATCATGTATGGGTACTCATTCCTAGTGGACTTGGACATTTTGAGTCTATTGATGCACTCAGTTTTCAGTTTCAGACACTTACAGATGAGGTATGGGTTTCATCAGTTTGCAGCAGTTTGGCCTCAGATAATTAAAATAAAATGATTTTCAATTGGTGATTAGATCTCTTATGGTGCAAGAGGGGCACATAGCGTGTAGTCAGTCGCTATTACCATATTGCTATAGTGTCGGAAATTTTTGCAATAATTTGACGTCCAGGTTCAGTCAATAGTGAGATATGAGCNCCGAGGCGGTATTTTGATGATGAAAATGGCTAATGAAGAAATCGATCTGGGTGATTAAGGCAAGGAAACGGCATGGAGTTGGTCTGAGGCATATTGTTGGGGTCATCTTCATCCTTTGGCATCAATTTCACTCTTCATGGGGTCAACACGTCCCAACATTCTCCACTTGGGGGCGTTTTGATGTATTTTGAGGGGCACGACCTAGTGACTCTAGTCACTTGATGTTTTGATTATTGATTATACTTTATGATTATGCCATGGGGC
>LPNX010880175.1:623264-743085 GCA_001517045.1 Pseudotsuga menziesii | reverse complement strand
CCCCCACCATGTGCTATGGTATGTCTTACTCATTTTTCATGTGGTGTTACTCATTTTTCATGTGGTGCACCCCTCCTTGGGCGTCTTAGTGGGTGCGCCCCATACTAGAGAAAGATGTTGTCTTACCTCCTAGCCCCCACCATGTGCTATGGTATGTCTTACTCATTTTTCATGTGGTGTTACTCATTTTTCATGTGGTGCACCCCTCCTTGGGCGTCTTAGTGGGTGCGCCCCCTTTATTATTGAATTGATCCATGTATTGTGTATCCGGCTAATCTTAGTCGTTGATTAGAGTAATTGGATCTTATGATCTTAGCCCTTGATCTTTTTGGATCTAGGTTTAGTGTACTAGAGAGATCTATTTCTTGAGATGCTCTCTAATTTGTAAATGGACTTTTGGATCTAAGAATATTGGAAAATAAGAAAACTTTTGGAAAATCTCTTGAAAGCTTTGTGAATGTTCTTGTACATGATTGTTATGCCTCTTACTTAGACATTTCAATGGATCTTGCATGCAATCGATATACTTTTTGTGGAGGCTGAATTGTTCTTCCAGGGATAGCGATTTGCTTGAGGAAAGATTGTGAAGACGACTTGCATCATCTCTTCATGTGGATCGTTTTATCTTTCAAGGAGTGATCAATTGTTACTTTGTACATTGAATCTTTCTCTTTAGATGACTTGCAGTTCTTATTTTTCATCCGTCGATCAAATCTCACTTCAGTAGTTTGAATTTGCAAGTGGAGAGGGTGATTTACCTCCTTTGGATAGAGGGTTTTCACTCGGATGTTGTTGGATCTCACTCAAAATTGTAACTCAAAGTTTTTGAAAGAAACCCCAACACGGTTTCAAGCCTTTTGGCTTCTCTGCATAGTTTAATTCCCAACCCTTTCAATGCATAAATTTTAACAAAATTTAACCTGACTGAAACACATGAGGTTCTTTTTCTCAAATTCAAACAATTCAGAAATTTTCTTTTCTACTGGAAATTAAAACTCAGAAAAATTTCAGACAGTCAAACACATGAAATTTAACACACTTGTTATTAGCAATGATCCAAGATAAAACCCCCAAGGGAAACTTGTTTTCTGAGTGAGAGATTTTATTTTTCTTCAGTAAAATTACAGAAATAAAATCAGCAGTACTTATCAATTTTCCAGCCTCAAAATTTGAACCCACTACTGAAATTCCTTCCTCAAAAAACGTGCCAGACTCGACCTCGAAATTCATGCCAGTTAACTGTTGTACGAACAACAATTAAAATTTTGTCTTTTACCTCAAAAACTATTCCCACAGAATCTGCATTGATTTATGTGTCAGTCCGTTCTGTACGAACAAAGTTAAATGTAGGCTTTACTGTCTCGGTTTCTGTGCACATCCATACTGTACGGATTCAGAAATTAATGCAGTCGTACTGTTCCTCAATTTCAGTGTCAGTCGTACAGCTGTACAGAAACCCTCCTCGAAATTTGTGCAACAAAATTCTCCCCTCGATTTATGTGCATAAGTACGATCCTTGGAATTTGTGCCTGCAAATTATTTTCATTTTTCTCTCCTGCTAGTTAAAAACTCTCTTCTAAACCCTCATTTCTTCTTCTTCTCTCTCTCTCTCTCTCTCCAAAAATCTCTTCTGAAGAATGATAACAAATGGATGAACTTTTGCCTTGCCCTATTCCTTTTTGTTCATGGTAACTTCCCTATCAATCTAACAGTCAAGATTAGATTAAATGAAGGGTTCACATTAAATGCTCCATTAAATAATAATTAAATGACATTTAGTGCGCCTCATTTCATTTAATAAAGTTGAGCAACCCCATTCTATTTAATCACTCACTTAACTTTATTTAAATGTGAACTTAGGAAGATATCATTACTTAGCCTTTTAATAAAGTCACTTTAAATTATAAAGTGCTTCTCACTTTATTAAATGCACAAGACTAGGAGTCACAACATCTAAGTGTCCTTGTCCACCCCAAGGCAAGTCTAGGTGGACAAACACTTCCTTGGTAACTTTTCAACACTCCCTCTTACCGAGGAAAGTGTTTTTCACCACTCCCAACTTATCTCTTAAGTAGACATGCTTCCCTCTACCCAAATCCTTCGTGAAAATATCAACCACCTGCTCATCTATCGGAACATACTGCAATCGAACAGCCCATCTCTGAAAATAGTCCCTGATGAAGTGATATCTAATCTCAATGTGCTTCAACCTGTCATGAAATACCGAATTCTCAAAGAGCTTTAAAAAACTCTGATTATCGCACTATATAATTGTAGGACTCAGCTCCATATCAAACAAATCCACCATCAACTTGCAAAGCCACAAGGCCTCACAACTGGCCTGACTGAATGCCATATACTCGGCCTCAGCAGAACTCAATGCCACGGACTTTTGCTTCCTGCTGAACCACGACACAACTGCCGAACCCAAGCTGAAGCAACAACCGAAAGTGCTCTTTCGGTCCAAAACACTACCTGCCCAATCTGAATCTGTATAGCCAACCAATCCCACTCCACCAGATCTCCTATAATCCAATCCATAATCAGTTGTACCTGCAAGATATCTCAAAATGTGTTTTGCAGCAATCCAATGCAGTCTCCTGGGCTTCACCATGAACTGACTGAGAGTGTTCACTGCAAAACTCATATCTGGTCTGGTGTTAACCAAATACATCAACGAACCAATCAACTGACGATATAAGGTAGGGTCCATCAACTCTCCCTCTGAAGCATGAAGCTTCGCCCAGTTGGTGATCATGGGTGTCGACATAGGTCTACAATCAGTCATCTGAAATCTCTTCAGAACATCTATAGCATATTTTCCTTACCCCAGGAAAACATGTCCATCCTCCTACCAAACCTCCATCCCCAAATAATAATGCATCAGTCCAAGGTCTGTCATCTCGAACTCTGAAGCAAGATCCTTCTTTGCACGCATCAATCAGATGCTCTCCCCCAGTAATGAACAAGTCATCAACATACAGCAAAAGAATAAGTGAAACACCACCAACCACAATGTAGTACAGGTTGGGATCTGCTTCACTCTTCTGAAACCCAATCGAAAGCAAGTAGGTATCGATCCTGGAATCCCAAGCCCGAGGGGCTTGCTTCAGACCATACAAGGCCTTTTTCAGCCTGCAAACATGAGAATCTCTCTCACACACTTCAAAACCCTATGGCTACTCCAAATACACCTCCTCCTGTAGAAAACCGTTGAGAAAAGCAGTTTTCACATCCATTTGATGGATCTTCCAACCCATCTCTGCCACGACGGAGATCACTACCCTGATCGAAGAAAATCTGGCCACTGGTGCAAATGTCTCATCATAGTCAACTCCCTCGACCTGTGAGAAACCACATGCAACAAAACGAGCTTTGAACTTCTCAATACTGCCATCTGCAGCATGCTTTATCTTGTAAATCCATTTGGAAGTCGCAACTGAATTCCCCTCTGGTCTCGGAACCACTTCCCACACCCCATTCTTCATGATGGAGTTGTACTCCTCCATCATGGCATCTCTCCATACCTGGTGTGCAGAAGCCTCCTCATAAGTATCAAGAACGGTGTCACGCAAGCTAGTCACCTGTGCCATTTAGTTGGAAAACCTCTCAAGTGACATGCTCTCTCTGACCTCCCTCTTGGGTGGTCCAACTGACTCCTCTGCTTCCTTCATCAACTCTTTAAGCCAACTTGGCTTTCTCTTCCTGAAGGAAGCATCCTGTCTCAGACTCTCCTCTACCTCCTCATCAGACACCTATCTCCCTGAAGAAGTACCAACAACCTGAGAACCTATCCCTGGTGAACCTATATCTGTACCACTCGAACTTGAATCACCTGAAGGTGTCACCTGTGAACCTATGATCTGTGAACCTGTCCCTGTACCAAATGTACCTGTAGACTGAGCCCCTGTAACTGAAGAACCTGTAACCTGTGACCCAGTCACACCTGAGACCGGTGACCCTGAACTCTGACTCGCTAAAGTCTGAGCTGTCACCTGTGTAGTATCCTGCTAATCCTCCATCTCGGAATCTAAAGACCTCCTGAAGGCTTTCTCCTCCTCAAACTTCACCTCCCTTCACACCACAACTTTCCTCTGTGAAGGAAGGTATATACGAAAATCCTTCGATGTCTCATAATAACCAACAAAAATACCACGCTCACATGTAGCCTCCAACTTTGTCCTCTTCTCAGAAGGGACATGAGAGTATGTACGGCAACCAAAAATCCGAAAGTGACCTATCTCAGGCACTTTCCCTGTAAATGGCTCCTCAGGAGTTTTGCTCCCCAATGCACGGTGTGGACTCCTAGCATAAATAGCAGTACTACAGGCCTCTACCCATAGAAAGAATGGAAGACTCTGATCATGCAGCATGGCTCTAGCTGCACCCACTATAGAACAAATCTTCCTTTCAGCCAATCCATTCTGTTGTGGAGTGTAAGGAACTGTCAACTGCCTCATGATCCCCTCCTGCCGACAATACTCATCGAAAGCATGGGAAGTATACTCACCCCCATTGTTTGACCGAAGTACCTTGATCTTCTTTCCTGTCTGGTTTTCCACAAGAGCTTTAAACTCTTGGAACCAAAGCAAGACTTCCTCTAATCTGTTGCTTCTAAGGAAATAGATCTAGGTCGTCCTAGAAAAGTCATCGATGAAAGTGATATAATACTTGTACCCTGTCAAAGAGGTAGATGACATGGGACCACACAGATCTGAATGAATCAACTGAAGCACTCCCTCTGATCTGAAATCACTACTTGGAAAAGCAGTGTTGGTGTACTTTCGCAAAGCACACCCTCTACACACACCACTCAACTCTGTGTTGAAATATGGCATACTTGTCGTCATATATCTTAGCATCCTCAAAGCTGGATGGTGAAGATGAGCCATCCTCTTGTGCCATCGCTCACACAACTCATTACTACTCTGAGTGTGTGACACTGCATGATGTGGCTCGAAGAGAAGCTTGTACAATTTCCCGTATTCGACTCCAATCACCGGTGAATCAGATGGACTTGCTGACTTGGGAAAGATGTGAACTTTCTCATCAAGGACATACACACTGAAGCCTCTATCCTCAATCATGGAAACTGAAACAAGGTTCTTCTTGAGCCCAGGGACATCCAACACATCTCGCAGATACATAGGCTGCATGGACTCCCTCCCAAAGCGGACAGTCCCACGCCCAACTGCACTCACCACTGTGTCATCTCCCAATACAACCTCCATCTCCAAGTCTGTCTCTGACATATTTGAAAACATATCCCGATTACCTGTCATATGACTGGAAACTCCAATATCAATCTACCAAGTGGAGGAAGTAGTGGCGGCACTCAACGAACGCCCAACAATCATGGAATGCTCCATGTGGTCCCCAAAGTCCTTGTTGGTGATAGAAGATGCTCTCTCAACACTAACACTAACAAAGAGAGAAAAGTCTCTCTCAAATCTCACTGTAAAGTCATCAATCTCCGCTGTAGTTGCAATCTGCCGCTTCTTCTTCTTCTTGTTAGGACACTGTCCAGCATAGTGTCCCATCTTCTGACATGCAAAGCATTTCACTTTGCTCATGTCCTTCTTCTCTCCATCATGCTATTTGGCTCCCTCCTTGGAACCTTTCTTGAACTTCTTCTTCTTCTTTCCCTTCGTTGATAAAGCAACATTCTCCTCATCATCCCTGTGATGTGATGAGCTGCCCTGTATGAAGCCTCTTTGTATCTCCTCCTGTGTGAGATCATCCTACAATCGATCCCATGTGGGTATGTTCTCCCTACCAATAATAGTCTGAACAAATACGATCCACTGCTGAGATACCCCATTTAGTGTTGTACGCACAATCGCAGGACTACCTATCACCTCTCCTACACCTGCAAGCTCATCTCTTACCTATGTGATCTTGGTAAGATATGATGCCATGCCTTCCCCTTTACCCATGCGCACACTCTTCAACTTCTCTCTCAATACCATCTTCATGTTTTCATTGGAACTCTGATAAAGATTTGTCAAAGCTGTCCATACTAAAATGCATGGTCTTTTGTTGAAATGTGAGGGATCACATGATCCATCACAGCATCAAGAAAGACCCTTCTTGCCCTCACATCCCTCTTTATAAAAGTTGCCTTATATGTTGCATCAGTAGATACTACTACAGGATTTGATGTTGTTCCATGAACTATATCCCATAGTTCATTCTCTTCAAGAATCAAACTAATTCTAGCCTTCCAAGGGCTAAAATTTGCAACCCTCTCTAATCTATCTTCCACTCTAAGACCAAAAACCATGACTGCAACCTGTAATTTCAAGTAAGTTGTTCAAGACTTCTTTTCTCCAAACCCCAGTTTCTGAATGTTTAAAATTCTGAATCTTCAATGTTGCTCTAATACCTGTTGCAGCTGTAACTATTACCCCAAAATTTTTAATTTTAGGGCCCCCCTTTTTATTTGTTTTTCTTCAAACTGGCCTAAGAGTATTTTATTATTGCCAAAGTTACCCCGAGTTCAGAAAATTCTCTTAAAAAACTTGGTCTTTTTACTTTTTTGTATCGAATGATTAATCAACTATTCTTCCGATATCGAAAGCGTAGTGGACTAACCTTCCGACGTTGCGGAAGTAGAGTCATCTAGCTTGCCGAGTGGTCTATCGGAAGCCTTTGGAAACCTTCGCCGATGCATCGAAATTAGTTTGCTTTACCTCTCGGACTTTGTTTGCCGAAGTTCCGGCTCCTTAGTGCTAGACTTATCCAATGAACCGGGTGTTCTTTCTCTTTAGTGTTTCCGTTATCCGATTAAATTTTTTTCCTGCTGTCGCATTGGTTGACCGGAAAAGGCCAGAGTTGTAGTGTTTATCCCGCCCGATGTTGCGGAAGGCTAGTCTTAAAGCGATCTGAAAGCTTTACCTTTTCTTTGTCGATTCCAAAGAGTTTAACTTTGTCGGTAGCCGATACTCACTTCCCAAAGTAGTCATCGGAGTAGTAGAGCAGTCTAACACCGACGTTGCGGAGGGCTATCAACAATTGGTTCCGAGAATAGTCAGTAGTGGCTCCGACGTCCGAGGTTGTTTTCAATATAGTGTCGGGTCTGTAGTTCTTTTCGTGCTCGCTATTGCGGATATCCTCCAGACTATTTTGCCGATGGTTTTAATGTTTGTCCGTCGATGGTTTCCCGCTCGGTCAAAGGTTATATATGTGTGTTATATCATGCATTGTGATTTGTCCGTTTACACTATCGAAAACGTTCGGAGAAGGTGTGCGCGCAGCTGTCAAGACCTGTTTTGTCCTCCTTTGCACCTGTTGAAGGCTTTGCCCGTCTGGGTCGTCCACGTCGCTATTTCCAGGTAGGTTACCCATGATTCTCTCTTTGGGTGGTGTTTTTACTATTGAACCATTTTAATGAAGGGAGGTTAGGTTTTTGCTTTCTACGGTTTTTCTTGTGAATATTTTACCTCAGTAAGGGCATAGCCCGTTGCTTAAGTTTTCATTTGGTGGGAAGGTTGAGTCTGTCTGCAGTCAAGCGTTATGTATGCGCCTACGTCTCTTGCGTGGGGTTGTAGGGCATGGTGCAGACAGGCGTTTCTTTGTCTGCACCACCCTATTCTTGGAAATTCTATGGGCGACCGGAGGTTAAGAAGCCGTAGTCCCTATAGCCACAGTTTCCCGTGGGATTCAGGAGGGCATTCAGTCGATTAGGGTTTCTGAGAGAGTGAAGCTTGGCAGTTTAGGAGGCAGCATTCTATCGGGTTTTCTGTTTTTAAATCACTCATTTGAAAGACTGTGTTTAACCTAATTTACCAGCATGCATGTCGAAGAGGTGAATAGATCTGTATATTTTCTTGTTTATTACTATATCAATTGCTTGAGTTAGTTAGACTAAAACATGTTGCATGACTGTTACAGGTCGATTGCCATTACAGCAAAATGCCAAAGAGACAAAAGAAAAAAGCCCAGGTGGCTGAAGAGGAGCCTGATGTAGAAATAATAACCAAGGTAGAATTCATCTATGAAGACACCAAAGCCATTACTGGAGTAGAACCAGATTACAAATGGGGAGAAATTTTCAGAATGTCCCTGATGTTGAATTTGAAGAAATGACAATTTATGCTAACATTGAAAAGTCAGCTTTGATGAAAGTGGCTACTAGGCCTGAATTCTTTCCGTGCTCAGAAGCAATAGGTTGGATTCTGCCCAGGGCAGATGTGACGAGAATGATCTTAGAAAATACTACAAAGCAAGGCTATGCTGCATACAGCCCTGCCTATGTGTCTATGGCATGCCATCTACCCTCACCACATGCCTATCTAACGGAAAGTTGGTTAAAGGAGGTAGGTCTAGACCTGGTAGAGATGGTAAAGAGGACGATGATCCCAGGGAAGAATTTCAGAACCAGACCTTCGGGAGAATATGATACCTCAACTCTCCGTACTCCTTACAGATTTATTGCTTTGATGCTTAACAGGATTTTTGGTAGAGCAAATGGAAAAAGTTTCAAGATTGGTTGGATACCGATCATCTTTTTTGTTGCTACACAAGGAACTATTTTCAACTGGGCCAGTATAGTGTCAAACAATCTTTCAGCATGTATAAAGTGCAGCCTTGGGAGAAGTATCCCAGAAGAAATCTAAGTTCTACATGAGTTCTATTCTAATTGATTGCATATTGTGCACTCAGGCTTTCCCTGCTTTAAAGTGCAATTGGGAGAAGGACAGAACCCCAGTATACACAGCTTATAAATTGTTTTGGGCTCATAAGTATTACAGTTACTATAGGGAGATTTATGAGCATTTCATTATGCCCCTATATACTCTGATTTTCCTAGCATAATGTAATTGCATGTCCGAGGAAGCATTTAAGGTCATACAAGAATTCGAGAGTTATTATCTGACAGAGGATGGATTGTATGTGAGGATGTATGGTGATTCGAGAGCTCCTTCTCTGCTCCCAAAATATGCTACAAATTATGTACTCCACAAGGAGGCCGTCAGACAGTTGTACATTGATGGAGTAAGAAATTTTTTGTTTGAACATAAAAAGGCAGCGAACCCTGCAGTACCCTTTTTCATTGGAAGCTATAAGTTTTCAAAGGTAAAGAAGGCAGCAGAGTCTGTTAAAGAATTAGAATATTTTCGCTTTGGAGAAATGAACTTTCACAGAAATGACTCCGAAAATAAGGTAGCTAATTATTGTAAAGAAGCAGGAGTTCATTTCGAGTACACTGACTTCTGGGACAAGGATGAGGAAACCTTCCACAATGCAAAGAACATGACAGCGCTCAAGAAAAGGTTCAAGCAAATAACAACTGTGGGTGGAAAGGGCAAGGCTGCAGAGAAAGCTAAGAAGCTAGAAGAGGAAGAGGCCAAGAAAAGAGAGGAAGATGCTATCAGATTGGTACAAGAAGCAGAGAATTGGTTGAAGAAGGAAGAAGAAGAAAAGAAACGAGCCGCTGAAGAAACAGCTAAGAAGGAAGAAGAAGAAGAAAAAAAGAAAAAAGGAAGTTGACATAAAGAAGAAACAGGCAAAAAATGAGGGCTTTAGGTTAACAGAAACCCAAAAGGAAAAGCATCCCACAGAGCAAGCTGATGTACAAGAAGGACAAGATCCTACAGATCAAGAACAAGGACAGTCTGATCTTGATCCCTTGGAGCCTACTGTTCCTTCTGGCAGTATGTTAGAAGAAGTTTCAATTTCTGAATTTGATTTGATTCCTTTCATGGCTACCGAAGGAGAGGAAATACCTGATTTTAATACTATATTCTATGACAAAGAAAAGAAGAGAATTGTTAAGAGAACTGAGAAAAAAGTAGATACTGGAGGAAAGCCAGGGAATATGGTGACGGACAAGACAGTAGTACATGGTACTCATAAGGATCCACAGTTAATAGCAAGGGCTGGGATAGCTTTAACCTTAGCAAACAAAGATAACATGGATAGGATCATGACTGATCTGGAGCAGTCACGAAAGAACGTAGCTCAGCTGAAGGAAACCTTAAAGAAAGAGAGGGATGAAAGCCAAAATCTAAAAAGAAAATATGAGAACATGATAGGTGAAGTCAAGGTTTCAAGGACAGAATGCCAAACTCTGCAAGCAGATAAGAATGCTTTAGCAATATCTGCAAAAAATACAGAGAAGAATTCTCAGGTTACTTTGGCAAAGTTACAAAAGCTACAGCTAGAGCATCAGAGTTTAAAGGTTGAGAAAGATAATCTTCAACTATAGTTTGGAAAATTAAATGAGGAAAAGAACAAGTTGGAAAGCAAAGTCACTGAACTAGGAATAGAGAAGGCTACTGCAGAAGATAAGGAGAAGCAATATCAGACGCAGATAGCAGTGTTAGAAGAACAGAAGAATTCATTGACAGCATCGCTAAAAAGTGCTATGGAGTAGAAAGCTGACATCCGACCCTTAAAGGAGTATGCTCTGATGCTTAGGAAAAAGATCCATCAGATACAACTACAGATAGAAGATGAAAGATGTAAAGTTCAGCAGATAGACACCAGGCTGGAGGAGATTGTAAGTACCACTTCATATTTTCTAGATAGGACTCAAGATATATTGGAAATTCTAAAGGGAAGAATGGTTTGGGTAGAAACCAATAAAGAATCTCCCACAGACCTATCCGTCAATGATCAGCAAACATTGAAGCAAGAATATGAGTTAATGGAATTCACCAGTAATATCATAAAAGAATTTAAAAAAACAGTGAGGAAGACAAAGACTGCTTGTGTCGAATTCTGCAGGAGAGTGCTCTTCACATATAATCAATGTCAAGCTTCTGCTGAGAAGAGATTGGAGGTGCTACCTGAAAATGAACTGTTTTTAAAGCATTTACAGGACAGATACAACGAGGATGAACAAGCAATCCAGCGGGTCAAGGATTTGGATGAATGGATATTAAAAAATGAAGTAGCACATGCAGCCATAACCATACACTTATTGGAGGACCAGATGCGCATGATTCTTGCTAGAATAGAGGGTGTGAAGACCCAAGCTGCCAAGTATGAGATTAACATTCGATTCCTTGAGCCTTCTGGGTTTGAAAGCATAGCAGCAGAGGTGCTAATGCATGGAAAAAGTTCACAAACGAGCAAGCTGGGCCTTCCTTGTGAAATGTTTTGGGAATATTGATTAACAATGTAATATATTATATTAATTTTTGTGCACAAGCTACAGGACAAATTTTTGTAAAAGAAAGGTTGGGGAAGCTCAAGAGGCAATGAAGGGCAGCCCAAGAGTTTTTTGCTTTTTGTATAAGTATAGGAGAGTTTTAGATAGTAAAGGACCTTTTTTCAGACTATCTTGAGAAAGTTTATTGTAAGAAGAACTAATTCATCTTATAATAAAGAGTTATATGTTTTCGGCTGGAGAAAGTTTTGTAGAGTTTCAAATGTTTTCCATGGGCTGGTTGGATGTGAACTATTTCTTTTTCAGCTTGTTTCCATGAACTGTGAGATCGTTCTAACCTATTGAATTCTTTCATGTTATGAATGTACTCCTGTTTATTTTTGTGAAACTTCCACATTTGTGATTGAGTAATGAATGTTTTAATTAACAATAAGCTATCTTGTTGTTCATCTTTCTATTGATATTCATGTGTTCAGGAATGTTAACAGCTATTTGTGATTTTCTTTATGCATGCAATACAATACATTACTCACCATTAATTATAGTTTTGCTCCCTAGGGATAGGTTAGTGAGTCTTAGTTAGTTTCTCTTTGTTTTGTGATTTAGAAGCGAGAGAGGTAAGACGAGAGGTAAGAACCTGCGCATCACGTTATGACCCTCATCGTTATCTCTATCGCCTGCATTTAGTTAGGCATTTGCACATCATAATTAAATATTAAAAAACTAAAAAAATATACACGGTGGACCGGGCCGTAACCGGTAAAACATTTTAATCGTTACTTGACCTACGGTAGCCAAACCGTAAACCGACGAATTCCCCATACCAAACAATAACGAGCTAATTGGGAACATTTATTGGGGAGAATCCCTACTGTTGTTACCTGCGATTTTCCAAGCCCCAACAATACCATGAAATTTTTTGAAAGAAACCCCAACCCGGTTTCAAGCCTTTTGGTTTCTCTGCATAGTTTAATGCCCAACCCTTTCAACGCATAAATTTTAACAAAATTTAACCTGACTGAAACACATGAGGTTCTTTTTCTCAAATTCAAACAATTCAGAAATTTTCATTTCTACTGGAAATTAAAACTCAGAAAAATTTTAGATAGTCAAACACATGAAATTTAACACACTTGTTTTTAGTATTTACCAATGGTCCAGGATAAAAAACCCCAAGGGAAAACATGTTTTCTAAGTGTGAGAGATTTTATTTTTCTTCAGTAAAATTACAGAAATAAAATCAGCAGTACTTATCAATTTTCTAGCCTTGAAATTTGAACCCACTGCTGAAATTCCTTCCTCAAAAAAAAAGCCAGACTCAGCCTCGAAATTCATGCCAATTAACTATTGTACGGACAGCAATTAATTGTCTTTTACCTCAAAAACCGTACCCACAGAATCTGCCTCGATTTCTATGTCAGTTCGTACTGTACAAACAGAGTTAAATGCAGGCCATACTGTCTCTATTTCTGTGCAAATCCGTACTGTACGGATTCAGAAATTAATACAGTCATATTGTTCCTCTATTTCTGTGTCGGTCGTACAGATGTACGAAAACCCTCCTCGAATTATGTGCAACAAAATTCTCTCCTCGATTTCTGTGCATAAGTACGGTCGTCCTTGGAATTTGTGCCTGCAAATTATTTTCAGTTTTCTCTCTCCTACTGGTTAAGAACTTTCTTCAAAACCCTCACTTCTTCTTCTTCTCTCTCTCTCTCCAAAAATCTCTTCTGAAGAATGATAACAAATGAATGAACTTTTGCCTTGCCCTAGTCCTTTTTGATCATGGTAACTTCCCTGTCAATCTAACAGTCAAGATTAGATTAGATGAAGGGTTCACATTAAATGCTCCATTAAATAATAATTAAATGACAATTAGTGCACCTCATGTCATTTAATAAAGTTGAGCAACGCCATTCTATTTAATCACTCACTTAACTTTATTTAAATGTGAACTTAGGAAAACATCATTACTTAGCCTTTAAATAAAGTCACTTTAAAATTATAAAGTGCTTCCCACTTTATTAAATGCACAAGACTAGGAGTCACAACATTTAAGTGTCCTTGTCCACCCCAAGGCAAGTCTAGGTGGACAAACACTTCCTAGGTAACTTTTCAACACTAACTGAGTGGAAGGATCATCAATGCACAAGGCGATCGCAAGTATTTTCAAGTACGATCTACAAGGTTATTATTATTTTCTGTATTTTTATCCAATTGTCACACAAAACCCTCAATGTTAAAACCTAGTTTTCTAGATCTGATAGATCGGGTGTTTCTTTAAAGACAGCCATCAAAACCCACTTAGGAATAAATATTTAAACCCTAGATCTTAAGTTTCAACTTAATCCGAATGCATTTACCCTTGGATCTAGCACTAGTCTCCTCTAGGTGGGACGCTCTCCTTTGGCTTTTTGGTCAATCCTTCAGATCTATCAGTTGGGTATGGTTAAACCCTCTTCAAATCCCTAGATCTATTCTTTAAACACCTAGATCTAGTCTGTAGACATCCCAATCTACTCTTTTGGGTCCACTTTGTCCTAAATTGCATAAACCCTAGGTGGATCTAACTTGGGTATTTCTCTTTTAGACTAGATCTATCTAGATCTACTTTCCTAAGTTCCTTATGGTATTTTTAACTTCAAGTTGGGGGCAATTTTCCATTATCTTAAGCCTCCCCAACTTGACCTTAACCTCATCTACCACGTCCATCTTCCTAGATCTAGATCTACTTACTCATTGTACACCTTACACATCACTTGTTTATCCTTTAGAGTGTCTTGAGTAGGTTCGCTAGCCCTCATAGGATAGTAGGGTCTCCCCCTTGATCATTCTACGATTTAATCTAAAGTGACAAGAGCCCGTCCGATGTGACAACTACCTTCCATTAGTAGTGGACGAGGCCCTTACGGTGTCACCGGTTAGCTACCTCACCTCTACCGTCCCGGATGGGATACCTTTAGTGGGTAGCTACTCCTTGTGCGATAACAGTAACTAACAAAGAGTATGTTATAGCTAAGTAAAGAGAGTGGGGATATGATGATCCAACTCAATAGAAAAGTGGACCCAATAAGCTGAAAGAATGTTGCCACCAAAGTTCAAACTACCCATCTACAGGAGAAAATTGGCACTAACCTACTCATCCAATGGAGGAGGGCAAGAAGGGTTATCTCTATCATACTGCACACCTACTGGGAGAGTTGCACTACTAAGCTACTTATTTAATGAAGCAGTGCTAGAAGAAATAGACTATATAGAAATGAGGAATGTAACCACCAATCCACTGAACTATTGGTAAAAACCGTCACCGACTTGCTCCTAGCGTCATCGTCCATCGCCATGTCCCGATTCGGGAATATTAACCCAATTCCCTTTCGATGTTCGCACAGAGTGCACCCTTGATACAGGGTTTCCCCATCTCTTAGGGTCGACTAACCCATGTCCAAGTGCTATTCGCATGGAACCTTTCCCCACTTCAGTCTTCAAAGTTCTCATTTGAATATTTGCTACTACCACCAAGATCTGCACCGGGGGTCAATGCACCCAAGCTCGCACCCAAGGTTTCTCAACGACCCCCGCGTCCTCCTACTCATCGAAGCCTAGCAATTGCTTCGATAGCCGAGTATAGGTCACGCGCTTTAGAGCCATCCATTTTTAGGGCTAGTCATTAAATGTAGGATGGCAAGAAGATAGATTCACACCATACTATTCACCTACTAGAAGAGTGTTACCACTAAACTATCCATCTAAAGAGGTGTTAGAAGAGACATCCCATATAGGAATGACAAATTCAGCCATGAATCGATTCATTTGCAAGATTGCCAATGACTTGCTCATCCAATGAAAGAGGTAAAGAAGATATATCCCTACCATATTGTTCATCTCCTGGGAGATATTGAATTGTAGATTTGAAGAGGTGTCAAAAGAAATATCCTATATTAGACAAGGGTTAGACATACCCACTCAAATAAGATCAATCATAACTGAAATGAGAGTGAGAAGCTCCAACTCCATATCTCTAAAAGAGCTTGAATATGACCAAGCATGCTCAAATACAATAGGTGTGTGTATTTATAAATACCTAACACAAGTGCACCTGAGAAAGAAAAACTTGAATATAAGATGACAATGGGTTTACAAATACCTGGCGCCTCATAAAGAGTGGTTGTGGCAAAAATGTAGAATATAGGCTCGTGAAATACAAGTGAGAGTTGATGTGTGGATAACCAACTCAAAAAGATGGTCGTCTAGAACCGAAAAAAAGAAGTGAAGGGATTAATGAGTACCCATCTCAACACAGGCTCATCCCTATGCATAACATCCTCCATCGAGATGGACCAATACCCACACAGTGCCACAACTGGGCAAAAGGGGGTCTCTAGCAAAGATCTAAAAGGAGACATGAAGTGTGTTACGTATGAGATCTTCCATAAGGAAAAATATCATAGTGCAAAAGATAGAAATCAATGCAAACAAATAGATCGACAAAAATAAGTTGAGAATCATCTATAGAATCATCAATACAATAGAGTGGGAGAGATCCTATGGCCCGAGAGTGGGACTGCGTCAAAGGAGGTGGAAGGGGTATCGCTTCCCCAACAAATGACAACAAACATCCTAGACTGATTGTGAATCACCGCCAAAGGCTGAGGAGTAAGCCTCACATCACCCACTACAATATCGAATATATAATAATCATCTTTTAAATTTGATACAGTGTGATCTGCAAAGTTCACCACCATAAGTTGTCAAGGAAATAGTCTATCTAGTTAGCAAAAGACAGTCTCAATGAAGAAGTCAAGAGAACCCATTGAAAGGGCCAAGAAAGGGTTTGAAACCCTACAATAGAGATTATCCATAAACCCTAGTTCCACATTCCTGAAGGCAAACGCAACTAGTTTATAGTCTCTCAGATCAACTTAATAGACCAAAAATTTTTGCCACCGAGCAATCCTTCAAATCATGTATGAGAGGTGGACCCTACTAGACGCCCTAAAAAATAAATTCCAAACTCGTGGCCTACAATGATAGTGCAGGTGTTCCATTAGTTCAACTTGACCACATTGATTTTGTTGAATGCCCTCCCACACCACAAAGATTGGTCTTTCGAACATGTGGGTTCTATCATCACTTCCTCTCGATAAGTTGAGGGTACCCTAAAAATAGGAGAAAACCACATAATACCAATGTTGTTTCCACAAGACAGCAGTAAATCTTAGCTGAAAAAGAGAAAAAGATAGTGCATTCTCTTAGAAGAGCACCGATCTGCAAAACGAATACCTCAAATTTGTTGGAATAGCCAAACCTTAGCAAAAAGAGGACGACAATGGTGGTCAAGAGGGTTAAAAACCGTTTAAAACAACTGTTGTCCTGAAACCAGGTTGAAAAACTCTAGTTTCAGACCTGCGCTGCCCTGAGAAACGTAGTATTTGGGCTGAAGAAGGGAAAAAGAGAATGCTAACCTAAAAAAGGGCACAAATCTGCAAGAAAATCCCCTTGACTCCAGTGAAAAGACGAAACAACTACCAAGGTAGAAGGGCATTGGTAGAAAAAGCCCTAGATATTTGTCACTGTCCCAAAAAAGTGCTGAAAACCCTAGTTTCAGTTCAGAAAAAAGCTCTAAAACGATGTTGGATCAGCAAGGAACAGTTACACTAGCTCTAATGCCAACATTGAAATCATAGATATATGGTGAAAACTTCAGTGAATATTAATCTAGCCAAGTATAACACTTCAGATTCATAATAGCACTACTAAAGAGTAGATCATATCAATAGAGTGCCAGAGAGAGAGAGAGAGGGAGAAAAGAAAGTGAACCCAAGAACAAGAAAGATGTGGTACTCATAGGCTAAAGAATCAATCACAGAGTCAATACAAGGTGATATTACAAATGAGGCATGAGTCATGTATTTAAATTTTAAACACAACTCAAGAGGTGGAGCGCCTCTGTCCATGGCAGGGTTATGGGCCCACAAAAATACCTAGGCTGAACTCCGTCACCTAGAGTAATGTAAAATAATGTTGACTCAGTTTCCTCGTAAGCCATAACTTTGTGATACAATAAATGAGGGCACTTAGCCATAACAGATCACATGTGAAGATTACCATCATTCCAACACTAAATGCCAAGTTGAGCAAGTGAAGGCCTTCTCATAATAGCCTATGCATCACTTACCTCTAGAAGAAGAGAAAGAAGCTCAAATGGATACCTAAACATGAAGAGATGTTTCAGCTTTTGAAGTTACTCACGCTCCTTTTTTAAAGACCCCAATATAGATGAAGACCTTGTTGTATGAATGGAGGCATGCAATAAAGGCATTGGAGTGTTGACATGATGGTGAATCTTCACTTGAGGCCATGTACCAAGCCTCCATTTGATTTCTCAGTGGCTTTATTGAGCATAAATATGGGAAATTAACCCACTTTATTGTATTTTTTTATATTTGACTACTTGAGGATAGCACCCTAAACCCTAAATGAGGTGTCCAAATAAAACATACTCCTTATTTGTAACACATTATTTCAAGTTATTGCTTGATAAAGGCCTAAGGGCAATCTTCCTCTAGTGTGCTTCTCTTGTTCATGTGCTTAAAAATCACACACCTCTAGTGTGCTTCTCTTGTTTATAATCCCACACCTCTATTGATGACTCATGAGTATTCTCAATTCCTCTGGATCTACACCCTTAAATAAATGGATGAGGTGTTTGGCAAATCTTGAGAATCCAAGCCCCCCGTCAAAGCTTAATACAAACAGAATATCAAGTGTCTCCAGACTAATGGGGGAGGAGAGTACAGTGGCAAAGCTTTTCAACACTTTCTCTACTCTGAGGACATTTCTTGGCAGTTGATTATTCCATGTACTCCTCAACGAAAGAATAGAACTATCATGGAGATGGCTCGTTGTATGCTTTACTCTCAAAGCACAAAGCTCTCTTGTCTAGGGGAGGTAATTGTTTGTGCAACATTTATCATCAATCATGCATCTACTCACACAATTGCCAATATGACTCCTAATGAACAACTGCATGGGCAAATAACTTGAATGACTCCTAAGGAAAATCTTCCTCTAGTGCACTTCTCTTGTTCATGTGCTTGGGTATTACATCAATCTCTCTTCTCTTGTTAAGTGTTGTTTACATTTATGTCGTATTTTTGCTTTGCTTAGTTAAAATTTATTGCAGATTTTATTGTAGATCCACTATCTTATGATCTCAACATAAAGGTGTCCTCATGGAAGCAAACTATGTTCTCTATTACGAGTTAAGAAAGCTCAAGAATAACGAGTTTACTCATCTATACATGATTTGGAAATTATAATTATTGCTTGTGCCTTGAAGATGTAGATGCGCTATCTTTTGGGCAAGAAATTTGAATCAAGGATCTATCATGATAGTCACACATAATTGTTCACAAAACGATTGTCGAATGCAAGGCGAAGGAGGTGGATGGTTGTAACTGATTATGACTTGAGAAGTCAATCACATCAAAGGTAGGGAGAACAAAATGGTTGATGCAACTAGCAAAAGAAGACACCTAACTTCCATAAGTTCATGTGAAGTTGATGTGAAGCAACAAACACTCCAAGAGCTAGTACAAGAAGAGTACTTTCTTAAACTTAAGGAAGAACTCGTAAAGATTAAAATAATATCAAGTAGCATGCAAACAGCTCCTAATAAAAGGAAAATACATCCCCGAAGTTTCTACGTTTAGAGGAGCTTTGAAGTTTGGAGCAAGAAGGAAACATCCCCAACTCAATGGAATGGTTACCAAAGCACAAGATCATTGTGAGAACTGTTATCCACAAATCAACTGCTTCAGATAACTGTTGGTCTATGTTCTTATGTTTGGGAGCACATAGAGGCTCCCAATCCATTTGGCAACACCAAATTTGATTTTGCAACCAATGAGGTGAATCATGGCGAGTCCAAGACACGAAGTGTGTGCAAGCTACATGAGAGTTCAGTAGTGTTTACAACTTCAATGGAGTAACGTCGAATCCCATTGAAATCATAAGGAAATCATGCCCATTTTCATGGTGGCTTGAACTAATGGGGTTGTTATCTCCATAAATGTCAACCCGTGAGCCTCAACAAAGATACAAAGAGGAGTCATGTCGGCTTTGTGCTATATGTAGGGAGCCATCTTTGTTGAGCTCAAGCAGTGACGAGGACAAAGATAGCTACAAGCAACTTATCAAGGCTAGAGTAGATCAAACTAGTAAACATGAAATATATATATATATATGGCGAGCATCTATTGTAACAAGAAATCAAGAGGAATTTTCCCTTGGCCATTTGAGTTCAAATCTCACTAAGGTTTCTTCCAAAGTCAAAGCATGGGGAATTGTTAATCCAAGGTGCACGTAAGCGGTATAACCCCATGATTTATAAACATGGGACCCAAGGTTGACTTCAATGATGTCCCAATACGTTGACCAAACATGACTTGTTCCCAAAACATTTTTTGCACATGAGGATGTGTGTGAGAAGAAAGCAAGAGGAATTTTCTCTTGCACATCCAAGTTCAAATCTCACTAAGGTCTAGTCTAACAAGAAAGCAAGTAAGCCATGTTGTCACATACATAGTAGTTGGGCTACCATTGTTCCTGAGTAGTCCTGAGCACATTCTTGAGGCAGCCTTTACTTTGAGATCAACAGATAATGAGCTTCTAGTCGATGATCACTCTTATTCAGTGGATCCAGAGCATTCAGATGATTAGTTTCATGCCATGACTGAGCCTTATGACCCCAGATTTGATGAGTGATTTAGCCATTTTCCTTATCTCAAAGCAGAGATAGTGGTTGTGCCCCAGATGTACAACAACAGTGTTCAGTGCCTTCAGATTGTTCAAATCATATGCAGGTATATGACCCAGGTGATATATGGACATGTACATGTGGACTTTAGTTTGCTCTGTTGTTTATTTGAGTACTTAGACTAGGTTGATGGTTATTGTATGTTGGCGATATCTTAATGGTTTTCATTGAAGTCTAAAGTATAAGTGATCTAGTTGTTATGTTCAAGGGATTCTTTTGTATACTTACCAGTCATGCCCTACTCTTAGTGTGGATTTGGTCATTTCCCTTTTAGAGACACAGCTTGCTAGCCTTGGCACCCTGTTCACTACCTTCATCCATTCGTTGTCTTCCATATTTTGTTTGACCTTGACTTATATCTTGACCGATGACATCTAAGACTTCCCCCACCTTCACCTCTATGTTGGGATAGATCTCCATGTTTAAAATGTGTCTCGGTGTTGGTTTGTGTGATTCTCATCACAAGGATTGTCTTCCACTAGGTCTTGAACACAAGTAACCTTAACCAAAAGTGTCTTTAGGTGCTAAGGCATCAAAATTCAAATGCTATATCTAAATGGATGCCTAGTCAGCAAAGTAACATTGTTTTTAAACCCTACTGCAAATAAAGTGAATAATCTTCAAGTAGCTAGTCAGTTGCCGGAGACACGCACTCATCCTTTGAATGATGTAAGGTCGTTTTTCCCCAAAGGGAAACATGGCGGTCACTCCATCGCACCTATGGACGGTGGCGGGCAATGGAGGTCATACCGAGTCATTATCTGAGGCTCGCGAGGCTATTTAGGGCACCTACTCTCAAAGGATGGCTAGTTGAAAGTTGACTCAAATGTTAAAGTTAAAGTAAATGCTAAAAATAGTTAATGGCCAAAGAATGAGCACTCATTCGTTGTATAATGTACGACTAATTTTCCCCTACAGGGCAATAGGGTGAGGCTAACTTGTGAGGGCTATGCCTTTGTCATTTTTTGGAACCCATAAGGCTTTCCAAGGAATCTGCCTTTGGAGGTTGACTAATACCATGTGCTAAGCAAATAAATGTCTTAAAAGATTACTTGTCTAGAGTCTACTGGAGCAGTCTCATTATTCCACTCATTTGTGAGACACCGCCATTCCCTATTGTTCACTTATTTTAGCTTTTGAGTCATGTGGATTCCCTTTTCCTTCAGCCTAGATGCTTACAGTGTCGAGTGTCAAGTCATTCCAATGGCTTTACCTTGTTTTATTCACCCTCACCCTTGACTAGCAAAATGGCCAAATCTACAAATGAGTGGAACCTGCCTTTGGAGGTTGACTAATACCATGTGCTAAGCAAATAAATGTCTTAAAAGATTACTTGTCTAGAGTCTACTGGAGCATTCTCATTATTCCACTCATTTGTGAGACACCGCCATTCCCTATTGTTCACTTATTTTAGCTTTTGAGTCATGTGGATTCCTGTTTCCTTCAGCCTAGATGCTTACAGTGTCGAGTGTCAAGTCATTCCAATGGCTTTACCTTGTTTTATTCACCCTCACCCTTGACTAGCAAAATGGCCAAATCTACAAATGAGTATACACTTGAGGTTCTTGTTTATAATGACTGATTACTTTGACTTGGATTTATTATTTATATGTATTCTACTTATAATCGCCAGTAAAAGCCACTTGTACCTTAGTCTTACTACTAACATAGATAATTGAGCATGCTATGTCCATTTTGTACCTTGGAGCATTAGAGATTTTCATTTGGGTCATCATTTTGATCATTTTTTACCTTATCAACCCAGTTTGACCAAGTCAACAACAGGATCCAAGATGAGTTTTAACCTATGGTGGTGGATAATGATTACTTGTGGTGTATCAGTGTCCATTAGACATATTCATGCTTCAAATGACAATTTATCATGGTGGCTTGTGTTATTTTTATGGTTATCAGCATTTACAAGCTTTATTATTAATATTATTTTGGCATGGATGTGGCCTCTGACGTATATTTTTTATGGGCATATGGTGTATGAGTACTCATTCCTAGTGGATTTGGACTTTCTGGGTCCATTGGTGCACTCATTTTTCAGTTTCGGACACTTGCACTTGATTTATGCACCAATTTGTCAGTTTGCAACAATTTCTCCTCAATTAATTAAAATAAAATACTTTTTAGTAGATATTTGTTTCTCCTAGGCGCCACAGGGGCACAAAGTGTGTAGCCAGTCGATATTACCATATTGCTATGGTGTCGGTTGCATTTTTGCATTTAGTTGATGCCCAGGTTCAGTCAACAATGAGATATCAGTATTTTTATTTTCTCGAGGTAGCAATTTGGTACATTAAAATAATGAAAATGGCTAATGAGGAAATCGATTTGGGTAATTGAGGCAAGGAAATGGCAAGGGATTGATCTGAGGCACATTGTTGATGTCATCTTCACCTTCCAGCATCAGTTATAGTCTTCATGTGGTCCACATGTCCTAGCACTTATCATTTTGGGCGATTTTTTATGTATTTTGAGGGGCCACGATTTGGACATTTGGTCATGTTATTATATTATCTTGACTCATTATTTGATGTTGTGTTGTGGGGACATGCTAAAGAAGGACTCGTATTACCTCCTAGCCCCCACCATGTGCTATGTTATGTTTTATTCATCTTTCATGTGGTATGTCCCCCCTTGGGCGTTTTAGTGGGTGCACACCCTCTATTTTTTAGTTGATCCATGTGTTATGTATTTGGCTAATCTTAGCCAATAACTAGAGTGATCTTATCTGATAATATTGGCCCTTGATCTTTTTGGATCTAGGTATTGTGTACTTGAGAGATCTATTTATTGAGATGCTCTCTCATTGTAAAAGGACTTTTGGCTTTGAGAATATTGGAATACAAGAAAACTTTTGGAAAATCTCTTGAAAGCTTTGTGAACGTTCTTGTACACGATTTTTACGCCTCTTGCGTAGACATTTCAGTGGATCTTGCATGCAAACGATATACTTTTTTGTAGAGGCCGATTGTTCTTGCAGGGATAGCGATTTGCTTAAGGGGAGATTGTGGAAGCGATTTGCATCATCTCTTCGTGTGGATTGTTTCATCTTTCAAGGAGTGATCGATTGTTACTTTGTGCATTGAATATTTCTCTTTAGATGACTTGCATTGCTTATTTTTCATCTGTAGATCAAATCTCACTTCGATAGTTTGAATTTGCAGGTGGAGAGGGCGTTTTACCTCCTTTGGTCAAATATTTTTCACTCGAATGTTGTTGGATCTCACTCGAAATTGTAACTAAGTGGAAGGATCATCGATGTACAAGGCGGCCGCAAGTATTTTCAGGTACGATCTACAAGGTTAGTATCATTTTCCATATTTTTATCCAATTGTCACATAAAACCCTCTTCTTTCAAACCCTCATTTTCTAGATCTGATAGATCAGGCAATTATTTGAGTATGGCACAAAAACCCACAACTAGAATAAATTAAAAACCCTAGATCTGAAGTTTCACTTTAATCCGGCTCCATTTACCCTTGTATCTAGCACTAATCATCTCTAGGTGGGACGCCCTCCTTGGGTTTTTGGTCATTTCTTCAGATCAATTAGTTGGGTCTACTTGAACCCGCCTCAAATCAACAAATCTATTCTTCAAGCACCTAGATCTAGTCATTAAACATCCCGGACTACTCTTTTGGGTCCACTTTGTCATTATTTGCATAAACCCTAGGTGGATCTAATTTGGGCATTCCCTATTTGGATTAAATCTATCTAAATCTACTTTCCTAAACTTCTTGTGGTATGTTTCACTTCAAGTTGGGTAATTTTCCATTGCCTTAAACCTCCCCAACTTGGCTTTAACCTCACCTACCTATTTCATTTTTCTAGATCTAGATCAATTTACTCATTGTTCACCTTACATATCCATTGCTTATCACTTAGAGTGCTTTGAGTAGGTTCGCTAGCCCTCATAGGCTAGTAGGGTCTCCCCCTTGGTCATTCTACAGATTGATCTAAAGTGACAAGAGCCCATCCAGTGTGACAACTACCCCTTTTCGTAGCGGACAAGGCCCTTGCGATGTCACTTGGTTGGCTACATCACCTCTACCGTCCCGGATAGGATACCTTTTAGTGGGTAGCTACACTGAGTGATAACAAGCCCATCTGGGAAAACATGTAAGGTGCACATAAGGGGTATAACTTTAACCCTATCATGCCTAAGAGTGCCTGATGCATCCTTTCCAGACATACCAACGCACGGGGTTTCTATTGTTATTATAAAGGCCAAGTTTTGGGGGTTATATTATGTAAAGTGTTGATTTTGGAGCTAAATACCCCTGATCAGGTCATGGCAGGTTCTCTTGGTTTTCATTCCACGAAGTGTTGTCTTAGTGGCATTACTGACTGCCTCTTGATGGGCGAAAGTCCCCCATCTTGTTGGGCCATTTGGGCCCTAGGTTGGTGTCTGGTGCTTCTTAGAGTGGTCCCATTAGGACACATGACTACACTCATATTTTGCTTTGTATAGGTGAAAGCGCATGTAAGGGTAGTCATACGTGATTTAGCAGACCTCATTTTTCCCACTTGGACCTATTCTTTTAATAGAAACCCCTACTCTTGCTCTCCAGATCAATGGCGTCGTTCTTAAAAGAAGAATCCTAAATGGTTAAAAAGGAGATCATTGAGGGAAAAGCATCTGATGGGGTTAGTTGGGGCATGACACCCCCCTTTTGGCTCACCTTGCACTTAAAAGCCCAATTTCACATTTATATTGTTATTTTATGTCATTGTGTGGCCGAGTCCCCAAGTTTATGGGTGCACTAGCCCAAATTTTTATATTTTTCCATTAACTTGTAGGTTCAATTTTGTAAACAGTTGAGGGTTGGCTCATATAAAGAAGACATCCTCGCCTCATTTGTAAATCATGGACAAGGGTTCAAATTATGAAATATTTTTATCTTTCTCTTGGTTTATGAAAGCATTTGAAGCTAAGTGCACTTCTCTTTGGGATGTCTTTTTCTCTTGCATGAATGGTGAATGGAAGAATTTCTAGGGTTTGATAGTCACATGCTAAGTGGAAGCTAAGAATAGTTGTGATAACTCGTTCTCAAGGGTGACCTAACGTGCATCTCCTTACTCATTCCTTGATTAATGTTGGTAAGTTATCTCTTACCCTAGTTTAACATCAATCTTGAAGTGCTTTGGACTAAGGTAGGGTTTGTTTGCTAGCATTTTGTCTACTTACTTGAGGAGACCTTCCTATCAAAGAGCTCTCCATAATTCTATTGGGCCTTGGAATTCTCTATTTGCCCTAATTAGGGTTTATCTACCTAACCCTAGATGGTTGCTAACTTTGCCCTAGTTGCAAGTAGTGGAAACCATCTTAAGAGGAGGGACGTTAGCCTCGATCTCTCATAGCCCTAAAGTTTGAGACAAGAATCTAATACCCTATCCTTCAACTATACTCCTTTTATCAATCAATATTTATATCATCAAAAACTTTTTTTTTTTTATTATATTTTGTATACTATTAAAAAATATTATCATCACTCCCAACCTATCGTTTTCTACAAATTTGGGTGAAGCTTCTAGCCCTTCTGGATAACCACACCCATATTCCCAACGCTCTTATATTTTGAAAACTTGTGCAACATAGAAAAATGACCAATGGAAGTAATAAAGACTTCCAAATTTCAAAAGATGCCTTCCTTGTGTTGAAGAGCAAAAGTTATGTGCCCAACACATTGAAATAAGGCAACTTGTATTAAAGGAGGTTGATGATGTACATTATGAAGACTTACATATGCTCATGTGAAGTTGATGTGAAGCAACAAATATTAAATACTTAGAGAACTTGCACATAATAAGTACTTCCTTAAAGTCAAGGAAGAACATGTAAAGGTTGAAAAAACATACAATTTCAATGTACTTCCCAATTTCAAAAGAAGGCTTTCTCATTGTTAAGGACAAAATTTATGTGCCCAACAACATTGAGATAAGGCTACTTGTGGTTGTATTAAAGGAAGTGCATGATGTACCTTATGTAAGCCATCTCAAGTATCAAAAGACCTTAACAACCTTGAGGAAGCAATTCTTTTGGGAAAAAACGAAGAAAGGTGTAACTAAGTATGTCGTTGGGTGTTTGAAATTCCATAAGCAAATGCAAAACCTCAACATCCCATCGATCTATTGTGGCCATTAACCATTCTTGAATTGTGCAAGTATTCACAAGGTCATGACTACATAAAAGTGGTCATGAATAGGCTTACCAAGGTGACTCATTTTAGTCATATATGAACTACTCATAAGGCTTTGAATATCACTATTATTTTGGTGAAAGAGATAGTCCACTTGAATGTAGTACCTAAAATATTGATTCAAATCAAGATAAAATTTCACTTCCACTTTTTGGAAGACTACGTTTCAGTTTGTGGGCACCCAATTGACCTATAATGCTACTTATCTTCTACAATTCTGAACAAATAGAAGTATAAATCTAGTTCTTAAAGATGTTGCAAATGTCATGGAAATAACATCCAAATGGGAGGAACACATCAATCTCATTGAATTTGAATACAATAATGACTTTCATGCGGCACTTGGAATGAGCCCATTTGACGAACTTTATGAGATAAGATAAGATAATTTTATTAATGTCCAACAAATGATCACAAAAGTAGGTCAATGGGACTAGAGAATATGTCCAGTTACCAGTATGAGTATAATGTGGGAGCTCAAACGCAACTCCTAGAAAACGCCAAAACTAAGATAACATAAAATCAAGAAAGATACAAGTAGTAGTACAATCTCATAGATATGTATATATCCATATCAACGGTACAGAATGCAGAAATGCAAGAATGCAAAATACATAGTGAGTTTGTCCAAGACTGGACAACTCAAACAGCTCAAGATACTCAAGATCCTATCAAGGGAGGAAGATCGCATGAGAGAACTGAAGATGAGTCCCATGACATCAAGATCTCATAGGTTTGTTGGTCGAGGGCGAAGGGGGGCAAATAAGGCAGCTGCTCTCTGTCGGAGCTCTCTAGAGCTATCGGGATGTCTGTCTATATGACACTGGGAAGGATGTAGAAGCGAGGAATACTCCTAGCATTAGAGGCTGAAGGAAAGAAACTCTGGAAAGGTCGTTGGCGACTCAGTTGGGGCTCTGAGGGGACCTATCGAGCGAGAGGCGCCCTGCTCTGGATTCAACTGGGCCTAATCCCTCTAATGCTTTGAATGGACTGATGAATGGTTCAATAACTCTGAACTGGTCTTGTTAAGATCAATCGGTCCCCCAGAGGGGGAGGCTGGGGGGGGGACCCGAGGTCTCACCACTCTACAATTGAAGGTACTCTAGGACTCTGCTTGCCACTTGTTACTCTGATCTAAAGGGTCAATGTTAAAATAAGAGTTGATTGTCCTAGTCCTCTCAAGGCGGAGCGAGATAGGAAGGACCTGTGACCTATGGCTAAAAATCACCCTCACGAAGAGGGCCATCTCTGGTCTTGATGCTGGAAAAAGGTCAAGAGCAATCCCCCTAAGTCCCTATAGAGGAAGTGATATCACACTCTGATCTCATAGTTATAAGTATAAGGGGCACAGAAAAATGAGTTGCATCTTTGTCTCTGGCTCCTGGAGATGGCACATCTAACAGATCTTATCATATCATGGTAGATGGTGGTCAATCTCCACTCAAAGAGAAGATGTAATAATCCCTTGAATCGAAATGATCCAACTAACAAAACTATAGTTGGACCAAATATGTTCAAAGATATGGAAGAGTCGGTTGCTAAGATTAGGCACCAATTGAAGGCAGCCAAAGGTTGCCAATAGGGTTATGCAAATGCACACATAACTTAGAGGGAATTTTCAAATGGGATTATGTATTTTGGGGGGTTAAACCCAATGTTCCACCAAGTTTCAGAGACGCAAGGACATGGGAGCGAGGAGACGCAAGAGCGGCCTATATAAAAGTTTCCCTCAAATTTTGGGAAACATCAAAGGGGACATCAGGGCCTTCACCATTGGGGACCCCGCCAGAAATAATACAAAAATTATATTAGAATACATAAAAATTGAAAGTTGAAGCATAAGTCATAAAAGTCTTTAATTGTATAATATAAAGATTAATGCAAGTTTACAACATACATCAAGTGAAATATTTTGAAATACAACCATACATAAGCTATAACTGATAAAACAAAATTGGAAATACAACCATATTGAACAACGAAATGAAATCAAGGCTAGAGAGAAGGAAAATAGTGGGTCTGTGGCCCATTATCATTTAATTTTTTATTTTTTTTTATTTTTTGGTAAAAAATAGTCAAAGGAAACGTGGGGACACCAATTTTAGGAGGGAAACGTTTCCCTTTCTCCAAGAAACATCCCCTTCTACATTTCCTTCAGTTTACTTCAAATGGGGGCAGGGGGGGGGGACGTTTACAATGGAGTTTCGAAGTTTTCAGGATGTGTTGGGGCATGGAAGCATGTTTCCGACCCTTGGAAATGTGTCCCTGTGTAAAACTAGTTAAACCTAAGTAAAGCTCCTTTAAGCTTGGGAATTAAAAATCTTTAACCCTACTATTGTGGTTCATTTGAGATTTTGAAGAGGGTTAAGTCGATTGCTTGTAGGCTTGCATTGCCACCTAGAGTTAGGGTGCATGTTGTTAAAAAAATATGTTCATGATTCCAATCATATTCTTGATTGGTCTATGATTTAATTGGAACTCAACGAAGAGTTCAAGATAGAACCTGCTTGCAACCCTAGAGGGAAGGTCACAATGCCTCATAATTGAGCCATTACCTTGTTCCATAAAACAGAGGCACTATAGACCTTATAAGAGGCTACCATATAAGAAACCAATCAAAATGAGTAATCATCAGTTTCAATGTTGTCCACAGCAATACCACCCTCTTCAACAATGCTGATATCATGAATGACAACATTACTTCTCTCAACCTTTTCTATCATCACTTTATCGACCATCATTAAGGTATGGATATCTCACAAGCCTCTATACAAGTCATTTAACCTCAAAGGTTTACATTGTGTTACCTCCCAAACCCTCACTCTATATGTTAAAGCCCTAAACACAAGTGAGACTTTAGGGGAACTTGAGGGGTTGTCCTATGTCACTACAACAACAACTTCCCACTCTTTAGACCTGCTCTCCTCTAGTGCAATGGGGGTCTCCCTAGGAAACCCTAAGCCAATCAAATGATAGTCACTAGAAATGGAGGATGAGTCTTAGGAAAACCAATCTTAATGCTGATTTTTACTCTTAACATATTTCAGATTTGTGAACAGCAAAATGGAAGAGTTGATTTTATAGTTTTTTACGGTTTATTGAGAGTATGGTTAATGCCTATAACAGTATTGGGCATATGGAGTCTATAAAGCATCCAATGCATGTTGTTTTCTCATTTTCTCATGATGATATGGAAGCATATCGCCCAAATGAAGAACCTACATAAACATATCTTACTGGGCGCCACTACAGAGACTTCTTGAGGGGATTCCAGATGAAGAAAAAAACCCAACCATGCATAAATGAGGTGTCTACTAAAGGGCAATGCAATGTACAGCTAATCCAGATTAGGAGAGAAGGCATAAAACAATATTTTCCAGCAATAGAAAAAATGACTTAAGAGGGAAATTAACCAAAAATAAAATTCTTCTAAGAAACAGAATTACCAAGTTTACAGCCCTTCAATGACAAATCTGATGCAAGAAATCTGAACATCAGTCTTCAACAATTTAGTTCAAAGCATGTGCCTCCAGCTCCAATAATACCAACTAATAGTATCTAGTCATTCTCCAAACTCTCAATAACCATTACAAAGAGAGGAGCTTCTTGTGTATAGAGATCCAAGCTCAAAATCTCCTCAATAAAATAATAATATTTCAAAGCAAAACCCTAGATCTATCCTAGGGAGGAGTAAACAAATAGCATCCTCCAACTAACAAATGACAAGTCAAAATCCCTGACAATAAAATAACCAAGTAAAATGGACTAGATAGTGGGGCCCTAGGGGTGCCACATGTCCTCCTCTAGTGCAAAATGCCCTCATAGATCTTGGGCATTTGACCATGTCAAGTCATCCATAAGTCCACCTAGTATAACCTCCAAGGAACCTCCAATAATATGTTGAATGCTCTACAAGAGGAACCTTCATCTATAACAAAGATAAAAATAAGCCAAAGATAGCAAAAAGGGTTAGGGTTCTAGGAATGTGCATGTGCGACAACATTTGCCTTAACCAATGTGCTATGACAATAAAATAATGGAGTACTTCTCTAGAAAGCCTCAAAATCCATGTGTATGATCATTGCATAAGAGGTACCCACTACCCCTAGACCAAGGAATCCACGTGTCAATGAAACCAACTCATGCCCAAAATAGAAATAAAGGAGTTAGGGCCTTAATCAAAGTGGACCAAACACTAGATCCATAAGTGACGGAATCATAGAACAATGTGCTAGTATAGATCCATGTGCTGAGTACATCAAAGCAAGCTCTAGATCCAAGGACAAAGAGAGCAGGCCCCTCAAAATCTGCCATGTGTAGTGATTAAACCTCAAAATATGTGCCATAAGTGGTTAGACCTCCTCAATGAGTGTGCCAAATCAACTCCCCAAGAGTACATTCTAGGAGCATGTGCAAGGAGTTGGTTATGGGGCCACTTTGACCATGTCAAAACAACATAAAATAGTCCATGAGAGCTGCACCCTAAAGAACTATGCCAAGGTAGTTGTAACCTCTTATCAACAAACAATATAATATAACCAAATAGAGTGCACCCTAGGAAGATATGCCAAGGGTAGTTATGAAAACCCTTGGATCTAGAGCCACCATTAATAAAATAATCCTTCAAGAGATGGGCAACCTAGGAATATGTGCCAAGGTGATAACTATAGGAATGCACCCTTAGATCAAGGAGTCAATTATCTAGGAAGAATACAACCATGCCAAAAATAGCCTAATGAGTTAAGGTCACTTCTCCCAATAAGCCAACAAACTCTCCACAAATTAAAAACATGGGTAAAGGAGCAATAAATAAATGGCAGGGCAACCCCAACATCTATGCCAAAGTGGTTAGAGGTCCAAACCCCATCACCGTACTCCTTTAAGATATACCATGGCCAACTCATCCTAAGAGCATTAGCCATGAAGATAGGGCAATTTACAGTGCAAGGAGATGAAAACCTCCAAAACCATATGTGACCAATGTGAAACCATATGAACAGTAAACATGCATCAATACCACCATTAGCCATCCAAACTATAGGCAACCACAAGGATCAACCTAGAGAACTGTACATACAGGTTTCCATGCCTCCAAATACGTGCCAAAGATGTTATACAAGGGGAATGCAACCAACCAGCCAAAGATGCTATACAAGGGGAATGCAACCAACCAAACAAAGAATACCACATGACTACCACATTGTCAATATCCTCAAGGGTGATCACACCATAAAATAAGCTAGATCACCAAAAAAATGTGTGCTGAAGAGAAATACTCCATGACAATGATCTTACCAACATGAAAGCAACAATATCATAAACTCAAGGCACTTCCTCTAATGAAACCAAGTACCATCAAATGTGCCAAGTGATGTAACTGAGCATAATATGCAATGTAATACCCCATGCTTCCATGTTGAATTTTAGCATTAGCATGAATACTTTAAAAAATTTGCAGACTATCAGATAACAAATGACAAGTGCAGTAAAAACATCAACACATCAAACACTGAACACAAGAGTTTTTCATTGGGGAAACCTTTAAAGGACAAAAAACCCAAAAGCATTAATAATTCATCTCTTCGATGAGATGACTGAGTTTTCAAGGATTCACAAACCCTAATGAGTTTGTAACCAGATGAAATACACAAAATGAATTTTACATAAAAAACCAAATTAGGGCTTTCTGCCCTAAAATCTTTTCTGCTGCCCAGAATATTTTCTTTGTTGCCCAAGGCTGCCCAGATCTACTCAGACTGTTGCCCGAACCTGTACCTGTCTACCCGAGCTTTCTATCTCCTGCCCGAACCTGCAATTTTCCTCCCCGGACATGTTTTCTGCTTTCCCGAGCCCTGCCCGAATCTTCTCTCTCCTGCCCAATCCCTACTGGGCTCACCCTATTATTGCTCGAGCCCTACCAAGCTTGTTTGTTGCTGCCTGGAGATCTGGCTAACCTCTGCCAGCCTGCCCAAGGCTAGTTCGAGACTGCCTGAGGCATGTTAGGGCCTATTGTTGGTACCCGGAGGCTGTGAGAGCCTGCTATGGGTGCCCGGAGGCACTAGCAGGCTGCCTAAGCCCTGCTAGGGCTTGTCGAGGCTACCCAAAGATGCTAGCTGGGTGGCTGTGGGTGAGAAGATGGCTACAGGAGGGGGAGGTGGGCTGCCCGAAATCCTAAACAACCTGCCAGTGAAGAAACCAAGCTGCCCGTGAGGAAATCAAGCTACCCGTGGAGATGAAGAGGGCTAAGGTAAAACCCTAGCACGTGAAGAAGTAAAAGATGTTGTTGTTCTTCTTTATGAGTGAAACCCTAGGTTAGGGTTTGCTGCAATACAAATGGGTGCCCTAACTAGAATCCTCTGTGCTAGGGCATAACCATAAAAAAGTCTTCTTTTTCAAAACCAACGAAAGCCTTCTTTGGAGTAGCTGAGAGCTTGTGATCAAGTGTGTGATAATGAAATGGAATGATCTTCTTTTATAGCCTTTGAGTCACACCTGTAAGTGGACTAAAACTCAAAAGACCAAAATAAAATTATTTTATTCTTTTATTAGACATTCACCTTTAGTGGCACTAAAGGTCTTTTTGCACTTTCACTTTGACTCCTTAGTGGTACTAAGGGTCCTTGTGTATTTTTTACTTTTACTTTAGCCTTCTTCAAGTGCCCCTATGGTCAAAACAAGTTGTCAAGGTGGTCCTTCCCCACTCAAAGTACATCATCTTAAACAGAGAGAATTACTAATGCTTTTATCTCACACTCCATGTGCCACCAAGATCAGGTACTAAGGTGTCTTAACCAGGGGTAGCTAATCCCTAGAGAAGATCACAAAGCCCACAGATCAAGGGAGGAGTGTCACACATGCCCAAACCCGGTCTAGGGCTTATAGTGTTATCCTAGTAACAGACCAGGTACCTCAGCCAAAGGCTGCATAATTTGACTCAAGTTCAAAACTTGGTAACAGACCAAGCGCCTCCATTCTCCCGGAGAATGGCTCTCAACCCCGGGGCGAGTCCCTAGTCCCGAACTAGGTTAAATTCCCGGTAACTAACGAGGTGCCTCCATTCAAAGAACGGCCACTCAACTCTAGGTTGAGTCAACCAGTGCTAGACTGGTTCCATATCTTGGTCCCTGACCAAATGTCCCCATTCAACAAAATGGTCACTCAACTCTAGGCTGACTCCCCCAGTGTTGGAGAGGTTCCACATCCTGGTCCTTGGCTAGATGTCTCCATTGAATAGAATGGTTACTCAACTCTAGGTTGAGTCCCCCAGTGCTGGACTGGTTCCACATCCTGGTCCCTGACCAGATGTCCCCATTCTCCTCGGAGAATGGCTCTCGATGCTGCTCAGGATAATCAACATTCCATATATGGGAGAGGATGCCCAAAAAGGGAGCACTTTAATTGATCAATAGGTCCATCACTAGGAGAATGAAAAATGATCATCAAAATACCCATATCCTATAAGGCACTCACACACCAAACTCAACATCAATGCCACCCCTACTCCACATGAATAATATAACAACATAATCACCAAGGGACTAGACCACCATGGAAATGGACTTATGTACGAAGTACTCATCTAGGAAAGTCATGAGACAAGATAAATATGCCAACCATGAAGAAAATACACATAATCTAACAAGATATAGCAACGATGCCCCTTGTGTCGATTAACTACCTCATCAAACTAAAAATTATTAATGTGTATGCAATGAAAGTCACAAAATATAGCATCTCATACAATATGAGGGGTAACACATTGTCAGCACCATATGTAGTCGTTCCACATGCAAGGTAGTTTTGAGTGATGGTTGTGTACCTCTTTGATCTTATAAAAATGTGACTCTTCCTTCTATGCAAGACCATGTCACAAGTATCGATTTAAACCTTCAATCTCTATTACTTGTAGAATGTTGGACTCTTTTGTCTAAAACTCTTTGCTAAATGTTAATGCAACTATTGTGTTATTGTCATTCAATAATTTTTTGTCATGCATATGGCTACTTCTGCCTTTTGGTAGGTATTACATCTACTTTTAGCTTCTAGGCTTCCAAGCCTATTCATGTGAGTGATGGCTTCTACGTTGTCAGCTGTATGTGCTCATTTTCCTTGAAATTATTTTCCCATTCACTTTTTCAATGTTACCTCAACATTGTGGAGACCCATCTTAAATATTTCTCACATTTTATCATATTTTTAGAATTTTGAAAGTAACCTTTTTAAAAGCACCTTTTAACACTGTGTGCAAGACCACTCAAGGGAGACAACTCCCTACACACATTTTTTAAGATCTTTCAAACCTCGACTTCAATCACAGGCATAGGTCAATTATGCTCTGATACCATGTTAATTTTTTAGAAAATGCACACATGGGAACACCAATATAGTGTTTAATTAAAACGTGTAGAAATATCAAACACTTATTTCTCCTTATGTTTGAAGGATTATTAAATGGACTCTGCATACCTAACAAAGCAGCAAACACTTCACTTTGGTCCCACATTAAATCACCAACATTTAATGTGACCTCTAATATTAGTATTTCTTTCAGTGTTGTTATTACTCAAACAACTCTTACCTACAGTTTGTGGACAATATACTCTTCACTGGGCAAAATGAAGGAAGCAAAGATGCATTTCAGAGAAAAATTGAACAAAAACCCATCAGCCTTCGAAGAGAAGTAAATATTGTAAAACTCCAAGAGGCGAAAGATACTTTTTAAATAACAAGATTTGAAAAGGACGCAGTACCTACAGAATAACCAAGAATCCCACTAACTGAAGTGAGATTTAAGAAAACTGACTAAACAGCAAATTCTATAAAATATTGCTAGGAATGTTATGCTCCACAACATGATATTGTAAAACCTGTCAACTAAAATAAAGCTCCTGAAGTCAATATTATGGGCAAAGTACAGCCTGAGTAGGCCTAACGGTTTATAGCATGTGTTTCCTCCTAGGAGGTCACAGGTTCAAATCCAGAGGGGGTAAGGTATGTACACCTCTGTAGACTTTAGCAGTTAAATCACTGCGCAGAGGGGGTCCCTTGTCCCACAAACAAGGGGGTCGCATACACCAAATTGGTGTCTCACTTGGCAGTGACCTTAAAAATATATCATTATTATTATTATTCTACCTATTTACCTTCAATAGTGTAAACTCCAAAAGGGCTCCTTGAGGATTCTGAAAGCAATCAAAGAAAACTCTTGTGGGTTGGGACAAGGGAGGGAAGAAAGGCTGCCTCAAAAGGATTGAGTTTCCACACATCGTCTTAAGGATCAAGACATTTTGGTTGTTTTGTAAAGAGCAAAATTAATACAAGGCATAACTCCTCAAAAAAAGGGACCCAAGGGTGCAATGGAAGGATCTATGCAGACAGCAACAATTCCCAAAGGGAACCAATATTTTGAATAATCTGTGGTAAGAGTTAATTCAAAAGCAAAGCTTTTGAGAAATGAAGAACAAGAAGCAATCTTGAGAATCAGCTGCAAGCAAGGGCCAAACATCAATAATATTCAATACCCATTTGTAGTGTGTTCACAAGTATAGCATAGCTTACCATGAGTATACATATAAAAAGGACTGTAATCTCTGTGCATGGCAGCCCGGACTCATTGTGATTAATAAGTTTCTAGCATTGTCAGTTTCTTTTTTTATTTACTCTTACTTTGGTGGAAGCTTGTACCACAAAGACGTAACAAACCCATCCCATGGGCCGATTTGTTCTCTTGGACGTTTAACAAAAGCCTATCTATTATGACATAGACAGGAATTAACCAGGAGGTTAAAATATTTTAACAAAGTATCTCCATTCAATACAAGCTTGGTGTGAAATAGCAGTCCACCAAAACATGATAAAAGAAACAGGTAGAATGCATCCTCTGAATTCTGTCTTGATCACTTCTTCAGTCCTCCTGTAATGCTTTTAGCAGGGCTCAAACATATACAGGTGATCTGCAACAATTTTGTGACTGTCTAATGTTTAACCAAATGACTAGCAGACTGTTTAAAAATCAGAAAAACACAACATTCATCACCCAATTTAGAACTTCATGATGGAAAATGAAAAACTTTGGAGCAGTGACCATCATTAAAGCACTTATGGCACTTATCTAAACTACAGTTGATGAAAAAAATGTAGTGTTAAACAGGGACACATACCCCCCCACACTTCCCACATTTCCTAGACTGGGAAACTCAGTGAGAGACATTTCTCCACATCCCCCTTTTGGGGAATGGCAGGGAAAGATGTTTCCCAAGAAATGGGAGGCATTTCCCTTTCATGTGGGAGCACCCACCCCTCAGAAATGGAGACAGCAGGACACGCACACACCCAAAAATAAACGATTTTTGGTCAATGGCCTTAATAATAAAAAAATTAAATCAAAACCCTAACGCAAATGTGAATATTTATTCCATGCTTTCATTGTTTCTGTTTGTGACTTGTCATTGTTTTTCAACTATTTGATTTTTTATTTTTTAGGATTTCAGACAGGGTCCCCTATGTCAGGGACCCCGACATCTTGGAAACTAGGTGGAACATTGAAAATGTAAAAAATAATTAAATAGTTAAGCAAATAAAGGAGTGTTGAATGTGCCTGTTTGTTAAGTGTAACCCTATTGTCTTTCATGCTCTCCTCTTTGATTGCTCTTGGCAAATAAACTGAGCTACTCAAAACAACAAGGTCCAAAATATATGCATGAATTTCATAAAATGTCATATTTCAACATTTACTTCTTATGCAAAATTTTCAACAGTTCTTTTATGCATTGCTATGAGTTTACTAAATTTTAAATGGGGAAACAAATATTCAACATAATAATAGTTTAGACTATAGCTACAAACTTAAGTGTCCATAACCATATATTATAGTGGAAAGATATGTGTATAGAAATTTAAAAAACATCAAGCTTTAGGCAAGAAGAGCTAGAAAGGGAAAAGTCTTGCCCACAGATTGAATGCAGTACTGCCCAAGAGGATAGTCAGTAGTCACTGATTCGGCACAGAAGATAACAGAAAGGAACCAATCAAACAAATTCACATACAAGTTCCCCTTCCCTTCTATTGGAGCAATATAGAAAGGAGAAGACAATGGCCAATACTTGACCGTTTCCTCATTAGATGCATACCTGAGGATCAAAAATCCAGCCATGCACCAGCCCAATGTCTAACAGGTCAAATATTGCACACTCTCGCGTAAACTCAAAGTCATGTATACTGCAAAAATCAATAATGCAGGCTACAATATAAAAAGGCTGATATGAAAGTGATAGCCAAAATATCAAAATTAAAAATCAACACTTTCTCTAAAAAGAAATAGCCCACCATGTCATGTAATTATATCCCCCAACTTATACACTTACAGTAAAATGAATCATGAACATTCAAAAACAAAATCTAAGCAGACTAAAAATCTTAATTGGGTAATAAGCTGGTCAAATGAGATATAACAGGTAAATTAGCATACTGTCTGAAGCGAACATTAACATCTATCCCAGTTGCAAGGCAGGGAAGTAAATCAATAGCATCCGCAATGTTCTGCTGCTGATTTTGCACATACCCATCATCTTTGTTCTGTTCCAGCAAAATACACTGTCCTTAACATTCCAGTAACCATCTATGTATCTTCATGTCTAATCTCAACTAGGATTACAAAATACTGACCAAATGTCTTTGACAGCTGAACTTTACCTCAATATTGCTGTTCGAGTCCAGCAATCTTCCAGCCACAAGTGAAAGCAACCTTGGCAAAGAGATCTCTGTTGTATCTGGGCTCAAATTTATGATGTTTCGTAAAAGAAGAACATTGCCTGCAACCAAAATAAGAATCGAAGTATGAAGGCTGTCCACAATCACAGTTGCAAACTGGTCAATGAAGTAGTTTGTATTCTATAGGTACACAGTCTACATAATAAAGCTCCGCTGCATATAAATTTATACACCAGTGCCTCGATTGTGAACTACATGCCATGACCTCCCTCCTAATGTACCTGGAATTGTCTACCAACAGACAACAAATGCACCCTGCCAAACATCACCTAACTTGTTTTGCTCTACATATAGGCGGAATGTGAAATGCATACACATCACAGAAACAGATGAGGTAGCTTGTATCAATCTGGTGGTGATCAGCAACAAAGAAAGAAAAAAAGACAAAACACTAGAGAATATAATACATAAGTTGAGTTCTCTTCCCACAAGATTTTCAATAAACCCCACGCTCAGTGCCCATTGAGATACACAAATCGAAAAGGAGAGGATAGCTTAGTTTAAGTGATATGGTGGAAATAGTTAATAAAACAGCGACAAAGTTTAGGGATAGATAACAGTTACAAGCATATGTTGACTCTAGCATAACAGGTCAAACCCAGGAAATCATTAGCGGGGGGAGCAAATTTACATGAAAGATGGGTTGAAGCTGGCACAAACTCAAAATGGGGTTATCCTAAACATGTTTACCAAAATATAAAGCTAATGACAAAAGCTGATGAAACATGATGTACAGAAAATATACATAATTGTTAAGTGTGATAACCGGGAGTGGGGGCGAGGATTAAAAAGTGTATGCTTTAGGAGATAATAAATAATTCTTTAAGGGTATAAAAGTAAATGTATTATTATTAATGATGGAAAGGTGCAGGTTGACATCTCTATCTGCATGTAAGTGGATGAGGTGCAAGGATCAAATCTCTCTTGGGTCTATATCATATTAATAAGGCGTTGTTAAAAATGGTTGTTAAAGTGAATTTGTAAACATTGATGCATTCTTGGGTTTGGATTTCCCTGGATCAATCAATAATAACGGAATTTTAAATTTAGTAATCAAAAGCAGAATATTTCCAGAATAGAGATAACCTCACACTTCAAAAGCAAATTGCAAGGATAGATAGAACATCGACAACAAAATATTAAGAAATAAAAACCCAATTAGGGCAAAGCTTACTTATTGCTAGAAGAGGACAAGGCCCATTGTCGTTCTGAAGAATGATAGGGATGGATCGCCCCTGAAAGTGCACCACCTTCGTTTTATACACTGCAGCTGCCCCATCCCTCCTCCTCCTCTCTTCGTTGCCGTTGCCACCCATAACTATCTTCTCCTCTTCTTCTTCTTCCTCTACTTCCAACAAATGAAATTATATCCGGATATTTGTATATATGTATTTAATGATTCCTCGACTACTGCAAATACACTCGTTCAGAATTTTCACCTCAAACCCCACAACAGTTTTTAATTTTTATTTTTTCTCTAAACTTCATTTGCTCTCATCTCATCCAATCCAATAATCCCCCGCCGAAAGTAAACAGAGAATGATAGCTACTCCGTCTGGGAAGTAACCGCCATGGCTGCCCAAAATTCAATTCCCTTGCTGAAACGGCCCACTTCCTTGGTTAAAAATTAATCAATGCCTTCCCTTTGTTCCTTTGGTCTTGAACTTTGGTACTTGGGGGGTTCTAATCTAATCTAAATTGGTGGAAAAAAATACAATAATTAATGTGATGGAGGGAGAATTGAGTGCAGACATTTACCACGCCTTACTTTCCCTTTACGGAGAGAGAGCGAGGGGAGGAAAGCGGTATTGGAAATGGAACAAGAACTGGAGATGGATATGACGGTATATTATGCAGAATCGGAGACCAAGATTGCTGGCGAGGTAGACAGACTGACTTAGTGCGCATTCTCCCGTCCGGAAAAGTAGAACAAAGGCGACCGTCTCAGTCGGTACTCCGTATTAAACATGGATCTGGCCGGTTAAATTACGGACCCCCTGTCGGTGTTCATGACGTATTGTGCCAATGCACTCACTCACGTTTTAGTTTTTCCTGATACAAGTTAATTGTTTTCTTAAGTTGGTCGGTCATTTAAATAATTTTAATAATAAATCAATGTTGAGATTTGTATTTTGAAATTTTTTATTTCTTTTGTATTTAATAAATTTTAGATTGAAATGAACTTGTATTAATTTAAATAAATAATTACAATCTTTGCATAAAATTTCTTATATTATTTCATTAGTTTAGTTTGATTAGAGAGTGTCAATATAAAGATAATGGACATCTTATTAACATAATGGTTTATTTATATGTATATTTATTTTTATTTTTTGATATATTATATATGTTAATAAGTAGTAAAATAATAAATTATTTGATATGATGGGTTTAGTGTTTTATGATAGTTTTTACAAGTTAATATAGATAGTGTTTTTTTTTTACCTGAGACAAAAAAATCACAACCTGAATTATTATTAAGTCACAGGCCTTACATATATAGTCATAGCATCGTGTTCAGACATATAGTCAAAAAAAAAACATGGCAGATAGTGTTGATTGCATGGAAAAAAAAAGTCAAAAGAAAATATCTAACATAGCTAACAGATGTATAGTGCTACATATGGATCTGTAGCACTCCAATAATGCCCATATCAAATAAGCATGTTTTTAAAATAAAAGAGGTATGGGGTCTAATTCTTTAATAGTGTCCTTGTTAATCTCCCATGTAGTTAGAGTACCTTCCTGTAACAACAATCCCTGTTGGATAACTGGTCGGGAAGTCGATTCCTTTCTCGATAAATATGAGTGAAATTGACCTCCTAGAAATTAACCATGTACCTGAAAAATGTCATCGTAGATTGTTTGAGGAAGATATTCTTGGGGGTCTATTATGTTTGATCCAATCAATAACAAGGAATGAATCCCCAAATACCTGAATCTTTGGACAACCAACAAATTTCGCAAGTTTAAGGACCATCAAAGCGGCCATAAGTTCTGCATTGTTATTGGTAAACAATCCAAGCCCCACAAAGAATTTGAAGTAGTGACAATCCAATAAATATAGTAGTCCACCTATAGATCCATAGTTGGGTTTGCCTTGTGCAACCCCATGGTATCATGGGGTCAATTGATGATGTCGGCTAAATAATTATGGTATTATGATGTATTTCTCGAAGATAGGATCATAGTATAGTTAAGCTCTCACCAGCATATACCTGTGGAGGAATGTATACATCCTGAAATATCTTCTTATTGCGCACTAATTAATGTTATGCAACCAAGTCCCGGAAATAGCATAAAAAGACGAGAAATAGACAAGAAGAGAGCAATCCACGCCTTAACAATGAAGAACGGAGATAATTAGCAATCCTCTTTGAGGGGGGAACCTCCTTGCACAATGTACAAAGTACACAAAACAATATACAATAATGACTTAAATGAAAATATCTCCTTCGTATATATAGGAGACTAAGGTGTACAATAACAACTTATAGACCCAATAATAGACCCAAGTCGACATGAATAATATGTAATACACCACAACATAGGGGGTAATGCACCACCTTATATGGGGGAATATGCCCAACATGTAGGGCTTAACATGCTCCTTCCCTTCAAACAAGCGTCGTCTTCCCATGTCGAATCTGCAGCTGGTAAGTTCTTCCACTTGATGAGGTACTCAATAATAGCATGATTGTGTAGTTGTTTGGTCCTTGTTTCGATTATTTATTCAGGTTCCCATATGATTGTGCTTCTTCAAAACTCCTTTAACGGTGATGTCGATTTGTCTATACTTTCATCTTTTTTTCCTGACATCGTTGGGATTTGGAGAACTGCTTGTTGGTGCTTTATGTAATCTGCCACTGCTTGAACTATATATTTTCCATTCACTACTTCGACCACCTGCTCCATTTCATTCTTCTGGACATAAGGGTATTTCTAAGGTCTGATGCTAGAAGGAATGCTTCCCATATTTAAGTTAATAGCATTGTCCAAATATCGAATAGGTGGATGACTTATTGGAATATATTCAGATACCTTGAAGGCTTTTTAAGGACCCTTTGGATAGCTGGTGAAATAGGAGCCTTACATGTTTGAACATCTAGTGTGTATAACTGTGTAAATACAACTTGTTTTCCTTTCTTTAACAATGTTGTCATACCATTAGAGTTGATCACCTTGTTTGGTTTCCCTATGATACCATTTAACACGAATTCATTTCCTTCCCAAGAGAATTTCATGAAAAGCTTCTGAAAATGAAAAGCCAATGTTCCCAATGATTATAACCATTGAACTCCTAATACAACATCAACACCTCATATTGGGATAGAAATCATAGGACTATTCAATACATATTCCCCCATAGTAAGATTGATATTATGGCATTTCCCTGAACAATTAATGGTTCCTCCATCTGCAATCATTACTTGAAATTTTGGTGTTGGATATACAAAGCAATTGAGATATTTAGCTACTTTACAGTGAATGAAATTATGAGTACTACTAGAATCAATCAACACTTTTACCTTTTATTTTTTATATCCTTCGATACTGAGAGTTTGAGGAGTGTTAATTACAGCCAAAGCATGACAAGATATGGTGGGAGTAATCACTTCTAGTTCATTCCCTTACGACGGTTCCTGTTCTTTTTGTTCTTCCTCTTCACATTCTATGTAGAAGAGTTTATTTTCTCCGCACTTATGTTCCTTACTGTACTTGCTATCACAATTAAAGCATAGACCTTTCGTTCTTCTTTCATCTAGTTGTTGAGGTGTCAACCTCTGAGGTTGGTTAGAATGAACATCATTCTCTTTGTATGTGTTGGAAGTGGTATTTCTAGTAGTCATCGCCATATTTTTACTTTCAACCTTCCTTGCCATCATGAAATCCTTCTCTATGGATTATGGTTCAAAGAGACGACGCACCTCATGTTGAATGTTGTCCTTAAAGGTTCCAATAAAAAGATCTAACAAATTATCTTATGAAACATTCTTCACTTGAAGACTTAGCTGCTGAAATTGCTTGATGTGCTCTGTAACTAGACCTTTTTCTTGAGATTTACCAACTGGTTAAAGAAGGTGTTGTTATTTATATCCCCATATGTGCAATCAATTCTTCTATGAATATAGACCAAGAGATAATAGAGTCTTTTTTTATGGTCACAAAGCCATTGGTACCATAAAAATTGATCAGGTTCTAAATATAAGGATGCAATAGTTACCTTTTGCAAAGTTGGCACATCGTGTAGATCAAAGAATTGCTCCATCCAAAAAATCCATGTGATTGGATTTTTTCCATCAAACTTTATCATGTCAATCTTGGAGATAAAGTAGTTCCTTGGGCCTGAGTTGAACCCATGATGTTGTAGTGAATCATCAACTTTTGAGGACTCAAATTTTATACTCTCCGTTTTTTTTCAATTTTCTCAAGACGTGACTAGAATAAGTCCCCTTTTTCCTCCTTATCTTGTTCTTGAGTAGATACACGAGGAATAAAGCTATGTTTTGTATCCTTCATCAATTCCTTCGATTCTTGAAGATCTCCTTTTCTAGCCATCCCTTTGAGATCCTCTTTACTAGCCATCCTTTTGAGATCCTCTTTACTAGCCATCACTTTGAGATCCTCTCTACCATCCATCTTATTTTCCAATTTAACCAAGTCTTCCATTTTCACATTTCCTTTAATCATATCTTCCAACTTGGACACTCCAAAAGATATGTCTTCCATTTCATTGTATGTCGAGGATGAATCCTCTGGGGGTTTGAGTGGAGTGTGATTTTTCCACTTCCTTTTGGTGGCATTTTGAACAATAAATATATATCACACCCTAGGGTTTACCATAAATAGATCCCTTTACTCAAATCTATTCAAATTCAAAATGACATACCTTTTTCAAATTTTTATTGGAAGGTTGATTTATGGTCAACTTGTAACTGAGGTAAAATTTGAATTTCGACTCCTCTAGGTCTGAAACTTGGGCCTGTGGTACCCTGATGTGTGTTGTTTCCAACTCTGTAGGTCTGTCCTAATTTGGATGTGTCAAAAAAAAGCTATTGCAAATCTCCCAAAGCTTCTTATTTTGGCCTATCCGGAAGAGCGAACTTGTACGATATGCCACATGTCCAATATTTCGTTTATGCAGATGAAAATTCTACCATAGATACCCTAGTCTGTCTTATTTCAGATGCAACTGGTCTCATTCAATTTGGATCTTAGATGCCTTAGATGTGACCCATTCCCCTATAACACCTGTTTTAGACTAGGTTTTGGACTAGTAAAAACTCCCATATTCCTCCGCAATTATCTTCGAAGCTGTAATGGTTCAGGATTTGAATTTCGGCCTAGAGATAGTTCAGTTTGTTTTAGAAGTATATTTTTAACCTCTATCTCTGAATCCTTGTATAAATAAGAGTTGTAGTGAAAATTCCAACATGACTCGTTTTGCAGAAGCCAGTCCTGAGGAAAGAGCTTTGATACCAAATGTTATGCAACCAAGTCCCATAAATAGCATAAAAAGAGCATGAATAGACAAGAAGAGAGTAATCGACACCTTAACAATGAAGAACATAGATAATTATCAAACCTCTTTGATGGAGGAACCTCCTTACACAATGTATAGAGTACACAAGACAATATACAATGATGACTAAAATGAAAATATATCCTTCATATATATAGGAGACTAAGGTGTACAATAACAACTAGTAGACCCAAGTCGACATGAATAATATGTAATACACTACAACATAGGGGGTAATGCGCCACCATATAGGGGGGAAGGTGGCCAACATTTAGGGCTTAACAACTAGACACCCCACATAAGCAAATACTATGAGGGATTTGATCTCCCGGGTGAAAGGATTGAAAATCCAGTCCTTGAAAACATCTTCATATATTTGTCCATACTAGGTTTTACCCAATACCAGTGATACATAATGCCACATACCAATGATACAGGGACAATTTATAAATAAATGGTTGATGGAGTCCTAGTCCCATGAATTTTGATAGATGCTCCCATACAGGGATTTTTCCAACAAGAGTAAGCCACATAAACAATTTGTTTTTTAATGTCCATTTGATTTTCCAAATGATAGAGTGCCACCATTCCAAACCTATGCGCTCTTCTTCCTCCCTAATAGTCTGATAACCAATTTCGGGTCGATGTATACCTCTAACATTTTTTTTACCAAATAATATTGTCCTCAGTCAGATCAATGAGGATCTTGCACATTGTGAGTGACTATATATAATTATCCTAGATTCTAACCTCATCACCAATGAATCCAATATGTGCATCATTCAACCAAACCTGTTGCTAATGAGTGGATTGGCGAGATCTTAGATATGATATATGAGGATAAAACCCCTTTTTGTAAAATGGTTTATCATGTTAATAGGGAGCCTGTGTGCATCCGAAATTCCAATCCATGCATCATACCAATCCCGAAGTTCATGTCACTCTCGATCTTCCAGCATAACTAGTAGCCTATAATGTCATATGTAGAGTGTAATGCCTTCCACATAATAGAAGAATTCTTTGTGACTTTGTGGTTAGATCGGATCAAATATTGGATTGTCAGTGAATACATGCATCTGTGTTGGATCACTAATGTCCATAGGCCTTTAGATGTGATTAATCTCCATATGCCTTTTGCAGCAAGAGCAGTTGAGAAGTAGTGATGGTGCTTGAGTCCCCATTCGCCAAGGTGTTTTGGAAAGGGAGATCTTGTCCCATGAAACCCAGTGAAAAATATTTAGAGTCTTTTTCATTTCGCCAAGGAAAATAAAAGCACATCTTGCGAATGTGATCCATAACACCCTTTGGGGATGTGTGCAATCGTGGTCTAGTATACAAATAGTCCCTCTAAAATAGATTTAATAAGGATGAGGCGATTATCTCTTCTGAGCCACTGAATGCACTAGTGAGTCAATTTCCTCTCGATCAGCTTGTCCTAATCATTTTTATGATAATCATTGGGTTTGATCTGAAAACCCATATACCAAAACCCCAAATTGATATCACAAATCTCAAAATCAAACAGTCTTTGATCTAGTTAGTCACCTCAGGTTCCAAATTGAGTGCATAAATATATGATTTATGGGGTTAATAATCATACCTATAACGGTCTGGAATAACTCAGTGATGGCTTTAATTTTGTAAATCTCTCTTCTAGATCCATATGAGAAAAGAAGAATATCATCAACAAAAAGCAGATGCGTGACATATATAGATTCCCCGAAGTGGTAACCCTTAAGTGTGCCATTGGATCTAGCTTTGGATATCATTATGCTCAATCCTTCCATAATAAGTAAAAAAAGTAGCAGAGCAAGTGGGCAACCTTGTCTAAGTCTTCTACCAAGTCTGAAAATTTTTGGAGGTCGATCCATTAACAAGGACTGCAAAGCTGACAGATTGTACACATGAAAGGACCCAATAAACAATATGTAGATCAAATCCCCACTGAGTAAGAGCAATAATGAGAAAGGTCCAATTGACCCTGTCGTATGCTTTTGTAATATCAGCTTTAAGTATAATTGTGGGGGTATTTTTAGTCTTGTTTGAGTGGAGGGCCTCCTGGAAAATTCCTATGGCATCGTGGATTTGACGCCCTTATAGGAAAACAAATTGTTCATGAGATATATGCGTAGATGAATACCTCTGATACGGTTGGCGATAATCCTTGCGATCAATTTGTAGATACAGTTGCATAAAGAGATTGGTCGGATCTTATCCATCCTGGCCACATGATCAACTTTAGGGATCAAAGTAAGGAAATAGTGTTGAATGCAACCAATACCCTACCGTTCACTCTTGATTCTTCAATCACTGATAACAGATCTTCGCCAATGACATCAATCATGCCTAGGTAAAATTCAATTGGCCATTCATCGGGGCTAAGGCTCTTGTCATGTTACATAGCCTCGATGGCCATAATGAACTCATCTTTGCAAATAGGCTCTTTAAGGATGATGTTCTGGTCCTCATTTATAAAACATGACAAGTGTGCAATAACCTCAAGCATAGAGCCAATAGGGGTTGATTCATATGGCCAGGATATTGTATTAGGTTTTCATGAAATTGTAGATGTTGGTGTACAACATTTATCTACAACTTACAAAGCAGATGAATCAACCCCTATTTGCTATATGCTTGAGGTTATTGCACACTTGCCATGTTTTATAAATGAGGACTAAAATATCATCCTTGGTGAGCGTATTTGCAAAGATGAACTCATTATGGCCATCAAGGCTATGCAACCTAACAAGAGCCCTGGCCCCGATGGATGGCCAATTGAATTTTACTCTAGCATGATTGATGTCATTGGCGAAGATCTATTATCAGTGATTGAAGGGTATATATTACAATCATTGTTTTTTTTCTTCAAAAAATATTATACTATTTTGTATATTAAGTAAAAAATCACATCATTTAAAGGTTGGTGGCCATGCATACACCATCTCATCAAACATTTAATAGATATAATGAAAAGACATACATAGTTGTTACAACAAAATTGTTCCAACTTACCATCCTACAAAAGCTTCCTCCATATATATTGTATCATAATTATGCAAAAAGCAAAAACCTAAATCATGTAATGTATTGTAGGAACTTGTAAGTTTTCTTCCCTTAGCTTGGAAAATGTTTAGGATTGTGTTCTCAAATTGCCTTATTATCCATTTCTCATCTATGCCAAGTGCCCCTACCAATATGGATAACATTTTTGGATAGTTGATCTACCACTATATTTCTTTCTCTGCAAATATGCAAACATTCAATTTCTCTAATCTATTTAGTCAATATTTCTATCTCATCATAAATCGACCTAAGATGTATGTTCCTCGAGGGTCGTTTTTGTTTCATCCACTCTATAGCAGGCTTGGAATCACCAAAGATCTAAATATTTTATATACCTTTCTGAATAGTCAACAAAATAGTGATCTTGAGTGCCATAATAATAAACATAATATGATCAATATGCTAATGGTGTCTTCAAAAAGGAAACCACACCTACTAACATAATGGTTAGTTACTTACAAAATGAATATGTGTGCTTCCTCGAACTCTTGGGTCTCTTCTTCTATGGGACATGTGGTATGGGCGTGTGCATGTGTGCATGGTAGTAAACAATGGAATAATAAACATGGTAAGAACTAATTAAATACATTGTGTTTAACATCTTCTAATAATTTCTACGACTTAAATAAAATCTTCTCTCCTCTTCTGTACAATCTCATATTGATTATGAATATGGTTTGAAGCAGCGTGTAGGTCTTGGCATATTATGATCCTTGTGCCAATGTGATTTGTACAATAGTAATAGTAATGGTTCACCTACTAAAATAATTGTTGATTTGTTGTGAGATGAATATGTGTGATTAGTATGTATCCCCATGCATCTTTGTGTGTTATGTTGTTGGGTACATGTCTATTAATAATTAAGATAATAAACAAATGATTTCTAAAAATTAAAAATATCGTTTTTCCTTGTGTAGTTGTAGTGGGGATTTCTCTCCTACGACGTGCAAAAGCACCTACCCTAGATCAATCTGATATAAGGGTAGAGTTCATGGTGCAAGGGATTTCTCAACCTTGGCTTACAATAAGCAATAAGAGCAAATATTTATAAATTTACGGGTTCTAAAGCTAGGGTTCTTATGGGTTCCAAATATTTATAAATTTATTGAGAGAGGGTTCAATAAGAGCAAATATTTTCATATTTTCAATAAGAGAAAGTCTCTTCGAAGCAAGTAACATGGGTTCAAAATACAAATTTAAAGTTAGGTTTTAGATTACAAAAAATGGTTCAACTATTTATAAACTTATTGTAAAAGGTTCAACAAAGCAAGTCATGTCATTTTATATTCACGAAGATGGGTTTCAATTTTTCAAATTATAATTTATCCTTTCAACAAAATTATAATGTAACCCTCCTCTACTTCACACATGCAAATCTAAAGCCCAACATTTCAATCATATTTTTAAAATTTTAAAATAGAGCATGTTGATCAAACTTGTATATACTTTTAACTACAATTATCTACATGTATATACTTTTAACTACAATTATCTATTTCGTTGTTAAGTTCAACTTGTAACATGTAAAATGTCCTCCAACCACACATTGAAGCCCAAGTCTAGCATTACAAACATCAACAACAACAGAATGAAACAAATAGATTTTATGTACAATTGTATAGGTAAGTAGATTAAGCTTTTCTATGTTGAAAACCTGAAATGGTTGAGAGGGTTTATTTTCTAAGTTTCAATCAATCTGTATGGTAAATGGAAGTCCGAAAATTTAAAATACGATAGAAAACTGTGATTTTATCCAAACACACAAAGCTTTTCACCAAAATACACTTGTTGTTCCTCTCTTGAAACTTAAAGCTATTGTTAACTCATCTTATACTTTGGATAAATATACAAAGAGTGCAATAGAAAAAGCCACAAAATAACAATGATGTTAATAAACAAATTCAAACTCATATTACTTATTAGAATTTGTTTGTTACTTTCCAAATAAATTTCTTTGATCTATGTACTTTTTACCTAATTTTAAAGGTTGGTTCTACCTTAACAGAGCAGGGCATAGGATCTTTTCACCAAAAGAACAAAAACAAAAAATGAATAAACTAGGAGAAAATGCAAAGGTCTAAGGAGAAAATGCATAAACACACTTAATTTATCTGTATAAATGCTAATGTTCCAACAATATCTATATGAAGTTTGAGCATTAAAAATAGCCCGAAGAAATATATCGGACCATAAAACTTATACTCAATTCCATGAAATTTCCATTCTCACTATAAACAAGACCATTATTTTCCTTGTAACCAATTTGGATCAATGCCCTAAGTACTATTTATACATATGCGTACTATTTATACATATGCACATATGCAAAGGTTTTGATGGCCGATTAATTTATGAAGATAATAGACGGATCGCAACAACACTTATCCATAAGACAACAACAACATAGAGTAGACAAGCTTCTCAACAACAACACATATCAAAACCCTAACAATAATTCTTATCAAAACCTTAATAACTCCTAACAACAATTCCTACTAAAACCTGGTTCATATCAAAACCCTTACAATTTAGATCAAAACCTCAACAATTCATATCAAATCCCTAATAATACCCAAACATCAACAATTACAACAACCATGAATTTTGAAAAAACAACATATCATCCTTCTAAAAAAGTTGTCTGCCTCCTCAAAGGCCCTTGAGAGTATGTTGGTGAGGCAACAACGAGAGGGGCTTGCTAGTAATAACCCTGAGGGTGTCCTACAACAACATATTAAACATGGCCTCCTCATCGAATCCCATAACCTTCAATTCCAACTTCAATATACTGCTAATTACAAATTACAGATATATTTGAGTTTTGACCTCCATTGTGCAACATCCTTAACTCCAAGAGAGATTCTAATGTTTCTATGCTTGGCATCTCTCTAGGTTTAATGACTTAATGCCATAGAGAATAATAATTTTTGTGACAAGAAATGCACATATTACATCTCAATTTCATATATATTTTCTATTATTTTAAATTTAGCATACCTAATGCAACTAATTTAATTGTTTTTTTCCAAACTTTGCAAATTAACTTAGAACACACCACTAAGTTGGACTTAGATAACTCAGCAAAACGAAAAAATATAACCTAACTTTATTGGTTGAAGTTGTTGGATGAATATTGGTCGATCAAGTTGAGGCTGGAGAGCCTAGGTTTGGCTACAAGACGGGTATGGTTGAGAATATGTAAGTTGAATTTACCTCCTTTGTCACTTACATCCACCTTCGATTTCTCAGGTGGTGGTAGAAGCTCGAAGTTCTGAATGAGCCTTCCAACGGTGAGTGCCATATTTACGAGAGCCCTGTGGATTCCAGGGCAAGCTCTCTTTCCGACGTCAAATGGGAGGAACCTAAAATCAGTGCCATGGATTTCTATCTTTATGGCCTTCCTTCGAAAACCTCTCGAGGACGAAGTCTTGGGGATTGTCCCACAACTCGGGATTGTTGGCGAGCCACCAGATATTGACCAGGAATTTGGTCCCTGTCGGGATGTCGTACCCGCTGAGCTTCATCTGAGGAATGTTCAACTGAGGGACGAGTGAAAGCGTAATGTGTAAGTGCATGGATTCTTTCATCATAGCTTGCAAGTACGACAATTTCACAATGTCTGGCTCTGTCATTGAGATTCCCAACCTGACAATGGCATCCACCTCCTCTCGGTTCTTCTGTTGAATCTTTGGGGGGTTCACAAGCTCTAAGATAACCCATTCCATTGTCCACACAATTGTCTCCATTCCTGCAGTATTCATGTCGTCAACCATGTATAGCACATTATCTTTGTTTATTTCACCTTTCTCTCGTGCCTCAAATATGTAGTCCATACCACACTTCTAATCGCCCTTGGTAACCGCCAATTTCCTGCCACCATAATCAAGATCAAAATATAGTTATATCTAATCAACTGTTTGGAAAGAAAATACTCAAAACTTACTTTCGCTCTTTGATAAAAGAGTCTATGAACAACGTCTGCCTCTTTTCCTTGACCTAGTTGCATATTTTCATATATCCTCTCAGCAGCAGGCTGACGTAGTTATACTCAAACCTCCCGTCAAACAAATTCTTGTACATAATATTATATACCATTAGCTGCACATGTCCCCTGATCACAATCCCCTCAGTGGAAGCCTCGGGGTGCATCATGAGATTGTCCATCGCATGACCTATCTCTTCCTCCCACACAAATCTATACTCCTGGACGATGTTGTGGGTGAAGAAGGGTGCCTTCATGATACTCCGTATATTTCTCTAGTGATCTCCGTAATAGGTGAAAATCATGTCCTTCCCACTTCCCGTGAATATATCATACACAACATTCTATGTCCCGAACCCGAACTCAATCCCTTGCATCTGCAACACCTCCTTCGGCAATGCCACCAAGAGGAGATTTCTTTGCCCCATATTTAGCATAAATATTTCACCATACTTCTTTGCTAAGTCAGTCAAATTTCTTTGATTCAGATCATCTCCCACCTGCAGCCAATTCCTGAATATGGGCACTGCCAGCAGAAGCTTTAGCTTCTTAGCTTTCAGCCTCGAAACAAAATATAATTTAACTATATTATTCCAAACTTTTGCATTCTTAACTACAAATTAATCCATGTATTCAAGAATACCATCACGACACATAAATAGTGCACCTAAATACTGCAACCTTGCACAACAATATTCGCTGGTAGCACAAATTATGTAGCGAGAGAATCCACGAGAAATAGTAGTTGCATGGTTCGGATAAAAATCCAAATCAGAAAGAATGACAAGACTTTATTATGGTATGCGCTAGCCTAGCTAATTCATTCATATCCTAATGGCAATGATTTCGATGGCAACTGAAATCGCTTCTAGAACCTTACATGAATTTGAGAAAAAACGTAGTTTTATCTGGGGATGTTGGACACCACACTAAAAGAAACCAATATTAGGTAACCCCAATGAACTCTCCCTATGCACAACAATGATTGGTTCCCATGGAAATTATTTTCCTGGGGATTGTCTACTATTGGAGTGCATAGAAGTTGCAATTCACACAATAGATTGACTGTGTGTTTTATAATAATTAATGAATGTGCATGTGTTGCATTAAAACACAAACAACTTTCTAAACAAATAATCTCAATACCATATATACTCTTCAGAACCAAATCCACTCTTTCATATCTTGAGATAAAAAATGCAGTAACCCAAATGAAAACAACCTTAAAAAAAATTCAAAACAATTTAGAAATCTATGAAAAATAACTCTTTGCTTACCAGGAATAGGGGGAGAGAGCATGGTGGAGAATCGAGAAGCATGGTTATGACAGTAAATCTTTCCGGTTACATCAAAATCATGGATGATATGGGCATTAGCAACACCGAACAAGCCAGAACAATGATAAAACAACATCATGCTAAAAGCTTTCCCATTGTACAGATACCCACCATGCCTAAAAGATCAAAATCCTGGTTTTCGAGTCAAAGAAGATGCAATGCAAAACCACTGTGTATAATTCATTAAGTGTGGATAGAGTTAACACAATGGGGAAATCTATGTCTTCTGGCCCCAGAGGTAAGCCGATAATTAGGGATAGATTTTCCAAGTGGAAATATTGGGAAGAGTCATGCCTTGGGTGGTGAAACTCCACGCGAGAACATAATGGTCTTCCAAGAAGACCTGTTGCCGTTGAAAAACCTACTAACGTTTTATCCTCCATAACATTGTGCAAATAGATGTGTATAGATATCAACAACCTTTGGGATTTTTGCAAGCTGACCATTGTAATGGTGACATTAAGGCGACTTTGAAGTTGATAGTAATCGATCCAGGCTTGTATGTTCATGTGATCTCGGCCTTGACTCAGACACGATTGTTAATGTCCATGCCCACATGGTTGTCGTCAGGGTCTTCAAATTCTATATTCATGGTGGTATCTAACTCTATTGCTAATAAGTGACTATTTGGCTTCTCATTACTTGTGAGGTTAAGCAAACCCAGATACTAGGACGACTAAATGCCCATGGAAGATGCGTGGGGCGTCATGAAGAACGCGATTATGTTTCCTCTTGCGTTAGACGGAGGAGGCACAATGGAGAAAACGAAGGTAGTGCTAAAGGATGAAACCGTCCCGTTGCTTTTCATATGCACATGAATTGAATATAATGCATAGGTGAACAAGAACTCGTGAGAATGATTTGTGAGGGCGAGCATGAATTTGGCGATGATAATCAAATCATTAGCCTCCAAGATTAAGTTGGTTCCATTGAATCCATCAAAGAGGAATGTGGTATGTCGATGATCCTCCATGATATGTGTAGGAATATGTGGTATGGAGAGGGAGGTGAAGGATATCTGAACGAAGTTGCGCCATAGAATTGGCATCACGAATTGATTATTTCCCTTGCGCTAAATTTAGATGGATGATAAATACATGGATTTTCTCATATATTCCTTTGGAGGTCACTAACCAATTCATAAGCACAATTTTCAACATTAATCGCTATTTTTTTTTTGGTCGAAGGTGACTAACCATAATGTCTCCGCCTGAGCCTAGATGTAAACCACACAACTCATTCAATTTTAGTTTGGTTGGCCATTGACCAAAACATTGAATGGATTCATTATTGGACATCACATTTGGCATGTGAGATTGGAAAATTAGCGTGTGAGATTGGAAAATATCCACCTACTTCTTATTTTTATGTTCTCTAGGTCCCAAAATCTAGCTCTGTTCGGTCTCGTTTAGCTTCCTAGAAAGAACGGTTATGTCAAATATGCGTCTATGTCGAAGACCTGTAGATTCATGTTCTGTCATCGTCCAAATCGCTCTGAATTTGGCAGGAAGGCTCTCTGCCCAAAGAAACGAAAACTATTTTTCAATACATGCCAGTGTGACTGCTTACGTTAGCTAGTCGGCGGGTCTTGGGACACTAATTCCCAGGAAGATGTCACCTACACAAGACAAATAAAATATAAATTAAATCAATATTTAAATAATTCAAAAAATAAAAATTAATCCAAACTATATTAAAAACATTTAAAAATAAAAAAAATTAAAATATGTTTTTGAAATAATCCACCTACGTGAATCATATATATCCCCTTCGAGGACATAATAATTTGGATCATTCTTATACTCCTACGTTAGAGTTTAAGCCTCAAACAGTAAATGAGATGAGATTTGCAATTTTGTGTTCTTTTCCTTTTAAAAACGTACATGCGATTTGCAATTTTGTGTTCTTTTCCTTTTAAAAATGTATTTTTAAATATGAATATATGTAAACTGTATGGATTTTGGGAGGTAAATAAGGAATTGGATAGAATTTGAAGATAACATGTAAGTGTTATTTGTTAGGTTAATAAATGAGGTGCAATGGTTGGTGCAAGTTTTTTTTATATGTTATTTGGGAGTGTTATTTGCAAAGGAGTGTGTTGTTGGTTTGGATAATTTGTTATTTGGGAGTGTTATTTGTACAATAGTGTGTTGTTTGGATGAGTAGGTGTGTAAAAACTTTATAAGTAAATATTTTTTTTATCATAAACATTTTATTTTTTGAATTTGAGAGTACTTTAACTATTATTACAATTTGCTTTACAAAAAAGCTAGTTTGTTAATTTAGAAGGATGAGCTCCCTCGATCCATGAGTTTATTAGCCCTGTATTTATTTTTATGTTTAGATTCAGTTGTGTGTTGGCAACTCATCCATGGAAGGGGAAGATAATCATATCTAGGCAAGGTCGTGTTCTTTTATTTGGATTAATAGTTGGATTGAGTGTTTATCATGTAGGTTTTGTTTTTTGAAAATGTTTTTTCCTGATGGTTGTAGCAACATTATTATTAGATCCTTGATCTTTCAAGGAGGTTGTAACACCTTCACACCCTAACTAGGACTCTTTATCTTAATTTAGTGGTTGTTTTATTGAGAAAAAAAACTCAATATTCCTTGTCTCTCTTGGGAAGTGAGTTGTGGAACATGTAATTTTTATTCGAAACATGGTCTCGTGTTCCATTTCAATAGGTTGGGGCCCCTCCTTGCAAATGTACACAATTACATGTTGCAATCCTATAAACCCTTCCTTGACCTATATTCATACTTATGCCTAAGATTAATTTTTCATGGAATTTAATTTAGTAGATGATAAGGAACCCATATTCACTTTGGTCCATGGTTCTTGGGTCAAGTAGGCTTATGCATGAAACCTTGGCAACCCAATTTTTGAATCCCACCCTTTACTCCCTATTTTCAACATATGCAACATATGTGTGGATCAAACTCCCCAACCTACATCTATGATTATGGGGTCATTAGTCATGGTTGCACTGATAAATTGTTTAGGGAAATGCCATTTTTTCTCTTCTAAGAATTAAAAGAGACATATCACAACATTTGCAAGGATATGTGTGGAAAAGGACTTCACAAAAGATACGTCAGGATAGAAAAATTAAAATAAAAACTAGTTAAAGTGGGTGATTCCATGTGGAAATATAAATGAGACTATAAGCAAGTTCCCATTGAATGTAGGTCATGTTTTTTTCCTGGGGGCACTTGTCGCCATCATGGTTTAATCATAAATTTGAAGGTTCTTGCGACCCAAAAACTCATATGATGGAGGAGTGAAGAATCGTAAAGACCCACATGGTGGTGAGGGGTCTAGACATGTCACCCTTTATTGATCCTCTTTAGAAATAATAATACAAAGAAGATAAAGAGATGCCAAGTTGTAGTTCATTGGATAGAGAGAAGTTATTAGACAACTCCTCAACTAAGTATTTGTTAATGACCCTAAAGAAGGATCCATAGGATAATTTGTTGGACCAAGGTTAAGGAGGAAGGGATTTAATCCCTTTAGAACCTTTGAATTACATTCAAATTATATGGAAAAAAACCCAAAGTAGAATATTGAGGTTGAATGGAAGTCAAAATAGCAAGAGTGATGGAATCCTAAATGACTTATATACACATATATAAAAATCCATACTATAGTCAAAATGTATTTAATTAGTTGTTATGATATGATTTGTCTTTTGGGATTGACCTTTCAAGAAGTTATAAGGTATACTGAGGTACATAAATTCATTAGTGGTCATGACAATATTGGTCTTTTGGGATTGTAAGTTGAGCCTCCTTAATACATTAGTGGCTATGACAATATTGGTCTTTTGGGATTAGCCTTTTGAAAAGTCACTAGGTAAGTTGAGGCACCTTATTTTATTAGTAATCATGATAGGATCAATATTTTGGGATTAGGCTTTTGAGGAGCTATAAGGTAAGTTGAGGCACCTTAATTAATTGGAATTTAGTGTTCACACCAACTTTGGTGTTCTTTGAATAATCTATAATTTTTCTTAAAAATAAAAACAAAAAATGCAAAGTAGCAAATTTGGACTTTTGAATTTCTAGTTAAGAAAAGGGAAAGCCTAAATGACTTATACCTACATGGATAAAAGTTCACACTATAATTGAAAAGTATTGTATTAATGTCTATGATAGGATTGGTATTTTGGAAGTGACCTTTTGAGAAGTTGTAAGGTAAGTTGAGGCACCTTTGTTCGTTTGAATTTAGTGCTCACACCAACTTTGTGTTCTTTGAATTATAAATAAATTTCTTTTAAGAAATAAAAAAACAAGATAATAGGTTTGGGCATATGAATGGTTAAGCATTTTAGTTGAAAGTTGTCCTCTTGCAATGTGACCCCATAGAAAAATAGTAGTGGGGTTGTGTGACAAAGGCGACTGAGTAGAAGCCCTGGCCTCATTGCCTTAGTTTGTAGGCAATGTGTTGTGAGTCAAGGCATGGGTTTGTTTCTTATGAGTGGTTGGATGCTTAGATATAAAAAGTGTCAAAGTCTAGAAATATCCTTGCCAAATATGTAGAGAGAACAAATTATGCTTGGTGGAAATAGATGTAATGATAGCTCATTAGAAGAAGACACATTGGGAATATATAAAATTGTCATAGTAACCAACAAAAAAATGGCTGGTGCACCAATAATTGGAGATGGAGTATAGTAGAGTTGTAGTGGTTGTTAATTAAGGTGAATTAAAGGAGTGCATGGGTAATGGGAAAGGGATGTAGGGTTTGTGTTTGGATGCAATTTGATTGTTTACACATTCTTAAGTAGTTGTACCACTAGCAGAGAGAAAATGCAGCATTTATGTGGAAAATACCAAGAGGTATTGTGTATTGACCTAGAAAGCGCAAAGTTATGTTGTGTTGAAGTGGTGGTAGGAGAGTTATAGATTGAATATATAGGGATATTGAAGTATATCCTTCAAAGCAATTAGTGAGTATCATTGGTTGGTGGATCCATCAGAGAGGTATATTGGAGGGAGAGGAAAAGATTTAGGTGCTCATAGACAATGAGCTACATATTGGGGATTTACAGGTGATACTTAAAACCCTAGTTAGTGGGATTGGGAGAAGATTGAAGTGTTAGGTTTTATGTAGTTTTGAATATGAAGGGTTTAGGGGTCACCCTTTACATGTCTTGCACCATGGAGTCAAAATTGAAAATGGTTGATTAGCGGGGGGGGGGGACCGCCGAGGGAATTAGTCTTGAATATATATTTTGATCCCATTAACATTCAATTGACTTATTAGGAAATTCTAGAGCTTCAAGTGCAAACTTGGTGATAGATCTTTTGGTGGATGTATGATCATCGATCTTGACAAATGACAAACATAATTGGGAGTAAAGAAAAGGTCAATGGTTGACTTTTGAACCTTCATAAATAATTTATGAAGATTGTTGGGGATGACATTGAATTCATAGATAAGGATACAACCACAAGGTAAAGAAAAAAGTATTCCTATGTTTGTAGCTCACCTGGATAGGGACTGGGTAGATAGATTTTATTTTGAAGATGTCACCTGGATAGGGACTGGGTAGATAGATTTTATTTTGAAGATGATCAGTTACATAGGTTTTCAAAATATATGATCCATGAAGACTACAAACGGAAGAGCCAAGGGTTCCTGAAGGAGTTTAAAAAAATTTGTGGACAAAGGTATTCATAAGGCACGTAATAAAAAGTGCATTAGACCTCAACTCAATGACATCAATATGATTGTCAGGATCGATGCACAAATACTTTTAAGTGAAATAGTTAATGGCTTAGGATGTCACAATTAGGCCAATGGGGAAAGTGGTGAAGAATGAACCTTTAAAGAGATTATTGTTGGAGTATTGGATGCCTATTTAAGCTACTTGCCTATGTTCCATGTTTTGGTTCATGGTTGGTTGTACTTTATTCTATAGAGTAAAGATGACCTAGTATAGCAATGGGTAGAGACTCAATGTGGGGATCCTTCGACCTTTGTCCCAGACCCCAAAACCAAGTCCAATGTCACGAAGAAACCCAAGGGAAGGATAAATCAAGGTAATTCCCAAGGGAATAAAGTTTCCTGAGGCTAGGCCAACATGCCAACAAGCCAATAAAATAAAATATTCATCCTCTTTAATGAAATGCACAAAACATATGTAGATCATTCCCCAATGCACATGTTATGCAAGGTAAATGCAAGAATGAAATTCAACCATATATGAGCAAGCTATTAACATGTAATCAAACATTAAATGTCAGATCTATTTCAGCCATATAACCATTAACAAAATCATATCTCCAAGCTCCCACAATGTAATTAAATAGATCTATAGGCTGCCATAATCAACCATAATAATGGTGTTAAAAAACAAATCTATTGATTTCCACCTATAATCATATTAGCATAAACAAAACCATAGATAAGGGTTATCATCTATAGCCATCTAAGCCACAATAAAAATTGAATATCGAGGTTGTCATTTACAACCATCTAAGAAATAATAAAAATAAAGTATCAAGCTACCATCTACATGCATTGAAGCAACAATAAAAATCATATATAAAGGTTGTCATCTACAACCATCTAATCAACATTAAAAACCAAATATCTAGCTACCATCTACAACCATCTAAATAACAAAAAACTCAGATCTCATTGTGTCCACCTACAACCATCTANAGATATAATGAGTGTGCATGCACACACACACACACACACACACACACACACACACACACACACACACACACACACACACACACACACACACCATAAATTGCAATAAATAAGGATATAAAAAAATACTCATCTCAATGGAAGCAACTAGTTTCAATAGGATAACGTTCCACCCAACCGTATACATTGCATGCTAATGCATCCTTCAACATGACAGTCACCCGAAAGTTGAGGTCATATATCCATAGGAGAGGTACTCTCAAACCAAAGATGTATGTTGCTCTTATCTCAACACTCAGAACACTACCACACAAAAACAATTGTATCTCACACATACATAAACCTTTTTCAATGAAACAAAATATATTCATTATTGGAAATATCGCTTCAGACATAATGGAACAGGTCTAACAACCCATAAATGATCAGAAATAGGTGAACCAAAACATGTAGTTGCACCCTTGTCACGCTGTCAGAAACCACAAAAACACATTTCTCCATCTAAACTTTCACTTCCATCTACACTACTTGGTGCAATGGGATTCCCTTCACTACATAAGTACCTCAAAACATCACCATCCACCATCGAGCTTCATGTGCTATATTCGAACAAGGAAAAGCATTGGGATAAGGACTCATGTTGTGTTTTGCACAGTCAATATTCAATCCCCATTACAGGGTCCCCAAACCTCACTACAAGGCCTTCAATATTCAACTTTACAATGCATATCCTACTCAAAAGCATGTATTTTCTATACAAGAGAGCCTTTCACTTCACTGGAGAGCTCAGGAGAAAAACTAGAGAAGGGAAAGAGAGAAAACTCATTTCAATACACAAATAGCCATTCGAATCCCCAAGGGAGTAACTCCAATTCCGAGAGAGGTAACTCAAATTTACTGGGGGTTACTCAATTCACGAGAGAGAGGTTACAATTAGAGATTCCCTTTCATAGAATAACAAAAGGTGAAACAAATGATGGGAGTTGCATTTTCCAAAGAGTGTAAGCTAAAAATAGCCAGTGAGGGCACCTGAGTGGATGGAGAGCATCACAAGAGGCCAAGGAGGGATCACTAGCCAAGTAGGCCCCACCAAATATAGTAGAGGACTCAGAAGTTTCTCCATAACCCAAAATAATCAAAATATGGTCCAACAAGTAATGTTATGGAGAGCAATGACTCTTAGTCCCCAACTCCCTCTCACTTTTGGAATCCATAGCCCCCCATTCTCGTTAGTTGTCCATGTTGATATGGTTATTTAATTAAATAATAATATAATAATAATAATGTCCAAAGTCCATAGTCCTAGTACCTACTACCCAATAATAAACAAAAGTAATAACATATGTTCGAGGCTTATCAATCGAGATATTATATAGTTTTGACACAATTTGTGGACAAAAGTATCCATAAGGCACATAATAAAAAGTGCATAAGACCTCAACCCAATGACATCAATATGGTTGACATATCGATGTACAAATACTTTAGGTGAAATAGTTAATGGCTCGGGATGTCATAGGTATGTTCATGGGGAAATTGGTGAATAATGAACCTTTAAAGAGATTATTGTTGGATCATTGGATGCCTATTTTAGGATACTTGCCTACTTTCTATGTTTTGGTTCATGGTTGGTTGTGCTTTATTCTATAGAGTAAAGAGGATGTATTATAGTGACGGGTAGAGACTCAATGTGGGGATCCATTGACATTTGTCTAAGGCATTGGGAGCCTAGTTTTGATTTGAGGAAGGAACCCACTTTTATGCGAAATGTGTTGGTGTTGATACCAGGATTACTCGAATTGTGGCATAGCAAATTTCCTAATATTGGGAATTACTAGTATTGGGCATCATGGAAGTATCTCCAGAAGCTAGAATATTGGAATTATTTTTGTTGTTGTAATTAATAGCATGGCGTTGGTAATTTGAGAGAGTATTATACAATGATGTGGAGATCTTCGAGCACCAAAAATAATATGGGTTAAAAATTGTAAGGTGAAGGTCAAGGTGAAATATCCAATTGGTTTGGAGTCTACAAGCGATTTGCACAAAGAGGCTCACTTTCTTGCTAATATGGATAGTCCTTCGATCTTGGGTCTTGTAAAAGTTCCAAATAGATAGATTGTCTCAATGTTGGCTTTGAGAAATCCTAATAAATGTATGGACTTCATTAACCCTCGAATGTATCTTCTTAAAGATATTGGTAGCAGCTTGATTCCCCCTAACAATGAGGATCCAACAAGACTTAAAGGAAATCCACTTGTATGTAATATCCAACCCATACGAAATTATTTATAAGATACTTGGGTTGGGTACTTTTAGAAAGGGTTCACCCAATTCAAGACTCAGGTGTAGTAACTAATGGTGTCATCTCGACCAACCATGGGATGTGTCCCATGGATGATACTAGACAAGCAAGTGTGGGTTTGGTCTCTGTCAATGGTTTGCAGGAGGTTTTGGAGTATTTGACTTCCTTGTCCCCGCTAGGTTGTAAGAAGAAAAAATAAACACATTTTAAGTCCTCCTCTCTGCTAAGATCTAAGAAAAACAAGGAGGACATACCTGAAGGCTTGGTTTTGGGATTAGTTATAGATAAAATGTTGTCAACTACATCTAGAAATATATCACACTTATATATGGCTAGGTCTCATGCAAAAAAGGATATTAGAGATGAAAAACAACTTACTATTGATGGGGCCTTTAGATTGGGGAAATCCCATAAGCATGTTCATAATTGATTATCCTCTTCTTCAACTTCAAAGGGGTTGGTGGTGCCGACAAATAGTTAGTAATTAGAAAACTCTTTGATGTCTATAAATGTAATTTCATCACACTGCAATAAATATGTGACATGGTAAAAAGAATTAGATTTCATGTCTCTTGATTTAAAGGATTGGAGCTTCTACACTTTTGACATTGTACGTTTTTTCTGTTGATTTAGTTATTAGGTAGAATTCTAAGTGATCCCAAATATTCTTTGGTTTTAAATTATGGAGCAATAGTGCATATATTTCTTAGGGAGCTTGGGAAAGATCTAAAAAAATTAAATGTCTATGGCCCCTATGGTGAAAGAAGAACCTTTTGGGAGAAACTAGTTGTCTCTAGCTATATAGGTAAGGATGATGTTATTATAGGGGAAGACCTAAAATTAACCCTTAGCCTTAGATAAATATAGGGGGAGGTAGCTAGAAAGGATCCCCTTGGTGACTACTTTGCTCATTTGATCGACATGGAAGATATCAATATCATTGTACTTGCGTGGATGAATGCTATAAAGGTTGTAGAGGGTGTTCTAAAAGGTTAATCATGTTATTGATGGAGAAACCCTTGTATAGAAATAAGATAAAAATTAAATCTCTAGTGGGTTTAAGGGGTGGTTATGATCATCTTCCAATTCTATTGAATTTGGATACAAAGGATTGGAAACCTCCAATTCCTATAAAATTTAATCATCCTTGGTTGTTAGAGGAAGAGTTTTGAGACCTTGTAGTAAAAACTTAAAATCCTTTACACCCTTAGTTAGGGGACTTTGCAATGAAACAACTAGTTAGCAATTTTAAAAATACTGGTAGAGTCAGGAAGTAGTGCGCCACCACTATTCTAAAAAATAATTAAAGGAGGTGGAAGACGAAATAAAAGCTCTATTTGAAATCTTAATGATGTTGGAATCTTCACAAGTGAAGAAGCCCAAAATTCTGAAATATTTGGAGGGTAAGAATGTTCTATTGGACAAGGAGGAGATTGTTCGGAGGATTAAAAGCAACCCCATTTGACTCAACAAAGGAGATAGAAATGCTTTTTATTTCACAATTACATAAGTCGCATAAAGCATATTAATATTATTTGGGAAATATATCATCCTAATTGTAGCAAAGTTAGTACTTTTAGAAATAATGCAGAGGTTGGTAGGTTGCATTTCAAATATATATTTAAAGACTGTGATTATACCATTATTCGATGGATTATGAATATAATAATGATACAACAAGTGGGAAACATGAATGTCTACTCTACATAAACATGTAGATATTTAATATATTACTTTAATTTTTTTCCAAAAAAAAGCATGCAGGAAGCTCGTGCGCAGGAAACTAGTGAGGGCCAAGGCTTACGCATGGACGATCCTTGCAGGTAGGTTTACAACTTGGATCGATCCCTCCTTTTCTGGCTTCATGGCCACTCATCCNCCCCCCCCCCCCCCCCACCGCGACACATCCTCCATCTTCTAACTTTGTGAAGCAAGTAGCAATACCAAAAGTCCAAATCATGTCAGCAGCTTCATGAATGAAAGCACTGGCTTTGAGAGAGAGAGGGATAATGGGGAAGTCCTCAGGGATATGGCCATCATCGAAATCCATGGAGATTTGGATATCCAAAAACTGGATGCCTCTCATCACTGGGGGTCTGCAACATTGTTTCTGTGGCAAAAGTGGCAAAGGATTTTACACCTTTCTGTTCAAAAACAAAGAAGATAGAGATATTATTTTCCAAAGTGGAATGTATTTCATGGGCCCCCGAGGCCTATATCTCAACTGATGGACCATATCCTTTGATCTAGAAAAGGATGTCCCCTCAGCAGTACAGGTATGGGTCCGGTTACCTCATCTACCTCTCCATTGTTGAAATGATGAAGCCCTACAATCGATCGAGAATTCTTTAGGCAGATACATAGACAAAGCCGAACCAAAAGTTCCTCTATTCGCCTGTGCCAGGATCTGTGTAGAGGTAGATCTAGAGAAAGGACTGCCATAAGAAGTTGATCTACTCATGGACGGGTGGGAATTCGACCAGAAGGTAAGTTATGAACAACTACCTTTCAAATGTAGAAAATTTCATGAATACAGACACTTCATAAATAACTGTCCTAAGTCTCCTCAGGAAGAAGAGGAAAAAAATCTGGAAGAAGGCTGGCATCAAGCAAAAAGAGGAAAAAAAGCAAACCCTAACTCTACCAGTAACTCTGGAAAAGGACAGGAAAAAACCCACGAGTAATCTACTAAAAGAAAAGGAGTCTTCATAAACAATCATTTTGATGCCCTCCAAGATGAAGAAGGGGAAATTCCCAATCTAGAAACCAATAACAAGGAAGATTGAATAGAAAGCAGCAGAACCCAGACCCTGGCAACATTCTCCCCAATAGTGGTAGAAGAGGTCTTAGAAAAGGAGCCTAATAGATCGGTCTCCCCAGAAGGAACTTGGGTAGATACGGTGGCAGAAGATGAAGAGAACACCGGGAAAATAGAAGAGGATGAGGTCTCTGGGAAAGCGGATGAAAGGTCTCCTTCCCCTGGAGGAACATGGGCATAAATGGTCAAGAAAAACACGATCAACCCAAAACATGCATCCCCAGGACAATCATCATCTCAAGAAACACACGAAGCAGTAGGGCAAGGGCCATCCCAAGCCACAAGCGAAAGAAAATCTTAGAGGCAACAACATGAGCAAGAGGCAGAAAGAGAATTAAAATTAGGAATACAACTCAGCATAGAAGAAACCAGACTACTCCAGAATGTTAAATCCTATGGAGCCAAAGACTTCAGATCCCAAGCAGGATCTCATTCATTCAAGAAATAATGAATCTAGTCTCTTGGAATTGCAGAGGTTTGGGAGGATCAATCAAGGTAGAAGATATGAAAAACATTATAAATACTTTGAAACCAAACATTATGCTCATCCAGGAGACTAATTCGCCAGAAGATGAGGTTTTGAGCAGATCATCCCTCTTTTGGAAATTCAGCGTTGGGAAAGCCATCAATTGTAGATGTGCTTTAGGCGGAATAGTAACCTTTTGTAGAGCAAACAAATTCAACATCAAATTAACAAATGAAAAAACACATTGAATACTAGTAGAATTGCAAAACAAAAGCAATCAAGAAATGATCTACATTTGCAATGTATATGGGCCAACCCATTATAGAGAAAAAATGAATTTCTGGGATTCTCTACTATCCTTAAAAGTGGATCTACAGGGGAAAAATGTTATCATTGCTAGACACTTTAATACAACAAAATCGAGCTCGAAAAAAATAGGAGGGGTGATCATTAGAGACTCCTTTGGTGAAAAGCTCGAAGATTTGATGGCAGATCTTGATTTGCTGGATCCCATGCCCAAAAATGGGAGATTCACCTGGAGCAACAAGTGAATCAGACCAGGGCACATTGCAGCAATACTAGACCATTTTCTGGTTAGTACTTCCTTCCTGCAAAAATATTTTCTTCCTACTTCTCTCATTATCTCTTCAGCCACCTCTGACCATAAACCCATTTCCCTCTCCTTGACCACTCTTACAAACTTGGGGCCTATTCCCTTCAGGTTCAACCCCTATGGTTGAACAATGTCAGGACTTTAGATCTTATTCGTACATCCCATAACTCCTATTTTTCTGGATCCCCTAGCTACATATGGGAGTCTAATCTTAGGGATGTCTGCTCTTCCTTGAAAAAATGGGCAGCTACCTCCTACTTAGAACCTGCCAATCTAAAAAAAAGCCTCCAATCTGAATTGATTACCCTCCACTCTAAAATGGACAAAGAGGAGATCACTCATGAAATCTTAGCTCATGAGAAGACCCTAAATAGTGAAATCCTTAAAGCTGCCATACATGAAGAAGAGTCTCTAAGAATCAAATATCATCAACTTTGGTTAAAGGGAGGAGATAAAAATACCAGCTATTTTCATAAACAAACAAAGATCAGAATGAACTACAACTTCATCGACGAACTGAAAAATAGTAATAACCAAACCATCTTCAGGCAAGAGAATATCAAGAATCTGGCATTGTATCACTTCAAACAGCTATATTCTGGCAGTGGTGAGATGGATCCTCTCTCTCAAGCGGACCTGCTTTCAGGAATCCACTCGAGTGTTTCTGAAGAAGAGAACAAGGAGTTGGGAAATCCCATATCTGAAAATGAGATTATTGAAGCAATCTGGAACCTACACCCTGATAAACCCCCTGGCCATGATGGATTCACTATCAATTTCTACCGAGCTGCTTGGGACATCATCAAAGAAGATCTAAAGAAAATGATAATTTGGACCAGAAAAAAAGAAGAAGATAAAATCGGAGGATCCATCAACTCCACCTTCCTAGATTTGATCCCAAAAGAAAAAAAATCCTCTCTCGATTGAAAGGTTCTGTCCAATCTCAGTAAAATTCTCAGTAACACCTCTTATAAAATTCTCAGTAAAATCCTTGCTACAAGAATGAAAAAGATAATGACAAAGATTATTTCGGAAACACAGGGAGGTTTCATTGCTGGAAGGTAGATCATGGACAACATAATCATAGTCCAATAGGCCATCTAATCAAGCATGGAGCGTAAGCAGCAAGGAATGGCCATCAAGCTCTACATGGCAAACGCTTTTAGCAAGGTCAATCACTTCTTTTTGTTTGAGATCATGCTCAAAATGGGATTTTCAATTTTTTTTTGCAGATGGGTCAAAGCTTGCATTGGAAACCCTTGGATTGCACCGCTTATCAATGACAGACCAGAAAGATTCTTTTAAGCCTCACAAGGACTCCATCAAGGTTTCCCGTTATCCCCTTTCTTATACCTCATTGTAGCTGAGTCTTTGAGCAAGAAGTTGCAGACCCTGCAAAACAATGGTGAACTCAGAGGTCTAGAAATTGCCAGAGGAGTAAAAATGCAATCATGCCCAATTTGTAGATGACATTGTTATCCTAGGAGGAGCATCCATCATAACTGCTGAAAGATTTAAATAGGTCATATCCATGTTTCTCAAAGCTTCAGACGGGAAAGTTAACGCTGTCAAAACTAAAATCTATTGCTGGAATTGCCCTGCCATAACCATGGCCATGATAGCCAGGACACTAGGTTATCAAAGCACCACAAAATGGAACTCCTTCAGATATCTGGGAATTCTGATTCACAGAGGGAGTAAAAAAAAAGGAGATTGGATAGACCTGGTTCAAAAAATTAAGAACAAAATTCATTCTCTGGGAGCCATGTGGGTCAACCCGGTAGGGAAACTGATTCTAATCAATGCTGTTATGGTTGCTTTCCCAGTATTCACATGTTCCATCTCTTTATCCCCCAAATTGATTATCCAAGAGATCGAGAAAGAGTTTAGACAGTTTTTATGGCAGGGAGGAAAGCAAGACGACTCCAAGAAACTGCATCTCAATAATTGGGACACGATCTGTACAAAAAAAGAAAGTGGAGGAGCAGGTGTCAAAGAACTGGCGGTCATGAACATTGCGTTAGGTGCTAGAATCATTTGGGAAATGATTTCAGGTAATAGATCCTGGTGGAAGGATGGTTTAAGAAAGAAATATCTCAGTGGGAGAAGAATTAGATGCTTGACATTCATTCCAAATAGTCCAAACGTGTCTCCAATTTGGAAATTGTGTCAAAAATCAACGTTCATCATTCAGGATGATCTACGCTGGGAAACGGCCAATGGTAGGAAAATCCATATTTGGGAGGACATCGTGGACATTGCAGAGCAGCATGGCAGATTCATGGACTTAAAAATCTGGATTGATACTCAAGACATCTCCATGATCAGTGACCTATCGACACCCTATTGAGCTGGAACAACAGTGGAAGATGGGCTAGGTGGAGAACTTTAGAAATTCCAGACCACTTGAAGTCCGATTATAATCAAATGTGGTCATTCCTCCAAGGCTCCTTGCCGATCCACATCAACTTAAAATATGCTAGACGCCGGGGAAATACAGGAATTTACATAGTTAAAGTTGGCTACAATGTAATTAAAAATGATAACAGAAAAGAGAGCATTTGAAAAAATGTATGGAACGTTGATGGACTGCCTAAAATAAAAAATAAAAATCTTGGCTCTTAGTTCATCAGAAAATCTTGACAACAGAGAATTTAAAAAAGAGGGGAATTGAAGGACCTTCTCGCTCCATTATGTGCAAAAATGCAGAACAAACGTAGAAGCATTTATTTCTGGATTGCTCCTTTGCTAATGAGGTATGGTGCTTAGCTATTAAAGAGCTACATTTTAATATCACCCTTCCTACTAACTGGAAATATCTTTTTGCTTACCAGAAAGACTATTACCAAGGCTCTTTGCTTAAAAAACCAGATTTTACAAGAGCATGGCTTGCGCTCCCAAAATATGTCTGCTGGAATATTTCGATAGCTAGAAACAAAGGATTATTTGAAAATCTGAGTATTTCTCCGGATAGAGTCTCCTCCTTTGCCAAAGCACTATGGGTTGAAGCTATTCTTTCCAACAGATTGAAGCACCTACATATTGAACCTTTGAACTCCAAGGAGAAAACCTAGACTAGAGACCTTCTTTGCCCCCTCAAGTCTTCTCCGACTGATGCTAAAAAACCCAATCATTCAAGATGGCAGATCCGAAAGAACCTAGAATATTTCAACAAATGGTGGACAAAGTTGGACTGTCATACTATATTTTTTATGGGGCCTCCAAAGGGAATCTGGGATTGTCAGGTGCGGGAGGGGTAATTTTTGATCCAGGGGGAAATAAGCAGAAAGAATTTGGCTGGTGCATTGGAAGGAACACTAACAACTATGCGGAGTGGCTAGCCTTATTGAAAGGGCTGGACATTGCTATCACCCTAGGAATCAAAGAACTAGAAGTGTTCCGGGATTCACTACTAGTCATCTGAGAGGCAAGGAAGCTGGTAAAAAATTATAAAAGTCCCCTCCAACAAGATGCATCACATTTTCATCATCCATATTAATGAATTTAATGTTGTTATCTTTCTTCATATTCTTCGAGAAAACAACCAATTTCCAAATCAAATGGAAAACTCAGGAGTGCAACTTAAATACGGTTGCATGATTAACAATGGGATCACTTCATAACATTGTTGGGTCCCTTAACTATGAATCAATTTTGTCTTCCAGCCATGGAAGATCCCTTGGGTCTTACCTTGCTGGGCTTTGAGACAGCTACAAGCTTTTTCCTATGTTCATCTTTTGTCTTTTCATTCTCGGGGAATTTGTAAAAATCTATAGCCATCTCAAATATGGAAAGTTTAGAAAAAAGACTCACTTAGAAAGAGAAGAGCAAGATTTTATGGTTTTTGAAGTCCAACGGATTCAATCCATAAATCCGCCTTTGTAATTTTCTTCTTCTTTTTTTAATTCAATATACATCTACCCGTTCTTGTTTTAAAAAAATGAATATAATAAGCTTGTTTCCTAGTGTAATTGATGAAGAAATGAACAATGATTTGGAGGCTAAATGGTTACTAATGAATAATTGAAATACAAACTAAGTTCATTTAAAAAAGGGAAGAGCCTTGGCCTTGATGGGTTGTTTGTAGATTTCTACCTAGGATTCTTTGACCTTTTAGAGCATGATTTGAAAGAATATGGAGAAGAATGAAGGTGTTCAAGGAAAGTGTTGTGTACCCTCAATACCGCCTTTATAACACTCATTCGCAAAAAACAAGATGCAACTTCATTTGAAGATTATAAAAATATTTCATTATGTAATTTCATTTACAAGTTGATTTCCAAAATTATTACTAACATGTTGAATGGTATATTGTCAAGTTTTTTTTTCCAATGATCAGGTCCATGATGTGGTGGCCATTGCCCAAGAAGGGTTGCATACAATAAAGACAATGGAGTTACCATCAACAAAATTGACCCTGCTAAGGCAAGTGACATGGTGAATTGGTTGTTTATCAAATTCTTACTTCTTCAATTAGGCGTGGATTTGTATACTATAAATTGAATCATGGGTTACCTCTCCTTAGTTTCCTTTGTTATGCTGATTAATGGGTTTCCTTTAGGTTTCTTTACTGGGTCTAGAAGGTTTCTATAGGTTTGTTCCTTATTTCCTTTTATCTTCCCGTTGGCAACACAAGGCATACATATGCTAATTAAGGAAGCTCAAAACAAAGGAGACTTGATGTGGTGAATATCTCAAGCTCTATACACATTTCACATTTACTTCTAGTAAATGATATAATGATATTCGATCATGGTCGTTTTGTTAGAGAGATGGAAATCATATAGGAGGTGTTGGAGCTTTATTGTAAATCAACATGCAAGGTCATTAATATTAACAAGTATAACATGTTGTCCAATGAACCAACATATGATGTTAAAAGAAAATATGAATATCTATTCCCAATGCAATTTGGGGATTTGGATCAAGGGAGAAAATATATTGGCTTCCATTCAAAACCAAACAAATATTAATTCAAGAATTGGAATTGGTTATATAATAAGTTGGAAGCTACAATATTGATATGGTTATCTTAAGGAGGAATTTTTTTTTTAACAGAAACTGAGAAATTTTGATTAATTAAAAATGGTTGTAGCCCAGCCAGGCGTACAAAGAGGAATTCAGAAAAGGAAGGCTGATGACCTCTATTATAACAGTCAGCCTTCTTAAAAGTGCTTTGAGAAGAGAATCCCAAATGCTACTGATGCTATTCCGAGAAAAATATTGCTTGCAAGAGTAGACCCTCACGAATTGTGAGCAGAGAAGAATACAGAAACAAAACATTAAATAGGCGGAGAGGAATGCCCCTTGATGAAAGGATCCAATTTCTTTTTGGAGCTCATGCTGATGTTTGAGGCTGCTTCTTTTTCTCTACATTCTTTATTTGTCTTTCGCCCTCTGGTGAGGGGAGGAGAAGGAGCTGAAAAGTCTTCGAATTCAGAGGTTCCCTCTGACAAAGGGACCAAGGATGCTAGTCCTGCCTGGGTTGGGGTCTCATGAACCAAAACGATGGGATCTTTCGTAGAACCTGGAGAAGCAAGATTTGGAGAAACTTGATCAGTTTCCTCCAAGGAGCCAATGGGACCAGGAATGCCCTGCTCCGGGACAACTGCAGCTTCAGGTTCTTGTGCTTCATCTTTCTGGAGAACTTCAAAACTATTTTTGTTTTTTGGCCGTGGAGTATCTGCAAGAGGAGAATGATCTTGTTGAGAAACCTTGTGTTGAGACGCTTAAGGCTCCTTTTGCTGGGGAGGAGAACGTCAATTAGAAACCGTCTGAAATTCTGTATCTGTGGAAGTTGGGAGAATTGTTGGTTTTTGTGGTTCTGCAAGCTTGGGGCAGCTTTTAATGAAGTGGCCGTATACATGACAGAAGTTGCATTTGAAAGGGATCTGCTCATAATCCATTTCTTGAATGTGGCTCCATTCTCCTAATGTGAGCTTTAGGGCCTCTAAGAGCCCTTTCTCTAGGTTCACCTCTACGCAGATACATGCACATCTGTATTGACCCCCTTTTGGTTCTGCAGTATCTAGATAGCGACCTAGCTTATTACCAATGTCAATCAGAGTCCTTTTCCCCCAAAGATGAAGAGGGAGGTTAGGGAGTCTTACCTAGAATTGAGCAGCAGTGATCTCTACTTCTGGATTAAACCCCAAAGACCATGGGGCTAAGAACAGACCTCTCGAGCCCATGAAGAAAGGGCCCGAATGAAAGACTAGATCTCTTACTACTTTATTTGAGAACAGGAATACAAAAAATCCTCGGCCAGTTGCAAAGAGAGAGACCTGTCCTTGCAGAAGAGGGTTCCAATGTTATGCGATCCAAATCTCCACCACCTTAGGGATGGGCCACAACCCTGTGAACTCACCAATGAGGGCTTGCTCAGAGAGGATGAGAACTTTCTGGCATGGATCCGTAGGAGAGAGCTCCAGAGAAGGGATCTCGTCCATCTTTTTCACAAACTTGGAAGAAGAATGAGAAGCTGCCTGAGGAGTGGCAACTTGAATAAGGGCCTTGAATGCGGTGAGCTGGGCATGAGAGCCCATTTCCTGAGAGAACTCCACGCTGAAACCACAAGAAGAAACAACAGCGAAAGGGAACCCAACGCTGAGGCTGAGGAGGAGTAGCAGCCTGCGATCCATCCAAATCTCGACTCTGCGCAGCAAGGGAGGCGACGACTAGGGAAACCCTAGCCGTGGTTCAGGAGCCGCTCCACCATTTTGATTCAAAAAAATATGCCAAAAAACACCTATTTGAAGGAGGAATATTAGTCCTAGTTAAGGAAATATTTTAGAGTATACTTACATACTATATGTATATTGCCAAAATACCTAAAGGCACCCTACATAAGATAATAAAAAAGACTGTTTAAGATTTCTTTGGATAAGGAAAAGAGTTAAGGAAGGTAGTCAAATGGAAGAGATTGGAAACTTGAAAAGAAGTAGGGGGGTGAGGGTTCAAAAATATGATTTTGTTTGGCACTATAATTGGTTGCGAACCTCCGCTTGTTGTGTATGGGACTCTCAAGCCTCCCCTAGGTGAGACATACATGCTTCATTCGGGAGCTCACTTATCCTACCCTTGGTTTGATTGTGATTTGGCTTTAGATTTTCTTAGCTGTATCCTCCATGCAAGCTAGTTTGCTTAGGGTCATGTAGCTAGATTGAGTATTTTGTTTTTGTTGAGTCATTGTGGATTCGGGTGCAGCACCTCATCGTTCTCGTCATTTAGCAGGGATTCCGCCTTCTACGTCTCCTCCTCCTTTGGGAGAGAGAACCAGACAGTCTCGACGTGTTAGCACCATGATTGAAAATTGTGGATTATTTGATCGAAGGGTTTGAAAATATGCATATGTGAAAAATTTGGGTGAAAGTGCTCCTTAGGTTAATGGGTGACCGTATTCTTTCATTATGGAACATTGGATGAAAAGAGAGGTTTGATCTACGGTGGAAAAAACATGGGGAAGAAATTGAATTCATATCATCAGCAGAATGGAGACAAAAGGGGTTAAATATCAAGGGCCCAGATTTAAAGCACTGCAGATCAACGGCGGAGAAGCATTCTGGAGATTGGAGATGCAAGGATAAAATAAGTTTTACAATTCACAGAATGGGTAAACAAGTGGAAAGATTGGATGGATAGGATGAGAGTGGAGATATATCTACGGCCAGGAATAATTCTGCGGTTGAATTAGCGTGGAGAAATTCTAAAATGAAATCCGCGGAAAGTGGTAGGGGCCACGAAGATCAATGGTTCTTATAGAGCTCAGAATTTGATTGATGGATGAGGTGCATTCCGCGAATGGAAGTTGCTTAATCAATCAGTTATGAAAGGATTTCCGGAATGTCTAAAGTTTCTACAATTGAATGGTCCTGATGAAGGCATATTTCAGATCAAGGGCTAATATTGATTCCACTGAATCGAGTTGTGCAGGATGTTAGTCTTGCATATTGGTGTTGAGATCTCACGCATGGACGTCTTAGATTTCGAGGAAGAGCAAATTTACAGTGTAGATTACGGGAGGTGCGCCATGCTTATGAAACATAAAAAATTATAAAAGCATCTACATGGAGTTTCAAAAGTTTTTTTTTATTTTTTATTTTTTATTTTTGAGCGATGGGATTGACGATAACCTTGTCTGTGTGCAAAGTGCCAGCTTGGACAGAAGTCATAACACTGTGCAAATTAACAAGGTGGGAATCTTGAAACCTTTTGAGTGTTTTTGAAAATGGATAAAATGGATGAGATAGAAGTGGTAGAAGTGCCACATAATGAAGAATTAGGGGTTTCTTATCAGAGAGATGAGAAGAATTTTGAAGACAAGAATGTTGAAATTTCGGATACTATTTTAATGAATGAAACGATTGAGGCAGCTAAGAATAAGTTGAAAATTATTAAGGACCAGGGTAGTGATACCCATGGTGTTTTTAAATCTTTCTTTTACTTTTTCTCTGTCGACTAGACCCCCAGTTGCCCTGAATTTGTCGAGTGGTGTGTGAATAACTATTCTGAAGCTAAAGGAGTCATTATGAAAAAACCTAAGTCTAGGACCATTTGCCCTATTCAGGCCTTTGTTATATGCAAATCCCTATCTGTCCCACATGAGTTTGTTCAGTTATCTCAGTAATATAAAGAAGAAAATATGATACATTTCTTCCAAGAGTCCACAGCTGAAAATAAAGAAGCCTTTTTAATGTCATGTTTGAAACCTGATAGTGAGGTTATAGGTCTATCTTACCCTATTCACTTGGTTCTATTTAATGAAGAAACTCAGTCCTGTATAACTTTAGCTAGTCAGATTTTGGGGTTAGATACTAATGGTTATGTTACAAAGTCACTGTTGAGTTTGTTGTTTGTCTTAAGTACTTGCCAAACTGAGTCTGAAATTCCCGTCCAGTCCTTCCAGTCTTGTTCCCTTAAATTTGATGAGTTCCTAGCTGAGAACATTCGTTCTTGGTTAGTTAAATTCCACGATACCAGAGTTTTCAGATTCCAGTCCTTTTTGTTGAGGATGTTTGTGTCACATAATGAAGATAACTTACAGTTTCCCAAGTTGGTGATCACAAATGAAATGATCCATAACTATTGCAAGTGTTTGAATGGTTTGATGGCAGAAATTTACAGTATTTTCTTCCAGAAAAGACTACCCAGGGTATTACCAGAGATGAAGGAAATATTGCAGTTGTCCCCTAGTAAAATGATAGGAGATTGGTTCCTTTCAGAATCCGAAACAGTTATAAGATTGTATGGATTTGTGCATCATCCTTATATTCTTCCAGCCTTTCTGACAACTAGGATCTTCTCTTTGGAATTTCTTAGACATAAGCTTATAGTTGAAGAAGAATACATATTAAACTTTAGGAAGAGTTTGGATATGAAATTTCCCTGGGAGGCAGGGCCATATATTGTAAAAAGTAGAGCTGCTCTACCCATAATTGATAATCTACTCAAGAGCATTCGGTTTCCTTTGGGAGCTTCATAACTATGATCCACACCAGGTGATTTCTAAAAGAAGACATGCCAATAATAATAAACCTTTTGAACATACTGAAGTAGCTGGACTCAGGGAGGCATCTAATTGGGAAGATTATCCTGACAAAGCTCCAGGTAATGTCAGCATGGAAAAAGACTTTGTATATTCCTTACCTGGAAATAATTCTCCCCCAATGGATCTGTCTAATATAGTTGCAGTTGCTGGTAATGTTTTATCCTTAATAAGTTTTTCAGGAACTTCAAAGAAGAGAGAGCATTCAGATTTCATGGACATTGAAGAAACATACACTGCTAGCACACCAGAGAAGCAGAAAATTGAACAAGTGGGACAAATGGTATAGGTGAAGAAAAGCGGTATGAAAGGTAAAAAGGAACAAGAAAAAACCAAAGTAAGTGGTTTAGAACTTCAAGAATATGTGTTTGATGGATGAACTCCTAATAAGTATTCATCAAAGGAGGAATGGCTGAATACCTACAAGGAAAAGGCTGATAAAACTTTTGATGAGACAATGAAACGATATGAGGAGGTAGGACAGTTTCCCAAGCCATATGTAACATTGAAAACTATAAGGGATCATGCCAAAGATACCCTAAGTTTGGCCATGACTATTGGCAATAAGGTATCAGAGGTGAATGTGAACTTGGAAAATATCCCTACCATAGAGATGATACATTTTCAGAGAGAAACTGGTGATATTTTGTATACAAGACTGCTCAACTCTACATAGTAGGTATCTAAGCTGGAGTCGAATAAAAAGATAGCCCAAGACCTCCTAAGAAAAGAAAAGGTTGAGAACAAGGCCCTTCAAGTTAAGATTAAAAAGTTGCAGGGTGATTTGTTGAAGGCTGATGGGCAGTCAGACAAAGGAGCAGTGGCTCAGAAGTTAATTGATGAAAAAGAAAAAGAGGTTCAAATGCTGAAAAAGAAAATGAAAATTCCGTCCACTCAACTTATTCATACTTATGAATTAAAATAGTTTGAGAAAGAGAAAGAAACATTAAACACAGAATTGACTAATTGTAAAGCCAAGCTGTTAAAGCTTGAAGAAAACAAAAAGCAGTGGGAAAAAGATGCTAAGCTTCTGGTAGAAAGTGAAAAGGATCTAAAGGCTAAGCTGGCAGAAAAAGATAAAGGATTACAAGAGAATTGTGAAGAAGTTAAAAATCAATCTATTGTTCCTTATGTAGATGTAGATGCAACTTCTCTTTCTAGGGCGATGTCTCAGGTAAACCTAAAAGATGTAGAGCTCACATGATTTAAATAGCAGAACCAGAATCTAGAAGAGATATCTCTGAAAGAAGAAGTTGGAGGAGAGATTTCAAGTGTTAATAAATCAAAATGGCAAGTTAACAAAGAAGGTGATTGGCCAAATGGCTTTACAAGGAGCTAGACATATTATTTGGGATGAAATTATTAAAGAAGCTAATAAGTTTAGACCCTATTTAGACTTTATTGTAGATCAGGAGAATGCTCTGAAAACAGCTGGACATAAAATTTTGACAGTAAAGCAAGGATTAAATAAGAAGCCAATGGAGGTAGGTCAGAATGCTATCAACTTTTTAAGTGCTTTACCAGAAGATCAAGTTAGAAGGTTTGGTATCCAAGACATAGTGGTTATTGCCTCTTGGGCTAGAAAAGTGGTTGGAAAGTACATAATGTTGGATACTGCACAGGCTAAAGTTGATATTATAATACACAGAGTCAAAGAAGTGACTAACTTATTTACTCCATTGGTAAGCAGGGGAATTCCTTTCTTCTGGGAGGAAATGGGGCCATTATTGTCTCAAGAGGATTATCTGGAAAGGTTGATAAATTGCAGGTCAGATCACAGCAAGTTTCAAGATATGCAGCAAGCTTAGTCTAGGAGAGTTGTGTTTGATAAATTGGCTGAAGAATTTGAACTACTATTTGATTTTAAAATTTCATGTGCCAAGGTGCCGAATCTTTCATATGCAGACAACATGGAGCTTAGAGTTCTGGCACATGAAATGGTTCTTGCAGCCTTGCCTAATCCTGAATCTTACAGAGCAATTCAGCAGTATGGATCAACAAAGTATAAGATACATCCATGAAGACATCGAGGAGTTCAACGGAAGATATTTTATAAAAATGTTATTTAAAAAAAATTATTAGTTAAGAAGTTTTGTCATATCGGAACTATTTTGTAATAGGAAAATGCTTTGATATATGTAATAAACGGTTGAAACAGTTAGACAGTTAGGTTTATTGAATAGCTCAAGGAGCAATGTATAAGTATTCAGACATTTGATGTAGCAAGGGTTGGAACCCGTGAGTTTTTGGAGACTTTGTGTATTCACAGTATTCCTTTAATAAAATTGCAGTGCTGAAAGTGGGCGTTTCCTCAGAGATTCTTGTGTTATTCCATGTTACAGTCAGTGCTTTCCTTTCCTCTGTGAATGTTTTTCCAGTTTATCTTGTCATTATGTTTTCCTTCATGTATGAAATGAGAGTAAAACAATTTAGAATTCATATTTACTATGCTCTAGCTGTTATTTTCAGACATCTACCAAGCTTTTTTCGAAAATTGATACATAATTCATTTTTGCAATGCTATGTGTTAATGGTTTGGTCATGTTCTTCCCTTTTCACCAGACAATCAATTTTGACTGTGACTGAGTAGGTACCTTGTCTCTGTTTGAAATTTCCATGCAAAAGTTCTGTCTATCTATTTTCATATCTTGACTCCATAGCCCAACGGTTATGTGTTCAGTTTCAACCGATCTTCCTAATTACAAACAATTTCAATTATACATATCTAGCCTTGTTAATATTCTATGAGAGATCCCTCTCTGAAGAGAAAAAGCCAGTTTTCTCTTTTAAAGTGGTTTTTGTTGTTACTTGGGAATAGCCCTTACAACCTTTGGTAATTTTCTAGTGCTAACATGATGGACTACTTCTCACTTTGATTCACAAACTATGGGTGACCATGAACATGAGAACCCATAGATCCCTGGTCTTCCTCGTCACATATGGGAAGATGAACCTCCTAGCACATATGGAACTCCGTTAGGGTTTGATCGTCATTCAACTGGACCGTCACAAGAAGATCCTTCACGATTCATATATTACACACACCCTAGTCGCTGGTATTGGCTTCCAGGCAATGAGACTCACCATGAACCCATGAGCACTAGCACCATTAGGTATGGCATGCCTAATGTTCCTGAGACTGGCCTGACACCCCATGTCGAGTCAGATGTTGACCTTGGTACTGAGCCTGGGGGTATTTCCATTCCTTTTCATGCGGAAAGGTTTAGTAGCACGGGTCACATTACACCTTCCATCCCTACGATGGAAGTTCCTTCACACACATCCTAGGCCTACCACTAGTGTTCCTACTATTGGGGGACCAAAACCTAGACATGTGAATATTGGGGGCACGAGTTATATTCCTTCACATATTCCATCGTCTTTGACACCCATCCCTTCAAATGCTTTTTTGACCATGCATTTTCTTCCTAACCCTCAAGGGCCTTCTGGCCGGGGTTCGACTACTAGCCATGTCCGTTCCACTTCTGCTAACACCGTAGTGTCACAATGCCATGTGCCTCCTTATGTGTCAGTAGGACATGTACCTTCCCATGGACCTTCTCATGGACTAGCTCATGGTCCAGTTTATAGAACCTCTAATGGACCTTCTCATGGACCATCCTACGGACAAACCTACACACCTTATGGGTCCGGGTATCAACCCTTGTATCAGTCACCTAATTATGGATTTGTAGCATCCCAATCTCAAGGTGATCCAAATTACAACACGCAACCCTATATGGGTCAAATGGGAGGAGGTAATTATGCCATTGTCCAAGGCCATGGTGTATATAGCAATCAACCTTATGCAAACCAGTCCTTATGTTATGTCCTGCTGCCTTTGCAAGTTGTCCTACTCCCCAGCTGAAGCCTGTTTCTAACTTTCCACTTGGAAAGAAAATCAAGCTCCCTGCCCCGGCTTCCCCCGGATTTATTTTTGATGCTCCATCAAAGAACATTGAGACTTTTCATTTGCCACCATTCTGAAAATTCCTTTTCTGAAATTCTAACATGCCAAAATGGTTTAATAACATGCCTACTCAATCCCAATTGAATTTTATCCACTTGCAACGGACTAAGGAATTTATGCTCAACTTCTAATTTAATTTCATCAATTTGATAGTTTCCCACTGCTTCGAAAAGAAATGCCTTAGCTTTTGATACTACAATTTCTAGTTTCCAGATTTTGCTGTAGAATATTGAATCATTTATAGCCAACCAGATTTTCCACCAAATAAATTTTGGAATGGGTTGCCATATTTTCCTCAATGCATGATTGGATAGGAGAGCACCAGGATACCTTGATTGCCAGTTTTTAAAAAGAATGACAGGTTCATAAATCAAAGGATCACAAGAATAAGGCAGTCCATGCAGGAAATGTGCGGGACTTTCTGAGCAAAAATGCATCCAACAAAAATATGAGCTGAAGTCTCTACAACTTGATGACATAAACACCATCTATATGGTCCTAAGAATCCTCTTTTTGACAAGTTTTCTCTGGTTAAGAGTTTCTGATGCATAATAGTCCAAATAAAGAAATTAGTTTTTGTAATGATAGGAAGAATCCACACCATCTTCCAAAATGCTACATTGAGATATCCCTGGGAAGTCAAGGAACTGTTCTTCATTGAAGACTGTAACAACATGAATCCGTTGGCAGCAGAGTAAGACTTGGAAGAGCCCCAACCCCAGATGTCTTTGCAAGAAATGTGAATGGGAGCCATGCCGGATAGATTATACATCAATGATTTCTGTTGAGCATGAAAACAAGAGAAGTCACGTTCTGGCAGGTTGGGAAGGGACCACACATCCCAATTTCCAGCTGAATCCCATAAAATTATATCAGAGAATTTTTAAAATCCTTTATTAACAAACCAAATCTTAATCTCATTAATTGATATAACAAAGTTTATAGGAGCGTTTCCATTAATTTTGTCATCCCACAGAAAAATTTTGTCTCCCATTACTAGGAATTCGATATAGATACTGAGTAAAAAATTCGAGACCTTTCCTACATAAATTCTAGATAATAGAGCCTTTAGGAGTATTTTCCATTTGAATATTTCTTAGAGTTCGTCCATGAAGATATTTTTTCCATAAAATTTGACTCATCAAATGCTTTTTATTAGAAAACAATTGCCATAGTAATTTGCCTCCCATTGCTAGATTAGACAATCATGGGTCTTTGATTTGCAATTTTCCTTCAAGAACAAGTATTTTTACAATTTCCCAATTAACTAGATGCATGCGATTCTGATTTTGTTTCCCACCTCTCCAAAGGAAGTCTTTGATCAGTTTGGATATCTGATCCATTGTCGCTTTTGGTGCCAGAAGGAGAGATGATTGGTAAATAGGAAGAGCTGAGAGAACTGACTTGATCAATATAAGTTTCCTTGCCTTCGTAAGTCAGTGGCCAACCCACGAGACAATCTTTAATTTTATCTTACTAATGATTTCCAACCAGAAAGAAGGGTTATTTTGTCCCAGGGTTAATGGAAGACCCAAATATTTAACCTTGTCCCAAGTAGTATATCCTTCAAAATCGAAAATCTGAGAAATTTTTGCAATTTTTGATTGATCTACATTCCATCCGAACATGACACTCTTACTTTTTTTAATAAGTGCCCCTGAGATAATACAAAATTGGTGCATAAATTCTGAAAAAGCTCTAGCCAAATTTAATGAATCCCCTCTCAAAAGCAGAGTATCATTTGCAAAGAGGGCATGGTTGATAGCTTCAACTCCAACCGCTGAAGATATGCCTAGAATGATCCCATAAAAATTTTCTGTTGTTAGCTTTATACGTGCTTTATACTAAAAGAATCAACATAAGAATATATAGAAACGACAAGAGAGGACATCCCTGTCGAAGACCCCTGTTACCATGAAAAAAGTTTGTTTCTCTGCCATTTACTAGTGGTGCTATCCATGGTTTATCAATGCAAGCTTTTATCAAATTTATAAAGGCATGGCTAAAACCAAAAGAATGGAGAACTGAGTAAAGAAAGGAGAGCTTTACCGTGTCAAAAGAATTTTCCATGTCAAGTTTGATTAGCATACTCTTCTCCTGCCGATGAAAGATGGAATGCATAGCTTCTTGAACTTGAACTACATTGTCCAGAATATGTCTCCCTTTTACAAACCCGCCTTGAAAATGAGAAATAAATTTCTCAAGCAGAGGTTTAAGCATGTTAGCTAATAGTTTAGAGAATATTTTATAAGAAGCATTGCATAGCGAAATAGGCCTGAAGCGATCAAAAGAAGAAGGATTAGCTTCTTTAGGAATTAATGCAAGAAATGTGGAGTTTGTGCAACCACCCATTTTGGCTTTTAACTGGAATGCTTTGATCATCAGGAGTAAATATTTTCTGATTACTATCCAGCAAACTCGGTAAAAATGGAAGGAAAAATCATTAGGGCCTGCGGCTTTGTCCGGCTCCATTGACCAAATAACATCAATAATTTCTTGCTCCAAAAAAGGCTTCATTAACACACCATTTTCTTCCTTACTCATGATACAAGGAATGTTAGACATAAATTCAGAGGTTAAATCTGGATCAGAGGAGCCATCTTCCCTGTAAATATTATGAAAATGAATTTCAGCCACTTGCTTAATTTGTGAAATTCCTTTAAAAGTTTCTCTAGACAAAGAAGAGATTTCTGAAATATGGTTTTGAGAAAGCCTAACTCTCCACTGTTTGTGGAAATAAGAAGTGTTCCAGTCTCCAACTTTCGGCCATGTACTACGGGACTTTAGCCTCCAATATTCTTCTTCTCTCCTAAAAGCTCAAAAAGTATTAAATTGAGCTTTTTGCTCTTTTTCCAACAAAGCAGGTGTATTTTTCAGAGTCTTCCCTTTCCAATTGGATCTTTTCCAAATTTTCTAGAGCTTCTTTCCTTTTACTGATTGGATTTTTTTTAGATAGTTTAGCCCAAACTTTTAACTCAACTTTCGTATTTTTAAGCTTCCTCTCCCTTACAAAATTTGGCGATTCAACAACTAGAATTTCGCATGCCTTAGTTACAATGCTCATAAAATCATCTCGGTCTTTCCATAATGGGCTGAACCGAAAGGAGATGGGGCCAAGGTCCTATTCATCCTTGATCTGTAGCATAATTGGCTTGTGGTATGAAGTGATCTTAGGCAAAATATTGGAGGAAATTATTTTTTTCCCCATCATCAGAGTGCTGTATACCAAAAAAAATCCAATCTGGTAGAAATATTTGTTGCACGAGTTATGTTATTAGACCATGTATATCTGCCTTTTTTTTGGCTTAAAATGAATCAATTCCCAATAAATAATTAAATTTTCCACCGTGTTAAGCATGGGGTCTCTCTCGCAGATACCTCCTTTTTTCATTTTGGTGTCCATAGTTATATTTAAATCTTGAGCCACGATTATGTTGGAGAAGGAATTATCATCTATAAAGACTACCAGAGATTTCCAACAATCTCTTTTTTCTTGAAAGTTGACAGGCATGCAAATATTAAAAAGGGAAATTAAATTATTACTTTGAGAGTGACGGAGTTCTGTTAACATCCAATATTGCGTTGAATGAGAATGTTCCAAAGAGAAAGAATTTTTTGTCCACAAAGTTGCTATTCCACCAGCGGTGCCTCTAGCACTCACTGCCTTCCCAAAATTCGTTTTCCATTTCTTATTGCTTATGGAAAGAAGGCCACCCTCATCAATTTTTGTCTCTTGGAGCAAAAGAACATCACAGAGAATCCATTCTGATGAGATCATTAACAACTTCCACTTTCGAATAATTTCCAAGCCCTCTGCAATTCCAATAGACGATATTCATTATTTGACAGAAGGGAGAGGGCCTCCTTTTGAAGGTCTGGCCCGAGTATTCCTACTGATTGACATCTCTATAGTGGCTTGACTTCCTTGCATCTTAAGACGTTCGACTTCTTCCTCGTGAACTGTCTTATGAGATTTACACCCTTTTTTGGAAGACCTCTCAAGCAGATCTTCATCAGATGAACCATAATTGTCCGTATGTTACTTTTTTTTGCCATTTCTACATATGTGGAGAATTTCCTTCCACAAGAGTGCCAAGATTTGGCTTAGTTGGACCATTGTCTTCTTCACTTGTTAATTTTGAGTTTGTGGGGCTTCTCCCTCTTCTAGAACTAAGAGCACTTGTTCTTCTGGGATGCTCAAAACTTCATTTTTTTTTGAGATGATATTTGCTTCATAGTTGCTTCATTTTCTTTCTGTTTCTGCCCAGAGGGATTGCTACCCATCCCCATTTATCCTCTTTGTACCTTAGCTTTGATTCCTTGATTTGTTGAATTAGTTTTTTGAACCTGAGTCCATTGATCTCCCTTTTCTTTGACAATTTCTTCCTCAACTTTTTTCTTACAAGATCTAGCAAAATGCCCATAACCATGACAAAATCTACATTTAAAAGGCAATTGCTCATAATCTAGCTCTTGCATGTGTGACCAATTTGCTACTGTCAAATTAATAGCTTCAAGAATCCCTACCTCCAAGTCCACTTTAACACATATTCTAGCACAAGTATATTGATCTCTTCTTTCATCCCTATCAATGTATTTCCCTAAAGTGTTTCCTATGGCTTCTAGAGATCTCGAATTCCAACAATGGAGAGGAAGTTGCGAAAACTTGACCCGAACAGGGGCAACAGAAGGGACATATTGATTCGGATCAAAGTCTGGAGCCGACTTGTTTAGGTAGAGCCCTTTGGGACTCATGAAATATGGCCTATTTCTAAATATTATATCTCTATCTACCGATTTTTCAAAAAGAAAGACATAGCATCCCTTACCTATCAAATTGCTGCATATACCTTCTAAGATAAGAGGTTTCCAATTCCTTCGAAACCACCATTCGATTGAATTTGGGGATGACGAAATCCCAGTGAACTGTCCATTGAGATATCGGTTAGCTAAATTAAGGGTTGTTCGGCAAGGTTGATCGACAAGAAGATCCACCGTAAGGATATTACCAAGCTTCTTGACAAAAGGCTGCTGGTTCTAGTTGAGTTTCCGCTTGCTGCCTGAAGCAACCAATATTATGAAGGCATTGAGATCAGGGGAAGGGGAGGACCCCCCTCCATCCTCCATGAACTATAAACAAAAGGGAGACTAGGCACTCAATGCTTGCATCACATATCACACAACACCCTAGGACAACTCACAAGAAGAAGCAACCCTGCAGTCACAAAATCTTAGATCTCCTTCACACAAGTAGAAACTCCTTCACAGAGAAGACAGAATAGAACCAAAATATTATTGAAAGTTGTAAAGATCTGTAACTAAAATTCTAACTCCAAAAGCATGCACAGTATAGCAGATGTGATCTATAGCCTCCTGGTAGATAGGTTGAACAATAACTCACCAGAAGAGATGATCTGCCCCTCTCGAATATCAAACCAACAGTGAGGATGCCAAATGATTCTTGATCATGAGGGCACAACGCAACTCATAATCGAGCTCCCTGCAATGGAGAGCACTAGCAGTGTATATTGCTTTAAAATGCCTAGTAGCTTCCATTTTAATTTCATCAAAGTCTTGGATGACTTGACCGGGTGTATGTATCTCTTGAACTGATTTGTAATTCTTTCTCACTTCTGCCTGTTTATGAAAGAATGTTGTGTTTCAATCCCCTGCCTTGAGCCATAAGTATCTGGAATTTTGCCTCTAGAACTCCTCTTCATGCCTACAGGCCGCGTGTAATTCCTAATGGAGAATTAATTCTTTTTCACACTATTTATGTGAGATATGGGCTGCCTCCATGCTTAGTTGGTGCGCCTCAAGGTTTATTGTGGCATTGATTCTTCTTTGAGCCATAGATACAACATTTTTGGCCCAAGTCTTAAGCACCTTTTTAACTCTTCTCAGCTTTTCTTCCGAGATTTAAAAAGGTGAGCCTATGACTAGTACAACCTAAGTTTCATAATAATTCCCATGAAATCTTTGTGTGAGGTCCAGAGAGGGCTAAATCGAAAAGGAATAGGTCCTAGGTTCAAAGTTTTTTTTAATCTCCGGAAGGATAGGCTTGTGGTCAAAACCCACAAAAGGCAGAATATTAGAGGTAGCATTCAAACCTAGAAGAAGATAGGAATCTTAGATCAAGAATCTGTCTAGTCTGGCCGCTATGTGCCCAGGGCCCAGCCTCCTGTCGGACCAGGTGAAGTTTCCCATAGTTGGGATGACAACAAATAGATCCTAGTCTAAAATAATCTCACCAACTTGCTCCCTTATTGGATCTTTGACCAGGGATCCTCCTCTTTTTTTAGCATGCTTTAGAGTGATATTTAGATCGCCGGATAGAATAACGTTTTCCAATGATCCCTTGCTCCTTTCATCCCTCAAGATATTCTAGTAGTCCTTTTTTTCAGCATACATGACAGGTACATAAATATTAAAGAGACTAACCTAATCTTTTGATTCTTTGTGCAACAATTTGGTAAGAATCCAGTGAAGGTAGTTTTTGTATTCAATTAACTCAAATTTCTAATCATCCCAGATCATACCAATTCCTCACAAGGCTCCCCTAGAACTGGCCGCGAGTCCTCCTCCTTTCTTCCAAAATTTTCCACTTACTTGGAGAAATGCTTCTTTCTCCATCTTTGTCTCCTGGATCAATAAGATGTCTCGTTGGGCTATCCTAATCAAATCCTTCATAACTTATTATTTTTCTTTGCTTCCCAAACCTATACAGTTCCAAGAGAGTACCTTCATTACTTACTCTTGGAAGAGGAGGGAATCCCTTTCTGGGATTGCCCATTCTGGTGAGTATTTATGGGATTTTGAAGGAGTTTTCCTAAGGTTAGTTGGGAGCCTTGGACTTTGTCCTTGTATGTGGATTATTCCCTTACTTCTTTGGATGCTTTCCTTCCTCGCACTTTCTTCTTACCAGGTGTAACCATCTCTATTTCCCCTTCCTCTTCTTCCTCTTCATCAGTAGTTGATTCCTCTTTTGAGTTTTCTTGGTTTCCTCCTTCCTTTACCCCCTATTCTCTTGAATATGAAATCCTAGGTTGATATTTGTCTAATCCTTTAACCACTTCAACGTTGGAGTCCTTTACAATAACTAGGGGTCCACTGCTAATATCTTCCAGACCCTCTGATGAGATTTCCCTCGACGCATTTTTATTCACTTCTTTTTTGTACATATGCCCGCTCCTTGGTTTGTTTTCTTTACTGCTTGCCAACCTTCCTCCTTTTCTTGTTGATCCACCTAATTTTTAAGGAAGTTACAGTGGAAATGACTGTACTCATGACAACCTCTACACTTGAAGGGAAGTTGTTCATAATGCAACTTTTGGTAATGGTGCCAAGTTCCAATAGTAAGCTTGATGGCTTCCGGTAATCCATATTCTAGATCCACCTCCACACAGATCTAGGAACAGGCGTACTGATATTTGGGGCTTGTTGTATCAATGAATCTTCCCAGAGTGTTTCCTATTGCTTTAAGTGATTTTGGATTCCAATAGTGCATTGGGATATTTGGAAGCCCGACCCAAACATGGAGGTCTTTGGGGATGTTTACTTTGGGATCAAAGTCCGACATCCTCCTGTTCAGGTAAAGGCCCCGCAGTCCCATGAAATTAGGACCATTTCAAAAGATAAGGTCCCTATCTTACTTAGATTAGAAATCAAACATGAAATAACCACGACCTACATAGTAAGAGGCCATGTTTTGGGCGATCAACGGTCTCCAGTTTCTTTGGACCCAACTCTAAGTGGATTTTGCAGATGACTAAAGACCATTGAAATTCCCTATAAGAGTGTGACCTGTTAGTGAAAGAGCTACCCAGATGGTTACCTTCGACGGCAAGGCAACCACTGGCACATCCTCAATCCTCTTGAAAAACTTTAGGGGGGATCCATTGGAAACACACTTTCTTTGCAATGCTACTAGCCTTGCAAACACATTGAGATTCGAGGAATATGGTGGCCCAGATCCGCCCTCCTTGGCCGCCATAGGAGGGCCTGCTTCCAAGTCAACTACAACATGCACGTGGCCTGCCTCAACACCAATAAAGATGAGGATCCAGCCTTCAAAGGGCCTTATGAAAATCCTACGATCAGCCTCATGCGATATGAAGCTATACACTTTATTGTGATCAGTTGCATGCAAGGGGTGCACTACATGCAAAGCTCGCGATCCCGATGCGTCATCCAAATTGTCATATCCTCAAGAAACCAAGGGAATTGTCATATCGTTCGATCCGGTGGTAGTCGAGATTTAACTCAATAATTGATTTGATTGGGTTGGAAAAATACAGAGTCTGTTGATGACTTGATGCTTGACTACGGTAATAAGGTTTAGTTCTCATCCAACAAGATCCTTCTAGAGTCCATTTTTGGTTATTTTAGTGATACCCAAAACACAAATTCAAAAGAAAATGACAATAAGATTGAATTCCAAATATTTGCATTTCTAATTCTACCATTCAAAGATTAATTGAAATCAGAGAAAAAATCCATCCACTCACCATGTTAGGAATCAAGGTGTTTCTCATGGTTGAAAAAACGTTGAGGTTAATAGAGGCGACTTAACACTTTGGGTGGGTTGGAGCAGCACAAAGCTCCCCATTCTTCCACACTATTACAAATGGGATATTACTATAGTCCACACATTAGAGCAAGAAGAACTCTTATTGACCATAAAAGCAAAACCCTAAAGAATGGATAGGAACAAGTAGTCTCTAACTCTAAGAAACATGGTTTTGGTGATAGGTTGAAAACGGAAATGACATATGTGGACCTTCCCATGACTGGTGCAAATGAGAGAGAAACATTAACCACTACCTATTGTTTAGTATATCCATAATACCTTAAGAAAAAAATGATTTAAAATGTTTCAATATTACTATGCTTAGGACTAATTATAAACTATAACATATTTAAATGATCAAAATAATATATATTTTCCAAACACGAGTTAAATGTTAGGATAAAAGGAAAAAAAATTGTATGAAATAATTAGAAGTCAATGGGATTTGACCAAAAATCAATCATACAGGAAGAAGGCTAAACATTCCATGTTTTCATCCTTTTTTTGTTTTGTTTTCCATCACCAAAGTTTAACAAAGCAATCTTTGTAAAAATTGCTATTTCAGGCTGATGAATTGTTGTTTTTAATGCGAAAATGGATTCAACCCCTTTGAATACCCCCTACTGCAACTAGATTGCACAATGTCAACATTTGAAATTTGCAACTCCATCGGCCCAAACTTATTCGTGCTAAATTTAAAGAAAAAAAGTCAATTTCCTTTCCCATTATTTTGAGTGGTCATAAAAGGGCCAATTTTTAACAAATTTAGACTACTAACTTTCCAGATGCCCCAAAACACTGGTGACAACTTATTTAATCAACACATTGGGATTGAAGTGTTTGGAAACATATTGTCACGCCCTTAAGCAATTAAGAAAGAGTGAGACTATTAGTACCTTGCCAATACCATTGAAAGGATTCTACATCCATGGATTTTACTTAAATAATGAAATTTATTATTCAACATACCTAAATGATCATTAAGACTGAGGGGTGAATATAAGGAAATACACTTTGTCTCATGCTCCCTTCCTTTCCTTACTAGAGTTTTCCTCCTTACCTATGTGTGTGAGTGTGTGCATGCATACACATGTGCGCATGTGAAGGTTGAATACTCAGGCTTGGAAGGGTGGGAAGAAGATGGCTTTGAAGTGAGCTAGGGTACTGAAGTTGTAGGGTTTGTGCAAGTCTACATGTCTAGGTGTTTATCCATTTTATGAGAATATGCTATGGTTATGGACCGTTATGAAAAAGCTTTAGACTACAAAAATGATGGGTTGGAGGAACCATGCATTTTCTTTACCTCTATAGATGCTAGGGTGTATAGTTGATATGTGGTCGAGGGTTGGAATACTAGTAATTTATTATGTGATGACCTTAGCATGCGAATGGGGTCCTTGGAGATCCCACTCGAGTGTTCAAATAATATTTGAAGAAAGAGTGAATACGTGGGTTGATATTTATTGCTGGCTAAGTAACATTTGTATTCACTCAAGGAAATGTCAATATTCAAGTGGGATGGAGGCCCTAATATCGAATTAAAATAAAAATAATATTGTGGATGCACCAATCAAGGAATCCCTCTATCAAATTTTGGTTGGTATGTCTCATTATGGAAGTTACGAAGCTTTAATCAATTCCCGCTATCAAAGTCAATTTCTCTATAACCCTTCTACTTTCAATTCAAAGCATTTGAAGAAAGAATTTGGTAGTACAAGGATTGACAGTTTTGATATCTACGTAGGGAAATTGTTGAAATGAGGGAATGCAAATAAGTTTTTGGTTAGTATAGAAGCTAGAGGTCGTGATCATAGAAAGGACAATTATTATGTATAGTTTGATTTTATGATTAAGGATCCCAGCGTGGCATTTACAATGGATTCATTATTGAATAGGGGGAGGTTCTTGGGGGAAGAACTACAATAGGGCATTGACAACTAGGCAAGTGTGTTGAAAAATGTTGAGATTTAAAAGGTCTTCTTATCACCCGCTAGTGATTCCAATCCTAGGAAGGAGAAACGATTGAAGGATAGGGATCATGACAATGGAAGAAATCTTTGGTTATTGACCTTGGTGTCAAGGTTTTGAATGGGTTGGGTGTCAAAAACAAAAAACAATATTATCTTATTTATTTTATTTAAGGACAATATGTTAAATTTTATGCTAAGTTGTAATTGATGACTCAACAGAGTCAAGGATATTTAATGTAATTCTGAATATTTTAATTATAAATAAATAAAGGGGGAGACAACGACTTAGGAGAGCTGTTAAAAGAGTGTTTACTGGTCAAATTGGTGGAGGAGACTGGGTGGAGAGCAAACATACATGTGGCAACATCCTCAAACCACTTCCAACTGTTGTAGGTGGAAACCTCCCTACATTTGGGGTCATGATCCCCCAAGAAAGTGGGATCAAAGTAGGTGGCTCAATTAATGACAACTGACCCAAAAGACCTAGGCAATCTTTATAAAAATGCCCATTGAAGAGAGTTGACGCTGTTCATTCTAGAGAAGTGATCATTCAGGTGAATGTACTTCAGAGAAAATTCAATGGCAAGGGAATTTGTGGAAAGAGTTTGAGGGGTTAACTGCTAAGTGATCTAGTGCAGCTTTTTAGCTGAAGGATCTTACTGATGAGTGCAGAGTGTTTTCTGAGTCATTGGACTAGTCTATTGTTTGCATGCTCCACCAATTCTCAACCAAGAAGACCGGGAACAGGCTCGGGGGTCCTGAGGAAGCGTTGTTTGAGCGCTCTCCAGGAGTTGGTAGGGAGGAATGACCTCCTAACGCTATTGTTTTCCATCCTAATCAGGTTCTACAATCTTTTGTTTTACTGTGTTAGATGGTTAAATGTGAATCTGACCACTAAATGAATGCTAAATATTTAGTTGTAAAATGTTAGAGTTAGTAATATTTTTTATTAGTGAAGGAATGAATCTGAATAAATGAAAATAATTATAATCTGTGTTTTTCCATGTCTGGAAGGACCAGAACGTACTCCAGCACAGACAGAGTATTTAAGTAGATGACAAAAATGATAAGAGACTGTAATGAATAGATGTTATTTGCATTTCATATTAGCAGAGTAATTTATTTTAGTTTGTAGGTTACTATCAAAAAGTCCAATAACCTGGTTATTTATGTTCTTGTTTATGAAAATATACTGATGATGAAATAGCAGTGTTCCAATACAGGTAGAAGGGATTATTATACTCTAGTAGATAAGATGTTATGTGCTACACAGTACAATATTCTTTCTAATCAAATTAAAAAATGCAGGAGAGTAAACTGTGTTATATTATATATATATATTTTCTTTATGTTTATTTAGTAACCAGTTGCTTATGCAATAAAGGAAACACAGTTAAACTACTTTGTTTACATTCAGTTCATTGAGGATATAACTACTATTCATATAGTTTATTTACTAATATTATCAACTAAACTAAGTCTAACAAATACTTGAACCCAAGTAGGGTGTTATTAAAAGAATTAAATTGTAAAGAATCAACTAAGCTACAGAGTTTATGAACATCTTTGCAAATGAACTCTAAATTAACCCTATCTGTCATTTATTAAATGGAACAAATAGAATAGGATAATAACTAACATATACATAATGATATATTTATAAAAAGAACTGTTTCTTTTAAATTTTACAAACAGGATATAACTGTAAAAGTAAACTACGGGGTCGAAACCCTAAGAAAAATATATATATTGCAAATAACAAACATTTAAGCGATAATTCGATTACTTGGATTATTTAATTAATAAACAACTAAATTATTATAAATTGTTTAGAGTCCTTTAAGGACAAGTAAAAAAGGATAGTTGTGATGTTATAACTGGAAATTTGCACAACGCACCTGAACACTAATTAAAACAAATTTAACAAAGTAATAAGACCTATTAATAATAAATTGAAAGATTTTTTAATACAAGGGTTACCTACAGGAAAACCCTAGCTCATATTTCTGAGCAAAATAAGTAAAATTTATAAATTAACCATAACTAGGTGACAATCTTAATACATTAATAGTAATCTATTATAAAGTATATTAAACAGTAAATAACTTTATTTACAATCGAATAGGGTTAAAACCCTAGATTACACAGAGTAACAAACAGTATTATTGTAAACAGAGTTTGAGCTCGAAGACAGAACTGTCTTAACAAAAATATTGTTCTACATTAACTAGCCATAAGGTTGAACTGTCAAACCAAATACAAGACAATGCTCGTGGCCAAGTTTACCATCGTTGAAGCGAGGGTTTGTAAACATTACAAAACCCTTAAACATTTAAAAGAAATTGTATAGCTAAACGACGAAGCTAGATAAGCTTCCAACTCAAAGTCTCCCATCGACAACCCTGTTACAATAGGTCAAGAACCTAAACGATGAACGCAGGGCTTACCAGTTTGGAGATGCGGACTTCGAAGACAACCAGCAATTGCTTCGTCACGGAATGCAGAACTGTCTCAAGTTCTTGCAAAGAGTTTACATTACAGAGTGTTAGTTTTACAAAACCTTAAAACATTGTAAACCCTTCTATAAAAACAACTCAGCTGTAAATTATTTCTATGTTGAATATAACACTAAAAATTACCTTAATAAGAATGATGAATAGTCTAGCAGAGAGACTATCGCTAATAGTAAGCAAGCACATGAATCTCCAACCCTACAAATACGAAGGATCTCAACAAACAGCCAACGAAGCCATAGTTTTGGACCAGCAGTAGCAGGCCACGAAAAAGGCAAGTTGGGATACAATCCGACCGCAAACCAAGTGCAAAGGAAGCTAACATACTTCTTGTAGAGTATAAACCCACATGCATAAAGAAATGGCAACAAAACCAAACATCGAAGGCCACAACAAGCTATACTTAAGCGTTGAAGCAAGATGGAGCAGAGAGAACACTCACGACGGCCATGAGACTTGCAGACAGCCCAAAGGCCAGCGCAAAATGCAGAAGGAGAATGACAAGGGTTAGGGTTGCATCGGTTATATATATCTCCAATACTTGGCCAGGAGAAAACCACGTGCCCTCAATAATACAAACCATGCAGTGGGTCGATTTCAATAGTTTGCCTGCAATCCAATAATATCCAATTATTTATTCAATGATTTTTAACAAACGATGCAGAAAAACTATATTGTATGCCTTTATTATCATGTCGTAAATCATACATATTGCTTATCATATGGTTGTTAGCTCATGGTTGGTGCATGGTTAACAACGTTAAGTTAACGTTGACCTGACAAAAAGGTAATCACCACTTAAACATTGGTTAATCGCGATTTCGTTCATGCTTACAATGGGTAGGCTCATATAATACCTAACCATGACATATATGTATATAATTAATCCAAACTCATTTCTTATAAACCAACCCTCCAATGGTTATAATTTATAGAATTGAAATGAGATTGGATAGCATAGTAAAGGGAAATATATTCATAATTTCTTTTACAATGTTCATTTTGGTTTAGACTTTAATAGACAATAGTTGTTCTCAACTTGACATTACTAGTAATTTACCATGTCTATTATTTGGTTAGATGATTTTATGATCATACAAGATAACTGGTGCTTAACATAGGATAGAAGGTTAATCATTATGGAAATATGTACCTTTGAAGCTGTTATGGACAGTAACTTAATACAAGAAAAGCATTATAGTAAAAATGAAAATTATATGGAATAATATTACTTAAGTCCATAATCAATTGGAGTAACATGGATGGACTTATGATTAAGAAGTAAAAGAGAAAGAGTTGTCTATGTGAAACAACGCAGTTGTTAATACACTAAGTACACTTTTAATAACAAGAAGTTTTACAGGCTGGAAGCTTCTCTATAAAATGAAAGTATTTATCAGCTGGTTATTCAAGTAAATATTACAATAAAGTATATAATACATTAGTACATACAATACAACTTTGACGAGGAAGCTAAAACCTGTTAATGAGTAACTAACGTGTACATATAAGTAATAGGTTGATACTTACTATACTAGCAGGTTAAAAAGGAAATCAAATTCTATATTTGAATGAGAATTTTTATTTCAGTATTAAAAGCAGCTCTTCCATGTACATAAACCAATAGTACCATAAGTATAATATTGCAAGATATGCATATCAAAGTAGAAGTTACTATGTAGCAAAGATTACAAGTTAAAGTCACATAAAGTATCTTTACTATCGCTATGTTCAATAAAGATAGGAACCCTTTTATTTTGAAGCTTGCTGACAAGGAATAACTGAAGAAAACAATTACTTTACCTCATTGAGTTGCTTGGAATTTATCGGCTTATCTACTAAGCATTTTATTTGCAAATAGAAACACTTCTTGATACTTATGAATTTAAAACTTTTACTTGTTCGATCATACCTGTAAACCTGTAAGAACCAGTAATCTTTCTACGTTATCATAAATGCTAAGTAAGCCCAGGATTCAAAGTTAGATTCCACCTACTTGTCATAAAACAAACTTATTAGTAAACTGAAATAAAACAATACGCAAGTAAACCTTATTCATGTTACAAAAAGGAAATTGTTAGTTAATGTAATTTGATAGTATGTAATACTAATCATTTAACTGTTTCTTTTTCTGCTAACCTTTAGCTGTTAGTAAACCGCAGATTCAACATTTTATGTTATCTCAAAATTTTAAATTTTTGTGAAAATTTGGGGTTTTGACATGTGGTATCAAAGCACAAGGTTCAAACATTAGGCCTTGATGAAGCCCAACTAGCTTTTATGAAACAATAAATTGAATTATTATGCTGATGCATTTTCTTTTAAATGTTATTCATTAGAGAAATTGTTTCTGAAGTTTAACAAACAGGTATGGAAAGGCTGGAAGAATATGCAGAGGAGGAATCTCCATTTACTGAACTAGAAAACTTACCAAGAGATCCTATACCAGATGATTTAACTACCAATTCCTCAGAACTGTTACAAAGTGTAAAAAACCTAAAATCTGAAATGGAATCTGTAAAGCGAGAGAATGAAAGGATTCTGAGGGCTCAGGAGGAGCTGAATCAGATCCTAACAGAAAAGTTTCAAATTGAGGGTAGGGGTAGAAGAACTGAATCAGAAGATACAAGTCATCAACGTAAATTTAAAAAGATGAAACATACTAAAAATGAAAGCAGTTCATCTTCAGAGGTGTTTGGTGAACAACGAAATTTCCATTCTACTAGTGATAGTAGTGATGACAACGATTACACTAAAAAGAGGAAATACAAACCTTATGAGGAAATTTCTGGGGAATTCAAAAAGATAAAACCACCAAAATTCAATGGAGAGATTGGTAAGGGGAAGGAAGCGAAATCATGGTTATCTGGGATGAAGAAGTACTTCCAAATATATAACTATTCTAACCAATTAAAGGCTAGAATGGCTATCTACAATCTCTTAGGAAAGGCTGACATTTGGTGGCAGGACTTGAAGAGAGTTACGGGAATCAAAGAAAAGAATGTAAAATTGAGTACCTTCAAGAGGTACTTTAAAAAGAAATTTATGTCTGAGCAATATTATGAAGAGAGAGCAAAAGAATTTTATGAGCTTAAATTAGGATCAATGACAATGAAAGATCTAAACAACAAGTTTTTAAGTCTACTTAGGTATGTGCCATATCTTGTAGATGAGAAACCAAAGGTACAACGATTCCTTAGTTGTCTACCTTATCATATTAAGGACAGGATTGAATATGACAATCCAAAGACCTTGGAAGAAGCTATGAGGAAAGCTAACTTCTGTTTTGAACAGAATCGAAAGAAGGAAACCATGGCCAACTGGAAGGCTAAGAAAAATAACAATGGCTATGATCAAAAGAAGAAAGATTTTGTGCCCAACAAAAATTCTAAGAACAACAAGGCCATAAATTTTCCTAACAAGAACTTTCCAGGAAATAAGAATAATTCACCCAGCAATCATAATAATTCTAAGGGTAAAGAAATTGCTAATAACCATGGTAATTATACCAAGAAATTTGAGTGCAAAGAACCTACAAAGTGCTGGGAGTGTAATGGCCCACACTATGCTTCAGTCTATCCTAATAAGAAAAAGACTGTCAGTAATATTCATACCATACAGGAGGAGATTACTGTTGGAGAATTAGCAAGGACTATGCCCAGAATCAATGTAGCTTTGGAGAATCAACAAGTATAATATCAAACTTTGAAGTAGAAGGTATGATAAATCAAACCCCTATAACTATTTAAATTGATCTTGGAGCTAGTCTCAGTTATATTTCACCTAAAATGGTAGAAAAATGTAAGTTACCTGTTGAAAAATTTGAAAATTATTGGTTGGTTCAGTTAGCCACTGGTGCTAAAAGGAAGGTAACTTGTTTTGTAAAAGAATGTGCAGTAGTTATGGATCATTTTGAAACTGTTGTAAAGATTAATGTATTGCCTCTTGGTTCTTATGATTTACTGATCGGTATGGACTGGTTAGAACAACATAGGGTAATTTTAAATTGTTATGATAAAACCTTCGCATGTTTAAATAGTGATGGAAAACGAGTAAGTGTAAAAGGAATCCCTAGAAAAACCACTATAAGGCAGATTTATGCTCTCCAGCTTAAGAGAGCTGTTAGGAAGGGTTGCAAAGCTTATGCAGTAACAATAACTGATGAGGAGAGTCTAAATAAGACAGATAAATTAAAATTGGAAGACATACAAGTCTTAAAAGAATATGTTGATGTATTCCCTGAAGAAATTCTGGGATTACCTCCAAAAAGGGAACTTGATTTTACCATTGAGCTAGTACCTAGCTCAAAGGCCCCTTATCGAATGAACATACTTGAACTTAATGAATTAAAGTCCCAATTAAAAGAACTAATTGATAAAAAGTATATTTGACCTAGTGTGTCTCCCTGGGGGGCACCTATCATCTTTGTTAAGAAAAATGACAGAACCATGCGACTTTGCATAGATTACCGTTAGTTGAACAAGATGACCATTAAAAATCGATACCCGTTGCCTCGCATAGATGATTTGTTTGATCAACTACGTGGAGCCACAGTGTTTTCGAAATTAGATTTAAGGTCTGGATATCATCAAGTTAGGATTAAAGATGAAGACATCTTTAAGACAACTTTTAGAACTCGATATGGTCATTACGAGTTTGTCATCATGCCTTTCGGGCTTAGTAATGCTCCAACTATTTTTATGTGTTTAATGAACAACGTTATGCATAAGTATCTAGATAAGTTTGTAGTTGTGTTCATCGACGACATTTTAATCTATTCAAAAACTGAAGAATAACATAAAGAACATTTAAAAATTGTTTTGCAAGAGTTACGAGATCATCAACTCTTTGCAAAGTTTAGTAAATGTGATTTCTTCAAGGATAAGATTCAGTATTTAGGTCATGTGGTGACCAAGGAAGGGATTTCAGTAGATCCCGAAAAGATAAAAGCAATTGAAGATTGGCCGGTCCCTAAGGATGTGACGAATGTTCGATCTTTCATGGGCATTACCGGTTACTACCGGAGGTTCATTGAAGGATTTTCGAAGATCGTGAATCCGATAACTTCTTTGCAGAAGAAAGGAAAGAAGTTTGATTGGAACTAGAAATGTGAAGAAAGCTTTAAAAAGTTAAAAACTTTATTAACCAGTGCACCTATTTTAAGAATAGATTATCCTAATAAAGAATTTGTAGTGTCCACTGACACCTACAATGATGGCTTAGGTGGTGTTCTGTCTCAAGAAGGGCATGTTATTGCCTATGAGTCTAGAAAACTAAAAATTCATGAAAAGAACTATGCAACTTATGATTTGGAATTAGCTGCTGTTATACATGCTCTAAAGATGCGGCGACATCACCTAATTGGCAGAAAATTTATTTTAATGACTGATAATAAAGGATTAAAGTATCCATTAGATCAGCCTAATCTAAATTCCATACAAACTAGGTGGTTAGCTTTTCTAAGTGAGTATGATTTCGAAATTTAGCACATTAAAGGTAAAGAAAATAAAGTTGCTGATTGATTAAGTAGGAATGCAAGGCTGGATTTTGTAGCAGTTATCAGCACTTATACTACAGATTTGGATGAAGAGCTTAAAGCAGGAATAGAACAAGATGAAATTTACCAAAATCTCCAAGCTAAAACTAAAGAAAATCCAATAGAAAGCTTAAGTAAAGGGTATAGTTTGAATGCAAAAGAATTTTTACTGTATAAAGACAGAATGTATGTACCTAACGTACCTAAAGTTAAGCTGTTAATTCTGGATGAAATTCATAAAACTCCATACTTAGGTCATCCAGGCTATCAAAAGACTATAACTATGTTAAGAAAAGAATATTTTTGGCCAAATATGAAGATTGAAGTAGCAAAATATATTGCTAGGTGTTTTGAATGTCAGCAGGTGAAAACTGAACATCAACACTTAGCTAGATTACTTCAGCCATTACCCATTCCTAGATGGAAATGGGAGATAATTAGTCTCAATTTTATTACTGGACTGCCTAGAAATCATAATCTGAATGATTCTATCATGGTAGTAGTTGATAAGTTAAGTATACCAGCTCACTTTATACCTGTTAAAACTACATATAACGCTGCAAACATAGCTGATATCTTTCTAAAATAGATTTTTCAATTGCATGAAATACTGAAAGTAATAATCTCAGATAGAGATCCTAAATTTACAGGTAACTTTTGGAAGTCTCTATTTAAATGATTAAACACTACATTAAATTTTAGTACTTCTTTCCATCCTCAAACAGATGGACAAACTGAAAGAGTAAACCAAGTACTGGAAGATCTATCAAGAATGTATGTGAAAGACCAACCAGGTAAATGGGAGGATTATTTGCATCTGGTAGAATTTGCTTATAATAATAACTATCATGCATAAGCTAGATTTAGTCCTTTCAAAATTTTGTATGGATGGAAATGTAATACTCCTATCTCTTGGAGTAATCCGGTGGATAGATTAGTATTAGGTCCTTAATTGTTAAAGGAAATGGAAGAAATTGCAAAACAGGTGTAAGGTAATCTGAAAGTTGCATAGGATCGGTAGAAAAGTCAAGCAGACTTAAAAAGAACTCCAAAGGAGTTTCAGGTAGGTGAACATGTGTTCATCAAGGTAAGGCCTAAAAAGAGCTCTATGGGATTGGGCATTTGTGCAAAACTAGCACCCCGTTACTGTGGTCCATTTGAAATTCTGTCCAGGATTGGACAAGTAGCTTATCAATTATCAATACCACCAAATTTAAGAGTACATAATGTTTTTCACATTTATGTATTAAAGAAATATGTTCATGATGCTATTCATGGTGTTAACTGGAATGATGTACAGGTGGAACCAGAAGGAGATTTTCTGGTGGAACCGGACTCTATCCTCGGGCGGAGGGAGATCACACTTCGGAACCGCACCATTGGAAAGGTGAAGGTGCAATGGAAGCACCTTAGTCCAGAGGAAGCCACCTGGGAATTGGAAAGTAATATGCGAGATGCATATCCAATTCTGTTCCAGGGGAATTCTGAGGATGAAGAATAAAATAACATCGGGGACAATGTTATGTTTTAAGGGGGTGTGTATGTCACATGCCCCAATTTTGCAAAAACAATATTATCTTATTTGATTTTATTTAAAGACAATATGTTAAATTTTATGCTAAGTTGTAATTGATGACTCAACAAAGTCAAGGATATTTAATGTAATTATGAATATTTTAATTATAAATAAATAAAGGCGGAGACAACAGCTTAGGAGAGCTGTTAAAAGAGTGTTTACTGGTCAAATTGGTGGAGGAGCTTGGGTGGAGAGAAAACAGAGACATGGTAGCATCCTCAAACCACTTCCAACTGTTGCAGGTGGAAACCTCCCTACATTTGGGGTCATGATCCCCCAAGAAAGTGGGATCAAAGCGGGTGGCTCAATTAATGACAACTGACCCAAAAGACCTAGGCAATCTTTATAAAAATGCCCATTGAAGAGAGTCGAGGTTGCTCATTCTAGAGAAGTGATCATTCAGGTGAATGTACTTCAGAGAAAATTCAATGGCAAGGGAATTTATCGAAAGAGTTTGAGGGGTTAACTGCTAAGTGATCTAGTGCAACTTTTCAGATGAAGGATCTTACTGCTGAGTGCAGAGTGTTTTCTGAGTCATTGGACTAGTCTATTATTTGCATGCTCCATCAGTTCTTAGCCAAGAAGACCGGGAACAAGCTCAGGGGTCCTGAGGAAGCGTTGTTTGAGTGCTCTCCAGGAGTTGGTAGGGAGGAACGACCTCCTAACGCTGTTGTTGTCCATCCTAATCAGGTTCTACAATCTTTTGTTTTACTATGTTAGATGGTTAAATGTGAATCTGACTGCTAAATGAATGTTAAATATTTAGTTGTAAAATGTTAGAGTTAGTAATCTTTTTGATTAGTGAAGGAATGAATATGAATAGATGAAAATAATTATAATCTGTGTTTTTCCACGTCTCGAAGGACCAGACCGTACTCCAGCACAGACAGAGTATTTAAGTAGATGAAGAAAATGATAAGAGACTGTAATGAATAGATGTATTATGCATTTCATATTAGCAGAGTAATTTATTTTAGTTTGTAGGTTACTATCAAAAAGTCCAATAACCTGGTTATTTATGTTCTTGTTTATGAAAATATACTGATGATGAAATAACAGTGTTCCAATACAGGTAGAAGGGATCATTATACTCTAGTAGATAAGATGTTATGTGCTACACAGTATAGTATTCTTTCTAATCAAATTAAAAAATTTAGGAGAGTAAAGTGTGTTATATTCTATATATATTTTTTCTTTATGTTTATTTAGTAACCAGTTGCTTATGCAGTAAAGGAAACACAATTAAACTACTTTGTTTACATTCAGTTCATTGAGGATATAACTACTATTCATATAGTTTATTTACTAATATTATCAACTAAACTAAGTCTAACAAATACTTGAACCCAAGTAGGGTGTTATTAAAAGAATTAAATTGTAAAGAATCAACTAAGCTACAGAGTTTATGAACGTCTTTGCAAATGAACTCTAAATTAACCCTATCTGTCATTTATTAAATGGAACAAATAGAATAGGATAATAACTAACGTATACATAAATGTATATTTATAAAAAGAACTATTTCTTTTAAATTTTACAAACAAGATATAACTGTAAAAGTAAACTACGGGGTCGAAACCCTAAGAAAAAAATAATATATTGGAAATAACAAACATTTAAGCGATAATCCGATTACTTGGATTATTTAATTAATAAACAACTAAATTATTATAAATTGTTTACAACCCTTTAAAGACAGTTGTGATGTTATAATTGGAAATTTGCACAACGCACCTGAACACTAATTAAAACAAATTTAACAAAGTAATAAGACCTATTAATAATAAATTGAAAAATTTATTTATACAAGGGTTACCTACAGGAAAACCGTAGCTCATATTTCTGAGAAAAATAAGTAAAATTTATAAATTAACCATAACTAGGTGACAGTCTTAATTTTTTTTTTCAATGTGGTTCACGCGCCGGCTTGACCGACGGGCTACATCCACGGAATAATTTCTGGCGGACCCACTCAAAGGGGCCTCACACATGCGGCCTCTGCGTGCCTAACCCCAAGAGAGTCGATGAGAATGGATCCCGCGACCTCACATGCTGGGAGGCCTAACTACGAGTACTCGACCGATTGAGCTAACTCTTGGGGCTATGGTGACAGTCTTAATACATTAACAATAATCTATTATAAAGTATATTAAATAGTAATTAACTTCATTTACAGTCGAATAGGGTTAAAACCCTAGATTACACATAGTAACAAACAATATTACTGTAAACAGAGTTCGAGCTCGAAGGCAAAACTGTCTTAACAAAAATATTGTTCTCCATTAACTAGCCATAACGTTGAACTGTCAAACCAAATACAAGACCCAACTCGTGGCCAAGTTTACCATCGACGAAGCAAGGGTTTGTAAACATTACAAAACCCTTAAAGATTTAAAAGAAATCGTATAGCTAAAAGATGAAGCTAGACAAGCTTCCAACTCATAGTCTCCCATTGACAACCCTGTTACAGTAGGTCAAGAATCCAAACGATGAACGCATGGCTTACCAGTTTGGAGATGCGGCCTTCGGAGACAGGGAATAATTGCTTCGTCATGGAATGCAACACTGTCTCAAGTTCTTGCAAAGAGTTTACATTACAGAGTGTTAGTTTTACAAAACCTTAAAACATTGTAAACCCTACTATAAAAAAACTTGGCTATAAATTATTTCTATGTTGAAAATAACACTAAAAATTACCTTAATAAGAATGATGAACAGTCTAGCAGAGAGACTGTCCCTAACAGTAAGCAAGCACATGAATCTCCAACCCTGCAACTATGAAGGAGCTCAACAAACAGCCAACGAAGGCACAATTTCGCACCAGCAGTAGCAGGCCATGAAAAAGGCAAGTTGGGATACAAGCCAGCCGCAAACCAAGTGCAAAGGAAGCTAACAGAGTTTTTGCAGACTATAAACCCACAGGCATGAAGAAATGGCAACAAAACCAAACACCGAAGGCCACAACACGCTATACTTAAGCGTTGAAGCAAGATGGAGCAGAGAGAACACTCACGGTGGCCATGAGACTTGTAGACAGCCCAAAGGCCAGCGCAAACTGCAGAAGGAGAATGACAAGGGTTAGGGTTGCATCGGTTATATATATCTCCAATACTTGGCCAGTAGAAAACCATGTGCGCTCAATAATACAAACCATGCAGTGGGTCGATTTCAATAGTTTGCTTGCAATCCAATAATATTCAATTATTTATTCAATGATTTTTAACAAACGATGCAGAAAAATTATATTGTATGCCTTTGTTATCATGTCGTAAATCATACATATTGCTTATCATATGGTTGTTAGCTCATCATTGGCACATGGTTAACAACGTTAAGTTAACGTTGACCTAGCAAAAAGGTAATCACCACTTAAACATTGGTTAATCCCGATTTCGTTCATGCTTACAACGGGTAGGCGCATATAATACCTAACCATGACATATATGTATATAATTAATCCAAACTCATTTCTTATAAACCAACCCTCCAATGGTTATAATTTATAGAATCGAAATGAGATTGGATAGCATAGTAAAGGGAAATATATTCATGATTTCTTTTACGATGTTCATTTTGGTTTAGACTTTAATAGACAATAGTTGTTCTCAACTTGACATTACTAGTAATTTACCATGTCTATTATTTGGTAAGATGATTTTATGATCATACAAGATAACTGGTGCTTAGCATAGGATATAAGGTTAATCATTATGTAAATATCTACCTTTGAAGCTGTTATGGATAGTAACTTAATACAAGAAAATCATTATAGTAAAAATTAAAATTATATGGAATAATCTTACTTAAGTCCATAATCAATTGGAATAACATGGATGGACTTAAGATTAAGAAGTAAAAGACAAATAGTTGTCTATGTGAAACAACGCAGTTGTTTATACACTAAGTACACTTTTAATAACAAGAAGTTTTACAGGCTGGAAACTTCTCTATAAAATGAAAGTATCGATCAGCTGGTTATTCAAGTAAATATTACGATAAAGTATATAATACATTAGTACATACAGTACAACTTTAACAAGGAAGCTAAAAACTGTTAATGAGTAACTAACATGTACATATAAGTAATAGGTTGATACTTACTATACTAGCAGGTTAAAAAGGAAATCAAATTCTATATTCCAATGAGAATTTTAATGTCAGTATTAAAAGCAACTCTTCCATGTACATAAACCAATAGTACCATAAGTATAATATTGCAAGATATGCATATCAAAGTAGAAGTTACTATGTAGCAAAGATTACAAGTTAAAGTCACAAAAAGTATCTTTACTATTTCTATGTTCAATAAAGATAGGAACTCTTTTATTTTGAACCTTGCTGACAAGGAATAACTAAAGAAAACGATTACTTTACCTCATTGAGTTGCTTGGAATTTATCACCTTATCTACTAAGCATTTTATTTGCAAATATAAACACTTCTTGATACTTATGAATTTAAAACGTTTACTTGTTCGATCATACCTGTAAACCTGTAAGAACCAGTAATCTTTCTGCGTTAGCATAAATGCTAAGCAAGCCCAGGATTCAAAGTTAGATTCCACCTACTTGTCATAAAACAGACTTATTAGTAAACTGAAATAAAACAATACGCAAGTAAACCTTATTTATGTTACAAAAAGGAAACTGTTTAGTTAACCTAATTTGATAGTATGTAATACCAATCATTTAATTGTTTCTTTTTCTTCTAACCTTTAGTTGTTAGTAAACCGCAGATTCAACATTTTATGCTATCTCAAAATTTTAATTTTTTGTGAAAATTTGGGGTTTTGACAGAGCGTTTTAGAGGACTATGTATTACCTTTCAATAGAAATTGTTGTGACAATAAATTCACATGCACGAGTCTACAAAATGGTACACTTAGGTGGATTGAGATATGAAATCAAGGTTTGTATATGAAAAGGTTGATATGATGGTTCATGATTATAAGAATACCAGTAAATTCATGGATAGGAATGCTAGTAAGAAGTTTAAATACAAGATTAGTATTAAAGATTTAGATCATGATGTGGGTTAATCCCATCGCTGATACTCGACCTTGTAGAGGATTCCTAGCTCTTAGAGTCTCTACTGGTCAAAGGTATGTCTATTCCTAAACTAGCTCCCTTGAGTATGTCTGTTGATGGATATAGGGAGAGGATTTGAATTATTGGGCTCAACTAAAGGTCCCATGACAAGATTTGTTTGGTGTTATTGACCTTAGTATGTAGAATCAAGTTGGAAAGGACTAGGGGTAAGTTTATTAGAAAAAAATGGGGAAAAGGGTGATTCTGGTGCAATGCTCTACAATATTGAACTTCTTAACGAAAGTAACATCATGGAGTGTGATAATAGGTATAAGTTGATAACCCATAAAATCTCTTTTTTAGTTAAGGAGGGGGAGTTAGTGGTGGGTCTTGCTATGAACTTGAGGATGGAGGTAAAAGGGTTTGGACAGGGGAGGACGTGTTTTATATCTTTAGCACAAGATATGATAGAAATAGAATTTTACTTTGGTATACAAACAACACTATTTAGGGTACTTAGATCAAATTTCCCTCTCGAAGATGTTTTCCAAGGATATGCTTATCCCTTAATTGTAGAGGTTTAGGAAGCTTCTAGAAAATATTGTTTTCAAGAGACTTGTTGAAGCTCATAAACCTATTATTATTATGTTGTAGGAGACATCAAAGGATGGTTGGAAATTGGTTTTGGAGTTGGGGAAATTACTTCTGGGATGGGATTTATCCTTCTTAGATGTTTGTGGTTGCTTAGGAGGGTTAGCCATAGGGTGGTTTCCAAGTTATTTCTACATTACTAATTCTTTGTTTGTGCTTTATGGTCTAAATAATATTTTTATTCACACGAGATGAACAAGGAATTCATAATGTTGAATATTAGGTTAACCTTGGTTCAATAAATTAGTTATTCATCTAATATTGTTTAAGGTCAAAGTAGGTGGTTTTTGGACCCTTGGTATTGCTGGGTATGTGTTATATTCTTTGAGTGAATACCCCCCTTCCGGTTGGACCCACCCCACTAGCTAGGGGGCATGGGGGCTAGCACCCCCCATCTAGGGGTTTGGGGTAGATCCTATAAGAATTTTTTTGGGTTCGTTTTGCTACTTTTTTAGTTGTTTTCAACAAATGTTTTTTGGCACTTTGTAATCTAAGTCTAGTTTGGGAATTAGGGTTTTGGATTTTGGTGAATGCATTATATTGTATTGTAAATGGTTGAATTAAGAATGCGAAAGAAACAAAGAGAGCGACGAAGCTCTAAGTTAAGTTGGTTGTTCCCTTTAGTGTTTCCAAGGCAAATTTTTGTCTACTATGTGTGAATGCCATTGTTTACTTTATGTTTTGCTTAAGAATTGTATGCATTGTTACACTTAAACATGTTTAGAACTATATTGTATTGTGCCCATAGGATTACATGTAATGAAGCCTATAAAAAGGCTTGGCATACTCCACTATATTAATTCTTGGATGTGAGTAGTGAAGGCTTTCTAGGCCGACTTGGATGGATTTGGTAAAGGGAACAAAAACATCTTTGGCTAGTTTTTCCCATAAGGGTTTTCCAGGATAAATTGGGTGTTCTATTGTGTATGCATGATTTATGATTCAGTATTGTTGATATGACTATTGTTGTTATTATTTGGTACAACCGTATCTGGGTGGACTATTGTTGATTCGGTTCCTGTGTTTATCTCTCTTCTTCCCACTTCAACGCTCCCTACCGCTCTCTTGTGCTTCTTTCCCACGCTACACCTCATCCAACTCCTACGTTCTTTCCACATCATCCTGACCACATCGTTCTCCCACATTTCCTTTTTCCCTTCAATCCTTCCTACACTTTTTCTTGTGCAGAGACTTGCACTTGCTTTCCATTGATGATTCTTCACTGTATTGTATGATTGTTCCTACATTTATGGCTAGGGGTCCAGTCATCACCGCATCGACGACATATGTTTTTCTTCTTTTTTCTATTATTAGAGTAACTGTTAGATGACTTCAACCTATTTTCCATTTCATAGGCATATGATTGAGGTTTGTGGCATTAATGGCCAGATGACTACTTATCTTCACAGTACCTACATTGTATCTCTTTTTATTGTCGATAATGGTTATTGCCTCTTGTTTCTATTGCTTCTAATTTGTGTTTTGCAGCTTTTGCTTTATGTTTTTCTACTTCTACATTAGGTATGTCATGCAACTTTAGTTCTTTTTGGAGGTATGGTTTAAGACCTCCTAAATAGGTTTTTAGCCTTTGCTTGTCAGACAAGCCAAATACTCATGTCGATAAGGATTCCTACTGATGTGTGAATTCCTCAACGCTTTCGACCTATTGTAATTAGGTAAGTTTACTAATTCCTTAAAACCTATTAAAAAAATCATTTTTGAACAAGTTCCAGGTGTAAAAAAAATTGTGTCTCTTCCACCATAAGTACCAATTAGAGGCGCAACCTTCAATATGCGTTGACGCATATTTAACCTTCTCCTCATTGGATTGAATATTGTAAATGTCGAAGTATTCTTCCGCTTTGTTTGGCCAGGCAACGCATTGGTCTTCACTTCCATTGTATTTCGACAACTCTATTTTTCCTTATGTGGGTACACTATGTAAGGATGATATTGATTTCCTTTTGCTTTACCATTTGATGGTGGCTCAGAGCTACTGGACGATGCTAGTGACATATTTGAACTGCTTCGTTGTTGGCAATGATTTTTAGCTTTTTAATTCTCTACTATCTTACTGATAGCATCTATGTTGTTGTTTAATCGTGCCTCCATATATGGGAGTATTTTTGTTTCTATCTCTTGTTTAAGCATCGCATTGTTAATATTTATTTCTTTTTGCAAATCTTCTTGATTCTTTGCGAGTGTTTCCTTTGTGGCAACATGAAATGAGGCATCTAACATGTTTGGACTGCTGATTTGGTCCGGAAATGGAAATGGAAATCATGAAGAATTTGTCAATTTTAAAATTTGTTGCGATGAGAGAATTCTCGGACTGCATGAAGGACATGATTGTGTTTGTTGGAGATATTCATTCACATAATGGTGAAAAAATATGGTTTTGGCCATAAAAATGTTGAACTTTGTCTACAAATATATAGATATGAAATGCAATAAAGAAAATCTATGAACCCATGATGTTGATATAATGGAATTGCATTGACGCGTGTGGACCTATAGATTTGTTAGCTAGATATACAAAAATAGAGAAGTACTTGGTAAAGGGAGAAATAGAAGTAACTATCACAGTGATGGTGGAATCACCGTGAAAAAACAGAATAAAATTTGCTTTGGATATGAAAACATGTATTATATGTAAATGGACATACATATGTAAGACTTGGTTAGGAATGCATACACTTGATAACTCATAAAAAAAAGATAGACGTGGACCTAGGTGATAGGAGTGCATGACAAATTCTAGGATTCTTGGTTATAGACAATGAGAGGGGTTGGTGATTATTCCAAGTCAAGTTTAAAATGGGGATTGTTAGGTTAACCTTGAATCGGTAAATGAGTCATTGAGATAATCTTGTTTTAGGTCAAAGCAAGTGGTTTTTGGACCCGTGGTATTATTCCCATAAGATTGCATGTAATGAAGCCTATAAAAAGGCTTGGCACAATCCATTGTAATAAGGCCTGAAGGTGAGTGGTGAAAGCTCACTTGGTCGGCTTGGCTGGGTTTGGTCTAAGGGAACAAAGATATCATTGGTTGTTTTTTCCTATAAAGCTTTTCTAGGGTAAATTATGCGTTATGTTGTGTATGCATTATTACTATTCACTATTGTTTCTATTGTTATTATTTTTCTCTGCAATTATATGATCGTTGATCCTTGGTTAATCCTAACTTTGAATTTCAATGGACCTTATGCTGAGAGGGTCGAATATTAGGAAAAGTTGCTTAGGATGGAATCATATTTTGAAAAAGGATGGTCTTATTTTAGGAGGCAACTTAAATCTCTTAATGGGGAAAGAAAAAATCCAAGGCCAAGCTGCTCAGGAATATTCCTTAATAGATTTTTTAATTTAATGACCTAGGATAGTGTGTTACTTAATCTATAACTTGTTAAACTTCAACATACTTAGAGGAACAAGCTGATATGTGCTAATAGGATTGCAAATAGGCTTGAAAAGTTTCTAATATTTGAAGAACTTCTTAATGACCTATTTAGGATTAGGCAATGGGTTGTATTAGGTAGAGGCTCAAATCATTTTCCCATTTTTTTGGAAATGGCCTACCTAGGGAATATGCCTCCTAGCCTCTTCAAATACAACCCTTCTTGGGTTGATGAAGAATATTTTGTTACCTTGATAAAGGAGAGATGGTCTTCCTTTTATGAGACTAAATTTCAATTGCCACCACTACACTTCAAATAAAATATTAAAATGACAAAAGGCGTAGTTGTCTAGTCACATGCACATGAGACAATGTTAAAGGATGATACACATAATTTGGATGGATTTCCTTCTAATGTTGTAAAAAGAAGGTTAATTTATGGGTGGAAAGAAAGAGTAAAATGTTAGAGGACATAGAAGCAACCTAAAGGTTACAAGGTATGGGCATCTGGTTGCAAAAGGGCGATGAAAATATCAAGTTTTTCCATTAGTATGGTAACCAATAGAAAAATGTCAATATTGTTTGGAAGTTCATGAATAAAGAAGTGACGATGTTTCCAGATTTAAAGACTTAGCCATATTTGGGATAGAATATTTTGAAGGGGTTTATAAGGATAAATATAGGGTGAACATTGCAAAAATAGTTTACTTGACATCCTATTTGCAAGTTTTTTTTGAAAGAAGATAATCAAAGACTGATGGATGAGGTTTCAAAGGTTGATTTTAGAGGAACTTCTTCATGATTAAAAAAATGATAAAATTAGTCTTGGAACAGACTAATGGTTGGCTTAATTATTCCTTAGGTTTTATGAGATCATTTTTGAATACATATTGAGGGTCATTTGGAAACCAAGAGCTAATGAAGAATTGTTGACAATTTTCAACTCAACCTTTATTGCCTTAATCCATATATCTGAGAATCTAGTGTCTTAAGATAAATATATTCCCATATCCTTATGCAACATTATATACAAAATAGTTTCTAAGGTAATAATTATGAGTGTGAAAGACATCCTCTCAAAGCTGACATCAGATGAGAAATTTGGTTCTCTATAGGATTGAAAAATCCACAAGATGGTTGGTGACGCACAAGAGAACTTGCATTTAGTCAAAATAATGAAAATTTCTTCTACAATACTCTAAATAGACCTCACAAAATATTATGGCAAGGTTAAATGGAACTATTTGATGCTTTTGTTGATTCACCTGGATGTGTACAAGTCATAACTTGGGTAATGAATTGTCTATCCACAGTTTGTTTCGTTGTTACACAAAAATTTCATCATCGCCATGATAATAAACTACGTAACTTCAACCTTGACATAATACCTGAAGTAACTTTGGTAAAACTTACATGGAAGATGAGAGTCATGAAGTTTTTTCACTTCAAACAACTTAATTAGCAACAATGTCGCAGGTTGCTAACTGACAACCCACGATACTCTTTATTGTTGCACTTTACCTTTTGACAACTAGAAACATTTCACAGGTTGATTTTCATGTAGATCGCGACACACGTAATTATCACAAGTTTCTTTTGAGCATAGTGAAAAATTGTCTATACGGATGGAAAAAAAGAAGGTTTGCGGAACTTCTAGAGAGAAGCCCTTGTGGATGGATATCTCCTTCTATTTGGGTGGATTCCAACCTAATTACATAGTTGTTGAAATATCACCCTATCCTTCTCCTCTGTTTCTCTCATCTCCTCCTTATCCCTTTTTCCCTATAAATGAAAGCTCATTTCCATGAGTGGGTGGGGGGGGAGGGGTTAGATTTCATAGTAGATAAATGATGGAGAAACTATGTTAGAGTGCTAAACCTTTGGTAGCCATTATCTTGAGGAAAGGTGACAAGCTACAGAAAAGTACCCATTGGAAGGACCTTCACAACGTCAAGGATAAGGTTGTAAGTATTTTACCTCATTTGATTTAAAACACAATAATAAATTCTCTTTGCCATAAAGATTTGTCTTATGTGATCTAAATATTTAGAGAATTTTTTCTTGACCATTTTTTTAGATCCTATCATTAGTATATTATTGCTTTCACTTGTGTTGATTTGTGTTGTGTCCATGTACAAATCAACAACCAAAACAAAGGAGATGAAAGGCATAACTAGCGAGGAAAAAATTTAATCACAAGGTATGAAATCTCTTCACTAGTCAATACCTTGATTGCATGATATAGGGGAAGTAGTGTATTTTGTCCATTTTGTTCTAGGTCAAACCACTTGAGCTAGGGAGTTTCGTCTTTGTCTGCATTGACTGAATAATCCATAACAAAAATTGGTGACCATATTGGGGAACGAATTGTTCTCTAGATTTTGCTTGATTTATCCTTAGGGTTTGCTTGATTTGACGCTATTTGGTTTTGTCATTTTTTGCCTTACTTTTTTCTTGAGATTTTCCATTTTAGTCGTTGGGTGATCCTCATTGACTTTCAGACATTTAGTCCACTAAGATTTCTATGTTTTTTTGGAGCCCTTGCTTGTTTGAAATTTTATCTTTCGTTTGTCGCACTCATTGTGGAAATACAATGTGAAATAGTTCCTCATGGGTATTGTTCTACTTGCAACACTGCTAATTGTCACACTGGTGTGTGCCTGCAAACTGTGACACTATGTGGAAATTTTAAGTTTTGGATAGGTTTCCTGCTTAGGTCTTGGTCTGGGCTATTCCTTAGTTTTTTTCATTGTCTTTCACAGTTGTATTTCTCTTTGGACCTGGCTTTTGACTCCTATTTGTCATTGCTTAGATATTGAAGGGTATTTTGGCGTGCATAGTGAGCCCTGTTGTCTTGGGTTTGGTCTTTGTTTACTCATATATATTTAGCCACTAATTTTTGCAGAAGTAGATTGATCATTTTGTTTCCATAGTGATTCAAAGAATTTTTTTTCTTTTGTCACTTTTACTAGATTGAAAATACTATTTTTTTTTTAACTTTCATATTACTTTGATTTAAGTTTTTTTTAGATCTTGCATTCATATAAAAGTTTTTTTTCATGTTTCATAGGCATTTGAGTCTTAAAATAATATTTGAGTGCTCTTTTCTTTGCTTTGCATTTTGATTGGAAACATTGGTGGTATCTTTCTCTTCATAGCTTAGAGATATTTCTTTTAGCATTACTGAAAAGATAGGAAACAAGTAGAAAATATTTTTGTTTTGGTGTTGCTTGAAGGACCTTTTGCACTTTAGGTTCATATTTGGGTATTTGATGTCAGAATTTGGTGTATATTTCATTATTCATTAAAAGGAAAAGCAAAACTGTAGATGCATTGGGTGATTGTCTTGAAAAAAGGAAACTCTCTCTCTCTCTCTCTCTCTCTCTCTCTCTCTCTCTCTCTCTCTCTCTCTCTCTCTCTCTCATAAGCAGGGCATTCATTGAAAGTAAATAATTGCACCTCATTCTAATCCATGCATGGGTTTGAGTCAAGTCAAAACTCCATCTTGTCTAATTAGCCACATCAATATAAAATAAAGCACACATTAATTTAAAATCTTTAGCAACATTATGTGATAGGCTAGAAGACATGTTCGAACTTTGTTAAATGTAGGAGTTGTCATTATTTTCCAGCGCTGCATCCCAGGGACTATGTGGTTCTTCCACATACCTAGAGTGTATAAGAAGAAACCTTTCGAACGGTTGCACATTAGACATCACTACTATGGATTTGAGATCCCACGTACCTTGCGTATATTAGGAGACCCCCATTGAATCCCGAAACCAACTGAGCAAACCTTTTAGCCATCTTGTTGTTGCAATACACCAAGAACAACACCCAGGGTTATTACTATGCACATACTGTTAGGTAGTTGGGTAATACGTTCAAGGGTACAGTCCTAATCGTACTTGGTTAGTGCTCTAAAAAATTGGGCCGAGTACTATTGTTGGACCCTGCGGTATATCACGACTTGTGACAACTTGACACTTCTATGAGGATCTGAATTATTTAACCCACTATTCACATGTTTGCTTGTCACCTTTAGATTGTGTAGGATTTTACTATGTGGTTTATCTTATAGTACCATAGGTATAATTTGTTTATTTAAGGATGGCATAACAACCTCACCATTTTTTTGAGGTGTGTGATTATGCCTACGTTTTCTAGGACTACCAACCAAGAGACCCCTTCTCAAGGGGAACCTTTTGTTTTTCCTTCATTTGGAAATGTTGGTCTTCCATTCATTTCTACTTTAAATCTTCCTGGATTGACTATAGTATTACCAATATGGTTATTCAATCTTGTTATCCCATATACACCTAAATTTTCAAATCTTAACTCTCTCTCATGAGAACACCAACCTCATGTTAACCCTTTGCCTTCTTCACCCGTTGTATCTTTTCCCCTTTCTTCTTCTTCTCCTGGTGAAAGCCTCGATTCTAGTAACCATGAGGATAAGAAGAAGAAGAAAAGGAAGATTAAGGAGTAGAAAAATAAGCAAGAGACCAAGCCTCCACTTGTTGCATATAATGGTATTGATCCCACTCAAAACCTCGTAAACCTAAATTCCCTTTCAGTCTTTCCAAGGGTAACCACCTTATTAAATATTGTCATGGTCTATCCAAAGTATTAAAAGTGTGGTCTAAATTCTCCCAACAACCCATGTCATCAGCCTCTGGACATCATGTTGATGATGCCCCATCAACTAGTGACTCTATGGTTAAGAGTCAAAAATGTAAAGTCAAGAATCCTTTCTTGCTATGTAAGGACATGAACCTTACTTATCGTTGTCCTCGCATGGATAACGCTTCACATATATTGGAATACATTACTTAGAGACACCTTCCAACATGATATCTTAAGTTGTCCCTTGACCCCTCATTGGTTGACTAAGTGGTCGATCCAATTCCATCCTTGGTCGATCCCAATCTTTCCTCAAAGAGTGGAAAACATGTAGTTTATCCCACTATTCTTTTGAAGAGTGAAGTTGAAGTGGTCAAGTTGATGGAATCTCCTACCAATCCCACTCTTTCAGTGGAAAGTTCTAGGATTGAAGTAGTTACTTTGACACAATCTTCGTTTCATCTTCCAGTTGAGAGTGAACCAAAAACCATGGATGTTTTCTTAGTCAGTTCATATTGTTCTAAACAAGAGGAAATCTTGTCCATTTCAACAGACCCCCCTCCAATTACTGAGGTTATCTCCTTTGATTGGAGTAGTATAACAAAATTTTCTCTTCCTTCGGGTGTTCCTTTCCATATATCTTTTGGAGTTACTGGTAAGAATGTACTTCGCATTATAGTTGATGAAGGGGATTTTGTTAGTATTTTATCCTTAACTACTTTGAAAGTTATAGGTTCTCCTTAGATTGTGTCAACTACTGATTAGATACTAGATTTTAATATAAGACACAATGTACCTTTCAGGATCCTTCCTTAGTTACCTATCACCGTAGGAGGGAAAACTGTCTGCATTGATGTTATGGTAGTCCAAGGTCCCTTAGATTTACGACACTATGTGGAATTTTTAAGTTTTTGATAGGTTTTCTACTTAGGTTTTAGATTGGATTATTCCTTAGGGTTTTTTCACTCTCTTTCACATTTTTATTCTTCTCAAGAATTGGCTTTTGACTCCTTTTGTCATTGCTTAGAGATTGAAGGGTAGTTTGGCATGCATAGTGAGCCTTGTTGTCTTGGGTTTGGTCTTTGTTTCCTAAGATCTCTTTAGCCACTGATTTTTTCAGAAGTAGATTGATATTTTTGTTTCCATAGTGATTCAAATAATTTTTTTTCTTTTGTCTCTTTTACTATATTGAAAATACAAAATGAAAAAAATACTTTTGTATTCGTTTTTTCTTTTTTTGTAGATCTTGCATCCACATAAAATATTTTTTTTCAAGTTTCATAGGCATTTGAGTATTAAAGGAATATTTGAGTGCTCTTCTATTTGATTTGCATTTTGATTGGAAACATTGGTAGGATCTTTCTCTTCATAGCTTGCAGGTCTCTCTTTCAGTATTGCCGAAAATATAGGAAACAAGTAGAAAATATTTGTTTTTTGGTGTTGTTTGAAGGATCTTTTGCACTTTAGCTTAAGATTTGGGTATTTGATTTAAGAATTTGGTGTATATTTCATTATTCATTAAAAGGAAAAGCAAAATTGTAGATAGATTGAGTGATTATCTTGAAAAAATGTACTCTCTCTCTCTCTCTCTCTCTCTCTCTCTCTCTCTCTTTGACATAAGTTGGGCATTCATTGAAAGTAAAGAATTGCACTTCATTCAAATCCTTGCATGGTTTTGAGTCAATTCGAAACTCCATCTTGTCCACTTAACCGCCTCAAGATAAAATAAAACACACATTAATTGAAAATATTTAGCAACATTGTGTGATAGGTTAAAATATGTGTTCCGACGTCGTTAAACGTAGGAGTTGCCGTTATTTTCTTTTGTTGCATCTCAAGGATTGTGTGGTTCTTTTACATACATAGATTATATTGAAAGGCATCTTTCAAATGGTTTTGCATTAGAAAACAATACTACAGATTTGAGCTAACACGAACCTTGTGTATATAAGGAGATCCCCATAGATCCTTGAAACCAACTAAGTAAACCTTTCGGCCATTTTTTTGTTGCAATATATTGAGAATAGTACTTGGAAAGATTACTACGCATGTACTGTCAGGTAGTCGAGTAATATGGTCAAGGGTATGATACTAATCCTCGTTGGTTAGTGCTCTAAAATATTCACCCAACTAACACTATTGGACCCTATGATATATCGCGACTTGTGACAACTTTACACTCCTGTGAGGATCTGACTTATTTACCTCACCTATTCACATGTTTGTTTGTTTCCTTTAGATCGTGTAGGATTTTACTGTGTGCTTTATCTTAGAGGACCATAGGTATAATTGGTGTATTTAAGGGTTTCCTAACAACCTCGCCATTTAGTTGGGGTGTGTGGTAATGACTACATTTTATGGGACTACCAATGATCAAGATGGTAGTAAGGGTTTATTTTCATGTGGAAATTTCCTATTAAGAGTTCATGGATGCCTTGAATAAGAAAAAATATTATTTCTATAAACCCTAGTAGTGAAAATAATTTTATCAATGTTGGCTTGGGTAAAATATTATATGTCCGAACAAAGCTTATTCAAAGTACACACGTTGAGGATGAGAATATTTGTTTTTTTTTAAGATTTGAAGATTACTATGGATAAATAGATGTTGTATTCAGATTTCATTTTATAGATATGGATGATGTAGATATGATTCTTTGAAATACTTAATTGGTATAGTTAATATTAATGTGTAGAGGAAATTCAATAAATATTTGGTATACGAGAAATAAAATAGCATTACTCTATATTTCTCTTACTAAACAAGAAGGGCTGAAAGGGGAAGATGAAGAAGTATTTACGCAAAAACTAATTTTAATACCTATTAACACATTGAATAAAGTTCGTAAGGTTGAATCAAAATAAGAGTCTACATAAGTTTTAATTTTCTAAACATCTGATATGATCTTCAGTCTCGATAATGTATTGCAAACAAAAATACTCTGATATTTTAACTAATAACACAACAAAATAAAATAGGAAATCAATCACTCATTTTCCACACTTGTTTACCTTGGAAAACCCCAAAGGGGAAAAACCAGTGATTAATTATTTTATCAAGATAAAATATGGTGTCCCGTCTTAGGACAATGGACCTTTTAGGAATAATACAACAACAAGATAACCTAGTCTATCACACCTAGTTTCTACCTTTTTTGTTGTCCCTTGCTCCTTTCCTCAAACCCTTCCCTTGCACACTTGACTCAAATTCCTTTTCCACCCAATTAATGAGATCTCACTATCTCACTCTATGTGACTCTTGTGTCTCCTCCTCTCACTTAGGATATCTTTTATAACCTTGGGTTTACCCTAAATAAAAAACACTATATATACAAAGTGATTGATGGTTGAGATTGGATATCACCTCCACTTTATGACTCAATGGCTAGGATTCTATTAAATCACTAATGCCAAACACTTAGGAATTTGACTTAAAAAGGCATTCACTTTAATAATTACTTTATTAAGGTGAATCTATTAACTTTGAGAGGTATTAGTGATGACTTCCACTAGTTAAACGCAAAATTATAGTGGAAGTATATGTCCGATGCTACAAACATCAACACTCCCTCTTTGTGAGGAAGGTACTTCTCAAAGATCCACCTAAAATTGGTTCTCTCTATGATCTTTGCACACCGTCGCACACATCATCCTACACAATATTATTCCTCTAATCCTGCCGGTCATCTACTCCTTTCTCACTGGAAATCACTAAATCAATGGTGCTACATATTATTGCCATGAAGTTTGGAAACTTTGTCAAAGACTTGATCTCCCTTAATGTGGTCCTCGAATCCTTGTTATTCTCCTGAACATCCATTAATGACATCTCTTACCAACTAGGTCTCTTGACATAACCAGAAGGGGCTAATTATATCTTCCCATCAAAAGGTTCCCACACCGAAAGTATAAGAAATTTTCTCAACCTTTGGAGCCTTCTTGTCCTTGTCCTTTGCCAATAACATCAATCCATGATGCAATATACCCTTGGATCCAACTACATGATTTCCTTGCAACCTATATAACCTGCTCTCTCCTACACCAATGCCAACTGCTATGTCAGGGATAACTCCCACTGAATACATGAACAGTTGTCTGTTTTGGAACAAGACTGCATAACCCCTGACCTCTAGAGTTGAGTCTGAGACAAAACTACTTAGATTTGGCACATAGAAAACATCTTCCACCTCCATATAACCACCTAAATCCATCTAGATCCTAAATGTCCTAACTTCCTCTACATCACATTTGGCTTGAGTGTCAAGCTCCACATGTATATCTTAGTTCATCTTTGACAAAATGGTGAATAACTCATGTTTCCTCAACATGTTCTATATCCAATAAGACATACAACCAAATCATATAACTTATATCTATCCATTTCTACCCTATTGGAATCCATTCTCCATTGGATTGAACAAATATTATGCAAAGAGTCATTATTTTCTCCATTTATGATTCATTAACACTAATAGATATGTTAGCCTTCGGTATATGGATGAAAGTCCTTCTCCACCAATTTGATTTCCCCTTGAGTCACAATCCCTTGTGGCCCTAACACTTGAGTGAAATTCCATCTTTTCTCCAAAGTGGATGATTCCCGCACACGTGCAAAATTCCATATTTTCTCCTATGTACCTCCTGTGGCCTAGATATCTAGGTGAAATTCCTTCTTCACCTATCAACTATTTTCGTACTGGTTTTATGAATCATTGCCAAAAAGTTGTCGAGATCTGCTCATTGCAGTTTGGATCTCTATCCAAGGATACTTGAGGCTACTCATAACCTTCTGCTGTATCCTAGATACTTTTCTAGGTTGCTCGAGTTTGGTTGGGTGCTTCCCAGCTCCTTTTTGGGGTTTCTCAATGGTTGTGTTGTGCTTGCCCATTTTTTGTGTGGTTTTCCTAGCTATCTCAATAATTGTCATTTACCCTACTAGCGGTTGCTTTGCATCCTTGGATGGTTTTGGTCAACTTGCTATTGGATGTCTTGATGGCTTGTGGCAGCTCCTCTACTGGAAGATTCTTGGGAAGTTTGGCACTTATGCCTCTACTCCCTCAACCATCACCCTCCCACCTTTCTTATTTCTCGATGACCACTTTTTCTTTTCTTCTGGTGGATCCTAATTCCTCCCCTTTCTCATGCACCTATCTTATCTATTTGATGGATATTTGCTGGTTGACCACTCCTATGTCTATGTCCTTTGCACTATGTTGTCCCATGTCCTCCCTTCTCCTGTTCGTTGGATACCCTGCAAACAATATATTTTGGTGCCCAACTCTACCTTCTCTTTTGTTTCCCTACTACTACTCCACATCCTGCTACATTGTCTACGTCCTCAACTAGCAGCTGGATGTTGACGTCTGGCATGACATCCAACAACCTCATCGTCCCCATATCCCTTCATTGGCTCCTCTCGTTGTTGCACTTTTCTGCCCGTAGATCTCCTTCATGCCGTGGCTGATACCTGTGTGCGCCATGTGGTGGTTGTTGTGATGGTGTAGTTCCACTACAACTTGACCGAATCTAATTCTGTTTCTAATGGTTACAGATCCTCCTACCAACAATTATTTCCTATACACCTTCCTATGGCCTATGTATCCACCACCGATGACACAAGCATTTTTTAATTGCCCCACACAACCATCAGACCAAATCCAATGTTGTTCCATCAAATGATTGCAGAACAATTGAAAGATGTGTTGTACAAAAGCCAAGTCGTGACACCTGCCATCACTTATGTAGAATTGATAATCCTTCAATATAACCCTATCGAAACTTGCACGGGGGTTAACAATCCATACGTTTCAAGGGTTGACATTGGAAAAAACTACTATTAATTTTGGGAAGTAAGAGAGGTAGAGTATGACATTTACTGCAATATCTCAAGTTAAATATTTGAATGGTCTTCTATTTCAACCTCCCTTTTCATTTGATCGACATGAAAAGACGACGAAAGTAGCAGGGGTGGCTATTCGAAAAGCTGAAGAAGATATATTGAGATTGATTACTTTGTAATATATCTATTATTCATTATACACATACTCTTACTTTATTACTATTCTCATGTTTCATCATTCAATAATGTTATTCACTTATTCCTCATTTATTTAACTATTGAATTTGTCTTCACATACTTCATATACATGATCATGATAATTTACAAATTTTATGTGACCGTCCTGGAATGCAACCATCCTAGATCCATCTAAACTATGGATCCATCATGCAATGAGAGGGATCAAATCTATTGAGGTGCAAACCTATCCAAGATATTGGCAATAAAAAAAAGGTTTGCACCTCAATAGATTTGATCCCTCTTGACGCATGGTAGATCCAGAGTTTAGATGGATCTAGGATGGTTGTAGAATAATTGAAATATGTGTTGTAAAAAATCCAAGTCGTGACACTTATCATCACTTATGTGGAAGTGATAATCCTTCAATATAACCCTATTGTCTTCAGTACTATCTTCCCCATGTATATAGGTGATACGGATCATTATGATGACCTGGTATGAGTGACAATATTGACTCTGAATCTCATTTTGCGGTTAAAAAGTGTATTTTTCCGCAAAATGGACCACTGGTAAGATAGTGCCAATACGAAATGTATCCCTACACGTTCTAAACTGCTCATCTTTCCAATGAGGAGCATGAGTGTTTGGGTTAGAGAGAGAGAGAGAGAGGGGTAATGGGAGAGACATTAAGGGGTGCTAAGGGTTTAGAGGTAGAGAGAGAAAGGGGGTATTAAGGGG
>LPNX010880175.1:592168-622168 GCA_001517045.1 Pseudotsuga menziesii | reverse complement strand
AGACTTCAACCAAGTACAGTGTAAGACCCAAAAAATAAGATTATACTATGTCCCCCACCTTAGTTGTACTTCTCCTTCTCTCTCTAGTGAACTTACTTAAATTCTGAATGTATCCAAATGAGGGAGGTTCCTCACCTATTTACACACATCAACTGAGAATCCTAAGAACCCAACAGGGCCAACTTCTCCTAACTTCCATGGTCAACTTGCCTTGGGAGACTCAAAATTACATTTTAATAATACTTTTGTGGGTATTACTGACCCAAATTACAACAGAGGTTTTACCTCAAGACTTTACATGATCAAATACATCAATGACATCCCTAATTGGAGGAACAACATATCCAAAAGGGGAAATAATAATAATAATACAAAATAGAATATATTTTGCAGTTACATTTCTTTAACACTCCCTCTTAACAAGGAAGGTATTCTATAACAAAACACAACTGTACTACTGACTGGTAAGTCTGTACATCATCAGAATTTTTCACAACTATATCAACATCATCATCATCATCCGTGGAACATCAACATCACGAAGCATCACATATTGAGCATCATATATTGGCACATCATCACGAACATCACATCTCGACACACCATCACGAGCATCACATCTCGACACATCATCACGAGCATCACATCTCTACACATCATCTAAAGCATCATCATCTTTAGCAACACATGCAATAGGACACATGCAAACACAAAACAACACAACAATACCACACATGCAAACAAAACACAACAAAACATCCACAAATTAATGCATAATCATATACAACATAAAAAATGCTGGAATCACATCGTTTGCAAATGAATGCAGGATCACATTGTCTGGAACTGAATGCAAGACCACAACGTCTGCAAATGAATGCATGCCCATAACTTCTACAACTGAATGCAAGACCGTCTGCAATGAATGCCAGACCAAAACGTCTGCAAATGAATGCAATACCACATTGTCTGGATCGAATGCGAGACTGTATGCAATGAATGCTAGAACACAATGTCTGCAAATGAATGTAATACCACATAATGTGCAATTGAATATAAGACCATCAACAATGAATGCCAGACTACAACATCTGCAAATGAATGCAGGACCACATCGTCTACAACTGAATGCCAGAACACAACATCTGCAAATGATTGCAAGACCACACCATCTGCAACTGAATGAAAGACTACCTGCAATGAATGTTGGACCACAATGTCTGCAAATGATTGTCGAACCAGAAAGTATGCAAATGAATGTCAGACCACAATGTCAGCAATTGAATGCAAGACCACATTATCTGCAATGAATTTCAAATCGTTCGCAGTGAATGCCATACCAAAACAAAATCTGTAGGCACTTCGACCGCCCTTCTCTGTATTGGCATACCATTTCCATCACATCATCGATAACAATACCATCAGCACTCCCTCTTTTCATGGAGGTCCTTTTGGACTACACCAAGCTTGCCTTGAAAATATTCAAACTTCCCATGAGACAGAGGCTTAGCCAACACATCTGCAACTTGTTCCTCTATAGGAACATATTAGAGATTCACAACTCCTCTCTGCACCATATCCCAAATGTAATAATACTTTATTTCTATAAGCTTTGAATTATCATGAAACACCGGGTTCTTTGGCATCCTGATGTAACTCTGGTTATCACAATATATATCAGTTGCATCCATCTTGACATCAAGCAATCCTACCAATAACCTGTGAAGCCACATTGTTTCCCTGCAGGATGAGCATGATGCAATAAATTTAGCCTCAGTTGTACTAATAGAAACACTGGTCTATATTCTTCTAATCCATGAGATCACACCTGATCCCAAACTGAAACAACATCTTGAAGTGCTCTTTCTATCTTCACCACTTCCTACTCAATCTGAATCAATATAGCTAGACAATATGAACTCATCATTGTCTGCATATATGAGTCCATTATCCAATTCACCCTTTAGGTACTATTGTCACATACATAGTAGCTAGGCTCCCATTGTTCTTGAGCACATTTTTGAGCCAGTCCTTTAGGTTGATATCAACAAATGATGAGCTCCTAGTTGATGATCACTCTTATGTCAATGGAGCCAGAGCATACAAATGATTGGTTTCTTTCCATGACTAAGCATCATGCCCCCAGATTTGATGATTGAGTTAACAATTATTTGTTTTTTGGAGCAGATATAGTGACAATTCCCTTGATGTACAACAATAGTGTTCAATTCCTTTCAGGTTGTTCGGTTCGGATGCAGGTATATGACCCATTTGATATATAGATATGTACATGTGGATTCTAGTTTTGCTATGTTCTCTATTTTAGTAGCTAGACTTGGTTGATATTGGTCATATGTTGGAAGTCTCTTATTGGTTTTCATCGAGGTCTAAAGTATAAGTGATCTAGTTGCTATGGTCAAGAGATTATTTTGTATACTCATTGGTCATTCCCTACCATCGGTATGGATTTGGTCATTTCCCTTCAGGCACACAAATTGCCATCATTGGAATCATTTTCACGGTCTTCATCCATCTATTGTCTTCCATATTTTGTTTAACCCTCACTTGTCTCTTGACTGGTGACATCTAGGATTCCCCGCACCTTCACCTTTATGTTGGAATATGTCTCCATGTTTAAAATGTGTCTCGGTGTTGGTTTGTGTGATGATCATCACAAATATTTTTTTCCTCTAGGTATTGAACACAAGTTGTACTACACAAAAGTGTCTTTAGACACTAAGGCGCCCAAAATTAAATGATATCTCTAAATGGATGCCTAGCTAGAAAAAACAATGTATTATGTGAGACCATTTCCCCCCAAAGGGCAACAAGGTGGTCATTTCATCGCACCTATGGACGGTGACGGACAATGGAGGTCATACCGAGTCATTGTCTGAGTCCCTCCAAGATATCCATGGCACCTTCTCTTGGAGGATATATAGTTAATTAAATGTTAAAGTATAAATGATAAATATTAAGGTGTGTAAAAGTTGACTATAAATAAAAGGAAAATAAAGGTTACTTTCCAGAGTCTAGTTGAAACATTCTCATTATTCCACCCATTTGTGAGACACCACCATCTGTTAGTGTCCACCTGTTCCTACTTATGTGTTGTGTGGATCCCCTTTTCCTTCAGCCTAGATGTTCACAGTGTCGAGTGTCAAGTCATTCCCATGGACTTTCATTGTTTTTATCACTTTCACCCTTGACTAGAAAAATTCCCAAGTCTATGAATGACTATACACTTAAGATTCTTGTTTATAACAACTGATTACTCTAATTTGGATATATTATTTATATGTATTGTGCTTATAATTGCGATTAGATGCCACTTGTACTTTATTATTATTTCTAACATAGATAATTGAACATGATTTATCCATATTGTACTTTGCAGCATAAGAGATTCTCATTTGGGTCATTGTTTGGACCATTTTTGACTTGGTCAAGTCACTTTGACCAAGTCAGCAGCAAGGTTCAAGATGAGTTTTGGCTTATGGTGGTGGATTATTATTATTTATAGCCTATCAGTGTCCATTAGACATATTCATGCTTTAGATGATTTATTATGGTGGATTATGCTATTTTTATGCGTTTACATGCTTTATTATTATTATTATTATTATTATTATTATGGCATGTATGAGGTCTTTGATGTATATTTTTATGGACATATGGTGTATGAGTACTCATTCCTAGTGGATTTGGACATTATGAGTCCATTTATGCACTCATTTTTAAGTTTTAGGCACTGGTACTTGATATATGGATTATTTCATCATGTAGTTGCACTTTTGCCTCAATATAGTGTTTTAAAATGCTTTTCAGTGGTTATTTGGTTCTCCCAGGGCGCTATAGGGGAACATGGTGTGTAGAAAGTTGATATTACCATGTTTCTATGTGTTGGTTCCATTTTTGCATTTAGTTGGGGCCCAGGTTCAGTGAGAAATGATATATGGGCATTTTTATTCCTCTAAGGCAATATTTAGACATTAAAAAATGAAGAAATGGCTAATGAGGAAATTGATTTGTGAAAATGAGGTGAGGAATTGGCATGAATATTGTTTGAGGCATTAGATTGATATATTTTACACCTTACATCATCATCATCACCCTTTGTGGGGTCCACAAGTCCTTGCATTCATCATTTTGATCGTTTATATTATATTGTTGCGGGGCCACGATTTGGCCATTTGGTCACTTTATGTTGTAATATTGAAATATTATTTGATATTGTGCATTGAGGTCATGATAGTGAAGGATATGATACACCTCCTAGATCCACCATGTGCTATTTTCATGAGTCTTAGTCATATGTCATGTGGTGTGTCCCACTTGGGCGATTAAGAGAGTGCACCCCTCTAGTTTTTAGTTGATCCATGTGATATGTATCAAGATAATCGTAGTCGTTGATTAGGGTGATTGTATCTTATGATCCTATCCATTGATATTATTGGATCTAGGTATTGTGTAGTAGAGAGATCTATATATTGAGTGGGTTTCTCATTGTAAAGTGACTTTTGACTCCGAGGATATTGGAATAAAAGAAAAAAATTGGAAAATATTTTGAAAGCTTTGTGAATATTCTTGTACATGATTGTTATGCCTCTTTCTTATACATTTAAGTGGATATTTCATGAAAACTATATACTTTTTTGTGGAGGACATATTGTTCTTGCAGGGATAATGATTTGCTTAAGGGGAGATTGTGGAGGCGACTTGCATCATCTCTTCGAGTGGATTGTTTAATCTTTCGGGGAGTGATCGATTGTTACTTTGTGCATTGGATATTTCTCTTAAGGTGACTTGATTTTCTTATCTTTCATCCATATATCAAATCTCACTTCAGTAGTTTGGATTTGCAGGTGGAGAGGGCGCTTTACTTGCTTTGGACAAGTCTTTTTCACTCGGATGTTGCTGGATCTTGTTTGAAATTGTAACTACGTGGAAGGATCATCGATGTAAAAGGTGGCCATAAGTATTTTCAGGTATGATCTACGAGGTTAATATCATAATCCATAGTTTTTTCCAATTATCACACAAAACCCTTATTGTTAAAACCCTCATTTTCTAGATTTGATAGATTCAATGATTATTTTAATACGACATTGAAAACCCACATCTAGAATAATTTATAAACCCTAGATATAAAGTTTATCATTAATATGACTCCATTTACCCTTGGATATAGCACTTGTCATCTCTAGGTGGGATTCCCTCCTATGAGTTTTGGTCATCTCTTCAGATCTATCGGTTGGGTATGCTTGAACTGGCTCAAATTAACAGATCTATTCTTCAAGCACCTAAATCTAGTTATTAAATATCTCGATCTACTCTTTACTGTCCACTTTGTCCTTATTTTCATAAATGATAGGCGGATCTAATTTGGGTATTCCTTATTAGAACTAGATTTATCTAGATCTACTTTCCTAAAATCCTTGTGTTATATTTCACTTCGAGTTGGGTAATTTTCCATTGCCTTAAGCCTCCCCAACTTGGTTTTAACCCCACCTACCACATCTACCTTTCTAGATCTATATCAATCTACTCATTGTTCACCTCTCATACCCATTGTCTATTCTTAAGCGTGCTTTGAGTAGGTTCGCTATCCCTCACAAGCTAACAACCCCCCCCTTGGTTATTCTACGAATTGAACTAAAGTGAGAATAATTTTATCAATGTTGGCTTGGTTAAAACATTACAGGTCTAAACAAAGCTTATTCACAGTACACACGTTGAGGATGAGAATATTTGTTTTTTTTAAGATTTGAAGATTACTATGGATAAATAGATGTTGTATTCAAATTTTATTTTATAGATATGGATGATGTAGATATGATTCTTTGGCATACTTAATTGGTATAGTTAATATTAATGTGTAGAGGAAATTCAATAAAGATTTGGTATACGAGAAATAAAATTGCATTGCTGGATATTTCGCTTACTAAACAAGAAGGGACCAAGGGGGGAGATGGAGAAGTATTTATGCAAAAACTAATTTTAAAACCTATTAACAGATTCAATAAAATTCCTAAGGTTGAATCAAAATAATAGTCTAAATAAGTTTTAATTTTCTAAACATCTGATATGATCTTCAATCTCAATAATCTATTGCAAATGAAAATGCTCTGATATTTTAACTTATAACACAACAAAATAAAATAGGAAATCAATCCCTCATTTGCCACACTTGTTTACCTTGGAAAACCCCAAAGGGGAAAAACCAATGATTAATGATTTTATCAAGACAAAATATGGGGTTTTGTATTAGGATAATGGCCCTTTTAGGAATAATAAAACAACAATAAGATAACCTAGTATCACACCTAGTTTCTACCTTCTTTGTTGTACCTTGCTCCTTTCCTCAAACCTTTCCCTTGCACACTTGACTCAAATTCCTTGCCACCCAATTAATGAGATCTCACTATCTCACTCTATGTGGCTCTTCTGTTTTCTTGTTGACTCCAATAGATATGTCAGCCTTCGATCTATGGATGAAAGTCCTTCTCCACCAAATCAATATCCCCTTGATTCATAGTCCGTTGTGGCTCTAACATTTGAGAAAAATTACATCTTTGCTCCAAAGTGGATGATTCCTTCACACAATCAAAATTCCATCTTTTCTCCTATGTACCTCCTATGGCCTAGATATCTAGGTGAAATTTCTTCTTCACGTATCCAATATTTATGTACTAGTTTTATGAATCATTGCCAAAAAGTTGTCAAGATATGCTCATTTCAGTTTGGATCTTTATCCAAGGCTGGTTGAGGCTACTCACAACCTTCTGTTGTATCCTAGCTAGTTTTCTAGGTTGCTCGAGTTTGGTTGGGTGCTTCCCAACTCCTTTTTGGGTTTTATCAATGGTTGTGTTGTGCTTGTCCATTTTTTTGTGTGCTATGCCTAGATATCTCAATAATTGTCGTCTACCTTATTAGTGGTTTCTTTACTTCCTTGGATGGTTGTGGTCGAATTTCCATTGGCAGCCTTGTTCGCTTGTGGCGGCTCCTCTTCTAGAAGATGCCTGGGAAGGTTGGCACTGATGCCTCTGCTCCTTCAACCATCACCCTCCCACCTTTCTTATTTCTCGATGGTCACTTTTTTCTTTTCTTCTGGTGGCTCCTAATTCCTCCCCTTGCTCATGCACCTATCTTATCTATTTGGTGGATATTTACTGGTTGACCACCCCTATGTCTATGTCCCTTTCACTATGTAGTCCCATGTCCTCCCTTCGTATGATCGTTGGATACCCTGCAAACAAGATCGTTTGGTGCTCGAATCTACCTTCTCTTTTTTTCCCCTAATAATACTCCACATCCTGCTACATTATCTACATCCTCAACTATCAATTAAATTTTGACGTCTGGCATGACATCCCACAACCTTTTTGTCCCCATATCCCTTCATTAGATCCTCTCGTTGTCGTGCTTCTCTATCCGCGGATCTCCTCCATGTTGTGTGGTTGACACCTGTGTGCACCATGTGGTGGTTGTTTTGATGGTCTAGTTCCACTGCAACTTGATTGAATCTAATTATGTTTCTAATGACTGCAAATCCTCCTAGCAACAATTATTTCCTTTACACCATACTATGGCCCATGTCTCCACCACCAATGACACAAGAATTTTCGAATTGCCCCGTACAACCATAAGACCAAATCCAATGTTGTTCCATCAAATGATTGTATAACAATTGAAAGATGTGTTGTGCAAAAGCCAAGTCGTTACACCTTTCATCACTTATGTAGAAGTGATAATCCTTCAATATAACCCTGTTGAAACTTGCATGGGGGTTAACAATCCATACGTTACAAGGGTTGACATTGGAGAAAGCTACTATTAATATTAGGAAGCAAGAGAGGCAGGGTATGACTTTTAGTACAATATCTCGAGTTAAATATTTGAATGGTCTTCGATTTCAACCTCCCTTTTCATTTGATTGATATGAAAATATGGTGAAAGTAGCAGGGGTGGCTATTTGAAAGCTGAAGAAGATAGATTGAGATTGATTACTTTGTAATATATCTATTATTCATTATACACATAGGATTACTTTATTACTATTCTCGGGTTTCATCATTCAATAACGTTATTAATCTTATTCCTCATTTATTTAACTATTGAATTTGTCTTCACATACTTCATATACATGATCATTATAATCTACAAATTTTATGTGACCACCCCGGACTGCAACCATCCTAGATCCATATAAACTACGGATCTACCATGCGTCGAGAGGGATAAAATCTATTGAGGTGCAAACCTATCCAAGATATTGGCAATAAAAAAGGGTTTGCACCTCAATAGACTTGATCCTTCTCCACACATGGTAGATTGGGAGTTTAGATGGATCTAGGATGGTTGTAGAACAATTGAAAGATGTGTTGTACGAAATCCAAGTCGTGACACTTGTCATCACTTATATAGAAGTGATAATCCTTCAATATAACCCTATTGTCTTTAGTACTATCTTCCCCATGTCTATAGGTGATATGGATCATTATGATGACATGTTCTGAGTGACAATATTGACTTTGAATCTCATTTTTCGGTTAAAGAGTGTAGTTTTCTGCAAATTCAACCACTTATAAGATAGTGCGAATAGGAAATGTATCCCAACATGTTCTAAATTGCTCATCTTTCCAATGAGGAGCATGAGTGTTTGGGTTAGAGAGAGAGAGAGAGAGAGAGAGAGAGGTGTTAAGATTTAAAATTTGTTATGCCAAAGAAAAAGGATCACTAAAAGAATAACAAGCACAACAAAAAAAAGAACACAAATATTTATCTTGGGAAAATCTCATGGGGAAGAAAACCCAACAAAAATTCCTCGATATAGACTTCAACCAATTACAGTGTAAGACCCAAAAGACAAGATTAGACTACTTCCTCCACCTTAGCTGGACTACTCCTTCTCTCTCTAGCGAACTTGCTTGAATTCTGAGTGTATCCAAATCAGGGAGGTGCCTCACCTATTTATACACATCAATTGAGAATCCTAATAACCTAATAGGGCCGACTTCTCCTAACTTCCACGGTTGACTTGCAGTGGGAGAATCAAAATTACATTTTAATAATACTTTTGTGGGTACTACTGATCGGACTTACAACCGTGGTTTTACCTCGATACTTTACATGACCAAATACATCAATGGCATCCCTAATTGGAGGAACAACATATCCAAAGGGGGAAATAATAATAATAATATAAAATAGAATATCTTCTATAGTTACATTTCTTTAACACTCCCTCTTAACAAGGAAGGTATTCAATAACACAACACAACTGTACAACTGACTGGTAAGTTTGTACGTTATAGGAAGTTTTCAAAACTATATCAACATCATCATCATACAGCATCACATATCAAGCATCATATCTTGGCACACCATCACGAGCATCACATCTTGAAACATCATCACGAGAATCATATCTCTGCACATCATCACATCACATCATCTAAAGCATCATCATCTTGAGAAACACATGTAATACCACACATGAAAACACAACACAACACAACACACCATCCACAAATTAATGCAGAATCATCCACAACATAAGAAATGTATCACATCGTCTGCAAATGAATGTAGGACCACATCGTCTGCAATTGAATGCAAGACCACACCGTATAGTTGAATACATGACCACAATGTCTACAACTGAATGCAAGACCGTCCGCAATGAATGCTGGAACACAACATCTGGAACCGAATGCAAGACCATCCACAATGAATCCCGTACCACAATGTCTACAAATGAATGCAATACCACATTGTCTGTAACTGAATGCAAGAGCATACACAATGAATGCCAGAATACAACGTATGCAAATGAATGCAAAACCACATCATGTGGAACTGAATATAATACCATCAACAATGAATTCCAGACTACAACGTTTGCAAATGAATGCAATACCACATCATCTACAACTAGATGCAAGACCATCTGCAATGAATGACATAACACAATGTCTGCAAATGATTGCAAGACCACATCATCTGCAATTGAATGCAAGACTACCTACAATGAATGTTGGACCACAATGTTTGCAAATGAATGTTAGACCATAAATTCTACAAATGAATGTGAGACCACAACCTCTGCAATTAAATGCAAGACCACATCATTCGCAATGAATTTCAGATCGTTCGCAGTGAATGCCAGACCAAAACAACATCTGTAGGCACTTCGACTACCCTTCTCTATGCTGGCACACCATTTCCATCACATCATCGATAACAATATCTTCATCACTCCCTATTTTCACAGAGGTCATTTTCGACTACACCAAGCTTTCCTTGAAAATATTCAAACTTCAAATGAGACGGAGGCTTAGTCAACACATTTGCAACTTGTTCCTCTGTAGGAACATATTAGATATTCACAGGTCCTCTCTACACCATATTCCAAATGTAATAATACTTTATTTCTATGTGCTTTGAATTATCATGAAACACCATGTTCTTTGTCATCCTTATGCAACTTTGGTTATCATGATAGATATTAGTTGCATCCATCTTAACATTAAGCAATCCCGCCAATAACTTGCGATGCCACATTGTTTCTGTACAGGCTGAGCATGATGCAATATATTTAGCCTGAGTTGTACTAAGAGAAACACTGGTCTATTTTCTACTAAGCCATAAGATCACACCTGATCCCAAACTAAAATAACATCTTGAAGTGCTCTTTCTATCTTTAACACTTCCTGCCCAATTTGAATCAGTATAGCCATACAATATGAACTCATTGTCGACTGCATAATCCAATGTGCCCTTTAGGTACTATTGTCACATACATAGTAGCTAGGATCCCATCGTTCCTAAGCACATTCTTGAGCCAATCCTTTAGGTTGAGATCAACAGATGATGAGCTCCTAGTTGATGATCACTCTTATGTCAATGGAGATAGAGCATACAAATGATTGGTTTCTTTCCATGACTGAGCATCATGACCCTAGATTTGATGATTGAATATCAATTATTCATTTTTCAGTGAATATATGGTGGCAATTCCCTTGATGTACAACAACAGTTTTCAATGCCTTTTAGGTTGTTCGGATCAGATGTAGGTATATGACCTAGGTGATATATAGATATGTACATGTGGATTCTAATTTTTCTATGTTGTCTATTTTAGTATTTATACTTGGTTGATACTAGTTGTATGTTGGTGATATCTTATTGGTTTTCATTGAGGTCTAAAGTATAAGTGATATAGTTGTTATGGTCAAGAGATTCTCTTGTATACCCATTGGTCATTCCCTACTATTAGTATGGATTTGGTCATTTTTCTTTAGGAACACAACTTGCTATCATTGCAATCATTTTCATGGTCTTCATCGATCCGTTGTGGTGCAGGTGGGGATAGACCTCAGCCAACCAAACCAACACTTCCAGGATCTGGTGGCTCCCACACTTAACAGGATTGCCAAATCTAGCCTAATGGCCAAATTCTTCTCGAAAATTGCCTTCCTGCAATTTTGCCTATGCAATAGTCATTCCGTAACTCTGTTTCTGCAACAGAATTTTCGTTGTCAGGTTGCGGGATGCAGGATCTCAAAACACCCAAAGTCGCGCTCCACAAATTTTGTTCCACAACAACCTTCTCGTAATCAGGTTGCCGGATGCGAGATGCGGGATGCCAACTTACCAAAGTTTCTCCCCCAAAACCTTCATTCTGAAATGGCCTTCCCGCAATCGGGTTGCAGGATGTGGGATGCCAACTTCCCAAACTTGCTCCCCGCAATTTTCCTAGCCTTGAGATCTTTGCGGTCTTCACTCCGACCGTCGATATTCTTCTTGATGCGGATCTCACAGATCTCTACGAATTTGTTAACTTCCTTGTAAATTACATTGCGGGATTCTTCTGGACCGTCAGATCTTGATCTGCAGACTTAATCTCCACCGTTCGTTCTCTGCAAAAACTTGTTAAGGAAGAAAACCTACGGGTTGCACCGATTGGTCATGAAATTGATCAATCCAGCCTGTAATATTTCCGATTGTTTATCCTAACACTATGCATCTACACTCTACTTCAACTATTCAAGCATGAAATTGATGCATGAATTCAACAACTTCACAGAAATACACAATGTTCAGGAAAACGCCGAAGTTGGCTTTGCACAGATACATAGTTCAACACAGCACATGCATAAAGGCTAAAAACCCTACAAACACATGGTTAATCCTTCTATTAAGGAACAAAGGAAAATGCACACAGCTTGGATCTCTCTCCTTCCGATTCTTCAAAATAATTACAAGTAGGAACCAGACACTGGTCTGTCCTCTTCTCTATAAACTCAGAATTCTAAATGCGCAAGAGAAGAACCCTTATACCTTCTCGAAACTGTCTATTTAACCTAAAACTATGACCGCCTCTGTTGAGTGGTCCTGCAACTAAAAAAATGACTACATAGCATGATGAGAAACGTCCATGTCTCAAACAAACAGTCGGATGCTTGATCTCCACACAGGGAGTCGCGATATGCAATGATTCCTACGCCGCTAATTAGACTATGACTCAGTAGAAAACAATTACAAAAGATGCCACAGGATGTGACCAACTCATCACATTGCTGGCATGCCACGATGCTCCTGCATCAAACTTGCAAGGTAGAAAACTTATGAGCCCCTATTCATTAGATCAACTACAGTGAAACCCTTGGATTCCAACTTTGCATTGCTCATCCAAGTAGAATCCTTTATCGGTCGCTTCTTCAATTTGACAAAATACTCCAAATAGTCCTTCCTCCTTGTACTTTTCATCACTCTAGTGTCCAGAATGGCCTTAACTTCCAATGGTTGTGTCACATGCATCTGCCTCACCCATTGTAAGTCTTCAATAATATTTTCACCTTCTGCAAAGGTTCCAGTATCACCTGCTACATAAGGATATAGATCTGCTACATTAAATATTGGTGAAATACCCACTCCTATAGGATTCTCTAATTCATAAGCATTTGCTGAAAACTTCCTGAGTATTCTGCAGTGTCCAATCTTCTTCATCTTCAGCTTGTTATACTCCCCTTTTGGAAATCTGTCTCTCTTTAGATATGCTAATACCAAATATCCTACTTCATAGTTCTTTTCTCTCCTTCTAGAATCTGCTCTGGCCTTGTAACCGGTGTTACTCTGTTGTAACCTTGCTTTCACTTTCTCCTGCAGTTCACTAATTCTTGTAGCAAAATCTTCTCCATCTGCACTTCTCTTCTCCAATTCACCTAAGTCATGAAGTTCACACACTCCTCTTCGATGCATTCCATACATAATTTGAAATGGACTCATCCCTGTACTCCTGTTTGGTGAATCATTATAGGCAAACTCAGCTTGAGCTAATACTCTGTGCCACTACTTAGGAATCTGTCTAATCAAACTCCTCAACATGTTTCCCAGACTCCTATTGACTACTTCGGTCTGTCCATCAGACTGTGGGTGATATGCTGAACTGAAGTTCAGTCTGGTACCCAACTTCTTCCACAAGTTCATCCAGAAATGACCTATGAACTTCAAATCTTTGTCTGATATAATGCTTCTAGGTAAACCATGTAACTTTACAACTTCATCAAATAATAATTTAGCAATGTGTGTAGCATCACTAGTCTTGTAACATGGAATGAAATGTGCCATATTAGTGAATATATTAACAACCACGAAGATAGAATAATGTCCCTTCCGAGTTCTTGGCAAACCTAGAATGAAATCCATACTCACAGAATCCCAAGGCCTATTTGGAATAGGAAATGGTGTATACAATCTTGTGTTCCAGCTTCTCCCCTTAGCATGTTGGCATACTCTGCATCTGCTTACAAACCTCTCAAGTTCAGACCTCATCCTTGGCCAAAAATAAAAATGACCCAACTATCTGAAGGTTTTATCACTTCCAAAGTTACCTGCCATACCTCCATTGTGCTTCTCCTGTATCAAGTTCTCTCTCATAGAACACTTTGGTATACACAACTTACTGTTCTTAAAGAGTAAACCATCTTGAAGTGTATACTCCATCCATGGCTCTCTGTCCACCTCTACTATATTCTTACAAGCCATGTAAGCCTCCTGGAAATCAATGTCAGTTTCATACAAATCCATCAAATGCTCGAATCCCAAGACTTGGATATGATTCTCTTGCATAATCAACAATCTCCTACTCAAGGCATCAACTACCCTGTTTGACTGTCCACTTATGTGTTTCAACACAAAGGTAAAGCTCTGTAAGAACTCAACCCACTTGACATGTTTCAGGTTCAACTTAGGTTGCAACATAATGTACTATAATGCATAGTTATCAGAATACAACACAAACTCTCTAGGAATTAAATAATGTCTCCAATGCTTCATTGCTTGAACAATAACATACAAATCCTTATCATAATATGAATACTTCTGCTTGGAATCATTCATCTTCTCACTAGACTTGTCCTCCTCACTGAGTACAGCTCTGATTGCTACTCCACTAGCATCACACTTCACTTGGAAAGGGTGGTTGAAGTTTGGTAACTTTGATACTGGTTGTTCAATGATCTTCTTCTTCAAGAATTGAAAACTCTTTTCAGCTTCTATTGTCCATTGAAATGACTGTCTATCCTTCTTAATTATCTCAACAATAGATGCACAAATACCACTAAAATGATTTATAAACTTCATATAGAAACTTTCCAATCCATGAAATCTTCTTACCTCAAATATGTTCCTAGGTGAAGGCCAATCAATGATTTCTTGCACCTTTTCTGGATCCATCTTCAACCCATCTCTTGAGATAACAAAACCCAAATATACTAGTTCTATCTTCGTGAATGTGCACTTCTTCACATTTATCATCAACTTCTCTTGTTTCAGCCTCTCTAAAACATATCTTAAATGCTTCAAATGCTCTTCTTCTGTTTGGCTGAAAACCAAAATGTCATCAAGGTAAACTATCACAAACTTACCTATGAAATCTCTCAAGACTTCATTCATCAACCTCATGAAATTACTTAGTGCATTGGACAATCCAAATGGCATGACCAACCACTCATACAACCCATCATTTGTCTTGAAGGCTGTCTTCCACTCATCTCCCTCCCTGATCCTGATCTGATGATATCCACTCTTCAAATCCAGTTTTGAAAAGCATGTTGCCCCACTTAGACAATCCGTCATATCACATATCCTTGGTAATGGAAATCTATATATGATAGTAATCTTGTTAATTGCTCTGGAGTCAATACACATCCTCCGCTAACCATCCTTGTTTTGTGTCAGTACTGCTAGTACAGCACATGGACTTGGGATCTTATGAACCATTAATCCTTTGTCCAACAATCCTTGGACCTGCTTCCTCAATTCTTCATTCTCTTGAGGTGTCAACCTATATGCTGCCTTGTTTGGTAAACTAGATCCTGGAATAAAATCAATCTGATGACTTATATCCCTCTTTGGCAGTAGTTCATTAGGTAAATCATCCACCACAATGTTACTATACTCACTCAGCATCTCCTGAATCTCCTCAGGTAGATCTGCCACGCTGGTATTCATCGTCACCACTCTTGGCTTACATACCACAACATAATTCAACTCTTCCTTCTCAATCTGTTGCAAATATTCCTTTCCTAACAACATCATAACTTTAGGTGCCGATTGTCTTGCTATACTACCTTCTTGTAAAGGGTGAAGTACATGTGTTATCCCATTCTGCTCGAAACCGTGAAAGTTACTCCTACCATCATGAGTTACTTTCTTATCAAATTGCCACGGTCTGCCTAACAATATATGACAAACATCCATGGGCATCACATCACACAGAACCTTGTCCTTATATGGGCCTATTTGGAAATCAACTACACACTGTTCACTCACCAGGATTTGATGTCCTTTATGTAACCAAGATAATTTGTATGGAACATGATGCTTGGTCTTCTTCAAACTCAACTTTTCCACCATCTCTGTGGAAACAAGATTATCCATATTCTCACTGTCAATCACCATCTTACAACACTTCCCTTGGACTTTACATGTAATCTTGAAGAACAATTTTCTTTGAGCAGGCTCTTCGTGTTGCTTCTCAAGTTTCAAAAAGACCTTGTTCATCATCAATGACTCCCCTGTCTCTGGAAAAAATCCCTCTACTGTCGACTGTTCTTGTTGCTACTCATTTTGAGCTACATAGGCTCCTCTCTCTCCTATGTCCTCTTTCCCTAGACATTCAAATGACTTATACCCCAACTGATTGCATTTGTAGCATCTAACAACAAATTCTCTGCCTCTTCCTCTACCTATACCTCCTTGGTAAGGTCCTTTTCTACTAGAATCATCTCCTCTACCATGTTGTTCTTTCTAGCTAGAGTTACTGGAATCTCCTCTCTATGGTCCAAATATTCCTCTTCCAGTCACTTGCCCTCTTCCTCTGGCTGAACTGCAACCTTTATTGAAGCTCTGCTTCCTCACTATCTTTGCTTCTACCCTTAAGGAACATTGATATGCCCCTTCCATTGTTCTGGGCGATATCATGCTGATCTATTCTTGGATATCTATCCATAGACCGTTTACATATCTAGCAGCCTTCTCTGCTGACTCTTCCACATATCCTGCCCTTATGTTGACTTTGTAGAACTCTTCAGTGTATTCTCTCACTGTTAACAATATTTGCCTCAGGTTATGTACCTTCATATACAGAATCAACTAGTAATCTTTGGGAAAGAACTTAGCCCTCATATTTTATACCATTCTATCCCAGCTCTTTATTAATGGCTTATTCTTCCTACATCTTTCTATTTGCACACTATCCCACCAAAAGGATGCATGCCTTTTCAACCTCGTAACAGCCAGTTTGACTCTCTTGTCTCCTTCTACCTCATTGTACTCAAAGTACTTATCCATTTCACTGATCCAGTCAATGAGATGCTCTATGACGAGACTTCCATTATAGGTAGGAAACTCCGGTCTCGGCTTGAAGTCACTCCCAAAATAGACATGAAATATCTTAACTCTGGTGTTTCCTACATAGGTGCAGCTTCTTCTCTTTGCTCTTCATCATCATGTTCACTTACATCCCCTGCTTCTGGGTCTCTTCGTTTGTCCATTTCCATGGATTCCAGATGTGCTCTTAACTCTCGCATTTCCTCTAGAACTTCTGCGTTCCCCCCTGGTTGACCTTTGTCACGACCTCTCGCTCTTCCAATGTGTGCAACCATCTTTCCACTCTAAGCCTTTGCAATAACAATCCTCTTTCACACTGTTACAAATTACCTCACCAAGCCTCTTCTTGGCCCTTGGTCTTTCGGTAACACTGGTCCTCTATCTAAAACCTCTTGAGCACTCTTCTTTTCTCTCTCTAGGCTTCTACTGCTACACTTCTCTCACACACAAGCTTCTCCTTGCTCCTTCAGAAATTCTACCCACAACCTCAACTGTGGAATTTCTCAATAGGAAATCTCTTCCCGCTCTGATACCAAAATTGGTGCAGGTGGGGATAGACCTCAGCCAACCCAACCAACACTTCTAGGATCTGGTGGCTCCTACACTAAGCAGGATTTCCAAATCTAGCCTAATGGCCAAATTCTGCTCTAAAATTTACTTCCCACAATTTTTCCTCCGCAATCGTTGTTCTGCAACTCTGTTTCCGTTGTAGGGTTGCTAGATGCGGGATCTCAAAACACCCAAAGTCATGCTCCACAACTTTTGTTTCGCAATGGACTTCCCGCAATCGAGTTGTGGGATGCCAACTTCTCAAAGTTGCTCCCCCGAAACTTTCTTTCTGAAATGACCTTCCCGCAATCGGGTTGTAGGATGCGGGATGGCAACTTCCCAAACTTCCTCCCCACAATTCTCCCCCCTACAATTTTCCTAGCCGTCAGATCTTTGCGGTCTTCACCCCGACCGTCGATCTTCTTCTTGATGCGGACCTCACAGATCTCTGTGGATATGTTACCTTCCTCACAACTTCCATTGCGGGATTCTTCTAGATTGTTAGATCTTAATCCGCAGACTCAATCTCCATTGTTCGTTCTCTGCAAAAACTTGTTAAGGCAAAAAACCTACGGGTTGCACGGATTGGTCATGAAATTGATCAATCCAGCCTGCAATATTCTTGATTCTTTAGCCTAACACTCTGATGCATGCATCTACACTCTACTTCAACTATTCAAGCCGCGAAATTGATGCATGAATTCAACAACTTCACATAAATACACAATGTTCAGGAAAACATCGAAGTCGGCTCTGCACAGATACACAGTTCAACACAACACATGCATAAAGGCTAACAACCCTACAAACACAGGGTTAATCCTTTTATTAAGCAACAAAGGAAAATTCAAATAGCTTGGATCTCTCTCCTTCCGATTCTTCAAAATAATTACAAGTAGGAACCAGACACTGGCCTGTCATCTTCTCTGCAAAATCAGAATTCTAATGTTGAAGAGCAGAACCCTTCTACCTTCTCTAAACTGTCTATTTAACCTAAAACTATGACCGCCTTTATTGAGTGGTCTTGCAATTGAAAACAAACAACTACATAGCATGATGAGAAACGTTCCTGTCTCAAACAAACAGTCGGATGCTTGATCTCCACGCAGGGAATCACAGTTCACAATGATTCCTATGCCGCTAATAAGACTATGAATCAACACAAAATGTTTACAAAAGATGCCACATCATGTGACCAACTCATCCCATTACTGGCATGCCACGATGCTCCTGCATTACGTTGTCTTCCATATTTTGTTTAAACCTGACTTGTCTCTTGACTGGTGACATCTAGGCTTTCCCCCACCTTCACCTCTATGTTAGAATAGGTCTCCATGTTTAAAATGCGTCTAAGTGTTGGTTTGTGTTATTATCATCACACATATTTTCTTCCTATAGGTATTGAACACAAGTTGTCCTACACAAAAGTGTCTTTAGACATTAAGGCATCCGAACTTAAATGCTATCTCTAAATGGATTCCTAGTTAGCAAAAACAATGTTACTAAACGCTAATGCAAATAACGTGTAAAAGTAATCCAGTTGCCAAGAATCGAGCCCAGATCCTTTGTATGATGTGAGACCACCCCCACCAAAGGGAAACAAGGTGGTCATTGCATCACACCTATGGACGGTGGCTGACAATGGAGGTCATACCGAGTCATTATCTGAGGCCTGCTAAGGTATTCACGGCACCTTCTGTTGGAGGCTAGATAGTTAGTTAAATGTTAAAGTAGAAATGCTTAATATTAAAGTGTGTAAAATTTGACTATAAATAAAAGGAAAATAAAGGTTGCTTTTCTAGAGTCTAGTTGAAGCATTGTCATTATTCCACCTATTTGTGAGACACCACCATCCGCTAGTGTCCACCTATTCCAGCTTATGTGTTGTGTGGATCCCCTTTTTCTTCAACCTAGATGTTGACAGTGTCAAGTGTCAAATCATTCCCATGTCCTTACTTTGTTTTATCACTTTCACCCTTGACTAGAAAAATGACCAAGTCTATGAATGACTATACACTTAAGGTTCTTGTTTATAACAACTGGTTATTCTAATTTGGATATATTATTTATATGTATTGTGCTTATAATTGCTAGTATAAACCACTTGTACTTTATTCTTATTTCTAACATAGATAATTGAGCATTCTTTATCCATATTGTACTTTGTAGTATAAGAGATTCTCATTTGGGTCATTGTTTGGACCATTTTTGACCTCGTCAAGTCACTTTGACCAAGTTAGCAGCAAGGTCCTAGTGGAGTTTTGGCCTATGGTGGTGGATGATTATTATTTAGTGTCCATCAGACATATTCATGCTTCATATGATGATTTATCATGGTGGATCATGCTATTTTTATGGTTATCAGCTTTTACAAGCTTTATTATTATTAATATTATTATTCTAGCATGAATGGGGCCTTTGATGTATATTTTTTATGGACATATGGTGTATGAGTACTCATTCCTAGTGGATTTGGACATTATGAGTCCATTGCTGCACACAATTTTAAGTTTTAGGAACTGGTACTTGATATATGGCTTATTTCATCATGTAGCTACAGTTTTGCCTCATTACATTGTTTTAAAATGCTTTTCAGTGCTTATTTGGCTCTCCCATGGCGTTATAGGGAAACATGGTGTGTAGAAAGTTTATATTACCATATTTCTATGGTCTCGGTTCCATTTTTGCATTTAGTTTGGGCCCAGGTTTAGTGAGAAGTGATATATGGGTATTTTTATTTCTTTGAGGTAATATTTAGACATTAAAAAATGAAGAAATGGCTAATGAGGAAATTGATTTGGGAAAATGAGGTGAGGAATTTGCATGAATATTGTTTGAGGAATTATATTGATATATTTTACACCTTACATCATCATCATCACCCTTTGTGGGGTCCACACGTCCTAGCATTCATCATTTTGAGCGTTTCTATTGTATTGTTGAGGGGCCATGATTTGGCCATTTGGTCACTTTATGTTGTAATCTTGACATATTATTTGATATTATGCATTACGGTCATTATAGTGAAGGATACGATACACCTCCTAGCCCCACCATGTTCTATTTTCATGAGTCTCAGTCATATGTCACATGGTTTATCCCCCTTGGGCGATTTAGTGAGTGCACCCGTCTAGTTTATAGTTGATCCGAGTGATATGTATCTGGATAATATTAGTCGTTTATTAGGGTGATTGTATCTTATGAACCTATCCATTGATATTATTGGATCTAGGTATTGTTTAGTAGAGATATCTATATATTGAGTGGCTCTCTCATTGTAAAGTGACTTTTGGCTCTGAGAATATTGGGATACAAGAAAAATTTTGGAAAATATTTTGAAAGATTTGTGAATGTTCTTGTACATGATTGTTATGCCTCTTTTTTATATTTAAATGGATCTTTCATGAAAAATATTTACGTTTTATGGAGGCTGAATTATTCTTGCAGGGATAACGACTTGCTTGAGGGGAGATTGTGGAGGCGACTTGCATCATCTCTTCAAGTGCATTATTTAATATTTTAGGGAGTGATCAATTTTTACTTTGTGCATTGAATATTTCTCTTTAGGTGACTTTCATTGCTTATATTTCATCCATATATATCAAATCTCACTTCGGTAGTTTGGATTTGCAGGTGGAGAGGGCGCTTTACCTCCTTTGGACAAAATGTTTTCACACGGATGTTGCTGTATCTTGCTCGAAGTTGTAACTACATGGAAGAATCCTTAATGTACAAGGTGGACATAAGTATTTCCAAGTATGATCTATGAGTTTAGTATAATTTTCCATATTTTTATCCAATTGTCACACACAACCCTTATTGTTAAAACCCTCATGTTCTAGATTTGATAGATTCGATGATTATTTTAATATGACACTGAAAACCCACATATGGAATAATTTATAAACCCTAGCTATAAAGTTTAGCATTAATACGACTCCATTTACCCTTGGATCTAGCACTAGTCATCTCTAGGTGGGATGCCCTCCTACGTTTTTTGGCCATCTCTTCAGATCTATCAGTTGGGTATGCTTAAACCTGGCTCAAATTAACAGATCTATTCTTCAAGCACCTAAATCTAGTCATTAAACATCTCGATATACTCTTTTGTGTCCACTTTGTCCTTATTTTCATAAACCCTAGGTGGATCTAATTTGGGTATTCCTTATTTGAACTAGATCTATCTAGATCTACTTTCCTAAACTCCTTGTGGTACATTTCACATCAAGTTGGGTAATTTTCCATTGCCTTAAGCCTCCCCAACTTAGTTTTAACCCCACCTACCACATTTACCTTTCTAGATATAGATTAATCTACTCATTGTTCACCTCTCATATCCATTGCCAATTCTTTAGAGTGCTTTGAGTAGGTTTTCTATCCCTCATAGGCTAACAGGGTCTCCCCCTTGGTTATTCTACGAATTGAACTAAAGTGACAAGATCCCGTATAGTGTGACACCTACCCTTTTCCATAGTGGACAAGGCCCTTGCATTGTCACTTCGTCAGCTACCTTACCTCTACCATCCCAGATAGGGTACCTTTAGTGGGTATCTACACTTTGAGTGATAACATGTACTTCATCACATGTTTTTCTGCTACTAAAGTGAACATGTTGGGTCTCCACCACCATATATTTACTCAAATTTTTTACAACAAAACATATATGCCTTGTATTTGTCAAATACAACAGTGAGTCAATAATCTATTTGTATAGTGTGACATCTATTATTTCTAAAGAGCCATCATTTAGTAGCTTTAGGTTTGTTACCATATGAGTGTTCATTTCCTTGCACTCCAACATCCCAAATCTCTTTAGGATCTAATTGCATATTTTCCTTGGTTTAGGAAAATCTCATCTGGGAACTGCCATACTTCGAGACCGAGGAATTAATGCATCATTCCAAGGTCTTGCATCTCATACTCTTCTGCAAGCTTCTTTTTACATTTGCTGATGAGATTCTCCTCTCCTGTTAAAAATAGATCATCCACATATAACAGTAATATCATGATCCCATACTCTACAACCTTATAGTAAAGGTTGGAATTTTCTTCACTTTTGGTAATGCCACAAAGCTCATCAAGAAGCCATCAATTCATCCATACCACGCTCTGGGTGCTTGCTTCAATGTGATATAAAAAATTACATAACATAACATAAATTAATTAGTAATATAAATTAATATGAATAATTCGTTTATGTTATGTTATGTTATAGTAACAAGTCATGTCAAAATACATGACTTCAATTGAAAAGGCACAAAATGGATTATAAATCCCAAGGCAATGTAATTGTAAAAGATATCTTATCAATTATTTTATTTTATTATTTATCCATTCATGGATTACTTGGCGTATTTATGCTGGTTATTCCTTAAGAAACAACTAATTTATTGTTTCATTGGTATTATAGCCCATTTTTGGGCATTCCGCTAATTACCGGCTATTGGGAAAACAATTTTTTTTCAGTGGTTCTCTGAATTTTCAGGTCTTTGACCAATTTAAGGCCTTTGGCTCTCTCTTACAGATCCCATCCACTCCAAATTTTTCTCTTCCTCCCCATTCGCCCTCCCTACCGTCCACCTCCTCCACGCACACCCCCCCCCACAACCCCTCTTTTCATTTCCCTCTCCTCCCATTTCCTACGCACCTAGATCCCCTACCACCCTCCACTTTCCTGTCCACCCCTACATAGACCTCTATTAGTTTTCCCCACCCACACTACATATGCGCACCCTCCTTCTGCCACCTTGTTGTACGCTACCACCCCAACACTGCGCACCCCCCAACCAACTCCCTACACACCCATCCTATTCTCCCTACTCCACCTCAACCTCCCTCCTCTCCCTCGCACCACTTCCCCACATCCATCCTCCCACGACAACCACTTCCCTGCAATCCACCACCTCTCTCCTCCACAACCCTCCACCTCCTTCTCCATGGACACACCACTCACCTCCTTGCAGTTCTCGCCTGCAACTCCTGCTCATGCCGTACACTTCCTCCCCTCTCAACACACAAGTGTTTGCGTCCCTATATTCCTCCACCTTTATTCCCCCATTCCACGCACCAAATTCATCACCCACTTCCATTCCGACCTGCCATCTCCACCGCCGACTTACCAATCCCATTGTTTTTATCACACCGTCATTTTCAAAACCCCCAATATTCATTCATTGCCTAAACAACAATATAATAATACAATAATAATTGATATTATTATTATTTTTGAAATTATAAAGCCTCCTAAAAGGATTTATATAATATTATTATATAAATTTAACTATAATTAAAATTAAATTTCTTTAATAACTTTAGGGTTTTTAAATTTATTATTGGGTTTTTTAAAAAACTTTAAGGTTTTTAAATTTATTATTAAGATTTTTAAAATTTTTATTAATAATAATAAATTTAAAACTTTAGGTTTTGAAAGGGTTTTTAAACTTTAGGGCATTCGGTGGGGTTTTAAAATCAATTTAAAAACTTTAGGGTTAAAAATAATTAAAATCAACATTTATCCTTAATAATTTTTTTTTTAATTTAACCTTTGTAATTTTTTTTAATAACATAAACAATTCCTTTTTCGAAAAATAGGTTGAGAGAATAATTTTTCCGCACACTTTGAAATTAAATAAAATTAAATTTTTTTACCTAGCAAACCCTAGTCTCCGCGGCCGACCTTAGACTTTCTACCCGGTTCCAGTATTTAACAATGGTTCTCACTCTCTCCACATTCGACTTTGTCCTGATGATGGATCCTGATATGGATTCGAAACGTCGACCTGGTCATTTCGATACCGTGGTTTCTACGACAACAACATCAATAACTGACCACCACAGAAATTTGGCAACAATAGTTTCTAATAATTATTATTATTATCAAATAAAAAATAAAAAATAACTAATGGGGTCTAATAGTGAAAAACAAGGAAGATTTCCAAGGACTTCAAAAACTCATGTTTCAGTGTTATTTCAAATAAAAGGAACACTTAGAGGGAAACACATTACTATTTCTATTACTCACATGGAACACAATAATTATGTTATTGTTGAACTTGCTAATGAGTTAGCGATTCCAGAGTCAAATGTAGGTGAAAGGTTATACTTTTGGAATGACAAAGAATATGTAATAAGCAATTTACAATTGAACATTGGAGATTATACTGGAGTCTCACAATTCATAGTTAAATGCTTGTGGAGCAGTGACAATGACCTAATGTTAGGAATAATTGTGGCTAGAAACATTGAGGACTTTTATCTTAAATGCTAGAAACAAGTTTATGACATTTCCCTACAAAAAGAAGAAAACCATATTGTAGGAAATTAACGTGAAGTCAGAATAAGAAATCACGTCGTCTAAAGACCTCTGAGAAATATGAAAGATGATGTCGCAGGGAAATGAGAAATCAATATAGACGATACATAAGGATTTTGACAAGGTTATTGCAGGTAAAGAAGAAGAGATCTCACATCTAAGAGATCATAACCATAAATTATTTCTGCAAATTAGGAAGGAAAATGATAAAGTTCAATGCAGTCAAAAGTTAGAAGAGAAGATTCAAGCTCTCCAGCAAAAATTACTAGGAAAAAATGAAAAAATTCCGCCCTAAAGAAGGTTAATCAAGAACTAGAGGAACAAATCGAGAAGTTAAAAGAGGAAAAACAATTGCAAGATGAAAGGTTTTAGAAGATTCAGAATAATAATAATCTATTAGAGAACAAATTAGTTCAAATACAAAAGGAAGCATCTAGACTATCCATAAAACAAATTCTAGTTGAGGAAGAAGAAACAAATACAAATTCGGTGCCCATCACAGTTCAATTAAAGGAAGTCAATCTAACAGAAAAACAAACCACAAGAAATCCTTATCAACACCCAAATTACGAAAATCGTTTTGACCAATGATGTGGTCAAGATGAACACAAACAGAGAATCTATGATTTCAGACTAGAAAGAACACAAAATGAACAAGCTAAGCAAAAAAATGAGAAGTTCCATCCAACAAAGCGGTCAACAAACAACTCCAATAAAGATAGATATTGGATGGACGACTTCACAAACGATGTGACAATTTTTATTGGGAATCTATAACTCATATCATTTTGTTTCATCAAGTGTCACAGTTACTAACACAAAGATTGAGAATATGCCTTTACTAACAAGAAATTAGACGTAATCCTTGTCTTCTCTAAGCTTTGAGGACATAGATTCTCTTAAGGGGAAGGCAATGTTAAATAAAAATTTATATAACATAACATAAATTAATTATTAATATTAATATAAATTAATAATAATAATTATTAATTATTAAAAAAGAAATAATTATTAAATAATTATGAAATGTCAAAAGACATGACTTCTATTGAAAATGTGCAAAATGGCTTATAAATCCCAAGTCAATGTAATTGTAAAAGATATCTTATCAATTATTTTATTCTATTATTTATCCATTCATGGATTACTTGGTGTATTTATGCTAGTTATTCCCTTAAGAGAGAACTTTATTGTTTCATTCAACCCATATAATGGTTTCTTCAATCTGAATACACGTGTCTTCTTGTTGTATGCCTCAAAACTTGGCGGTTTCTCAATGAACACTTCTTCTTTTATGACACTGTTTAGAAAGGTTGTCTTTACATCCATTTCATCTTGGCTTCCAAGGCAAGGATAGTTTTGATTGAAGTATGTCTTGATACTGGTGCAAAATTCTCTTCATAATTAATCCCTTCTTTTTTAGAGAACCTCATGCAACAAATCTTGCTTTGAACTTTTCAATACTACCATCTGTTGAATGACTTGTCTTGAAAATACATTTTAAAGAGACCATTGATTTATCTTCGGTCTTGGCACTACATCCCAGAGATCACTATTTATGATAGATTGATATTCTTTAATCAAAGCATCCATACATTCCTTCTTCTTTGAAGCTTCTTTAAAACATGTGGGTTCCTCATCAACATGATTTCACATCAAGACCACATAGTTGGATTAGAGTCTTGGCCTCTTGCATCGTTCTGATGCACCATATCTTTCTGCTTCTTGGATTATATCATGAGTCCAAGTTGGTATTTTATTTGTTGAGATCATCTCATGATGTGTCTCCATGGGTCCTTGGGGTTCTTCCATGTCGTGATATTTTGGTATGGGTTCTTCTTCGACATTTCTAACTAGTGGTTTACTATCTTCTACTATTCTGGGAGCCTCTTGCTCTTCTTCATGATCTTCATCTACATAGACATTTCTGGATTTGCTGAAAGCTGCATCTTCATCAAATGTGACATATTTGCTGATCTCAATTTGATAGAATCATGGAATATAGATTCTATAATCTTTTGATTGGTCTCTACATCCAACAAATATTCCCTTCTTTCCTGAAGGTTCCAACTTTGATATTTTCTCCTTGGGAACATGTAAGTAGACAAGACAACCAAATATCTTTAGATGTATGAGTTCAGATTTATAATCGATAAACATTTATTCTGGAGTCTTGTTCCCAAGAGCACTGTAGGATATTCTATTACGCACATAGACTGCGGTCCTTGTTTCTAATTCATCCCATAAATGCATAGGTAGATATTGATCATGGATCATGGATTTGACTGCTTTAATGATATATCTATTCTTCCTTTCCACCACTCCATTTTGTTGAGGATTATAGGGTGTAGTAAGCTCCCTCTTAATCCCATATTCTTTACATAATTATTTGAATTCATTTGAAGTGAATTCCCCTACATTATCTGATCTTAAGGTCTTGACCTTATTTTCAGAGAGATTCTCCACAAGAGCCTTGAATTCTTTGAACTTTTCAAATACTTCATCTTTACCCTTCAAAAAGTATATCCAAGTCTTACGAGAGTAGTCATTAATAAAAGAGACACAATAAACATACTCGCTTAAGGAAGTAGCTGACATTGGTCCACACACATCTAAGTGGACAATATTCAATATCCCCTTTGGTTTACTCTTATTGCTTGGAAATGGGTCCTTGGTATTGTTTCCTTGAGAACATCCTTTGCATACTCCATGATTGATATGGATCTCTAGTAGACCTGTCACTACCTTGCTCACAATTGGTAATGCTTTGTAGTTCACATGAGAAATTCTTCTATGCCATAGTTCAGATGGACTGATGGTATTGGTTGTGAAAGATGAATCTCTGTGCCCCTTTAATTTTTATATTCCTTATTCAACACCAATTACAACTGCATCATCTATTGTCTTTCCTTTTGGCCACATAAGGACTTCTCCATCTACAAAGGAAACTCTGAAACCTTTCTTATCTAAATCTGATATTGAAAGAAGTTATTCTTCAAACCTAGAACATGCAAGACTTATTTCATCTTCATGGACTTTCCATATTTTATCTTGTAAGAGGCTTATCTCATTCATTTGATGGGATATTGATAATCATATCCAAGTTTCACTTTGTGTGGATAGTGTTTATGGGTAAGACATGAGAGTGATTCTTTGTGACCAATCATATGTTTAGAAGCACCACTATATATGATCCAAGTGTCACTTCCATGAGATACTGATCTCGTGAGAGCTAATATTAAGACATATTCTTCATTTGAGTCTTCATTTTCTCTATTCTTCTCTTCATCTGATTCATTCTATTTGACTGCATGGGCATAAGACTTTCAGTTCTTCTACTTTAACTTGTCTTTATTAAGTGGACAATGTATGGAGATGTATCCCAACTTATGACATGTATAAAATTCATAAGATGAATAGTCCTTGTTAGGATTATTACTTCTTTTAAAGTATTGTGATCTTCTAGGAGGCGATCCTCGATGCTTAATTTTGTTTCTTCCAGTCTTGCTTGAGAAACTAGTGATTTATCTTCATAATTCATTTAGTTTCTCTTCTCTATTTGATATCCTTCCTTCTTATTATACACATTCTTCCCATAGTTTTTTGAACTTGGTTAGTTTTCTCCTAGCACATATTCCTATGATGAAGGTATCCCATTCTCTTAGAAGAATATTTAAGGTGGTAATCACAACTTCCACTTCTTTGACCAAAAATATTCTTTGATATGAGATACTCTTGAGAATTATGATTGCATAGTTTCTTCCTCCAATATCTCTACACCCTTGAGCTGGTTTCTCAAGGTCATTCTTCTATTGATTTTTTTGCCTTGAAATAGACTGGTTAGTGCAGAACATTTCCTTTGGAGTATTCTTGGAAGATACTTGGGGATGAAATGATCCTTGATAGAATCAACTATGATCCTCTTGGATTTGATAATATCCTTTTTGTTCTTGGCCTTTACTTTATCTCCCACTAGTTCCTTAACCTCATCTTTAATGTAGCCTTCTAGGTCATGTTCTTCAAGGATGAGCATGGCTATGTACTTCCATGCTATGAAATCCTATGCTCCATCAATATTTTCATCAAGTTTGGTATTGTTTTTCATCTTTAATGAATTATAGCTTCAAATGGAAATATAGGATATATTACTTACCAATTTGAGGACTGCTTCTGGAACCTGCTTCAGGGTGACCTAGAGTTTGACAGGAAAACCCCGTTTTTTCAACTGTGGTCAGTTTCAAAACTGATTGGAGGAAAATATGCGCCTCTCCAAGTGAGCTAGAATGTATCTTTATTTTCCTAAATTTGTGGATAGAACTTTAAAAACTATGATGCCCTAGTTTCTCCCGACAGTAGTGGTAGGTCAAAAAATGAAAATCCACAGAACTGAAATCTACTTTGATAGAAAGTTGTGCTCTCCTAGGGCGAGTTGAATGGTCCTTCTTCTTCGGTTTATATATGGAGATATTTTTCTGAAATAGTGAGCCCTAAATTGCTGAAATGTTGGAAAAGTTGCTACACAATGTATTCTTTCAGGTTGGCTTTGATACCATGTTAAGATTTAAAATTTGTTATGCCAATACAAAAGGATCACTGAAAGACTAACAAGCATAGTAGAACAAATTAGCACACAAATATTGATCCTGGGAAACCCTCATGGAAAAGAAAACCTAGAAAATATTCCTCGATATAAACTTCAACCACGTACAATGTAAGACCCAGAAGATAAGACTAGACTGCTTCCTCCACCTCAGTTGGACTGCTCCTTCTGTCTTTAGAAAACTTGCTTGATTTTTGAGTGTATCCAAATGAGGGATGTGCCTAACCTATTTATACACATCAACTTAGAATCCTAATATCCCAACATAGCCGACTTCTCCTAAATTCCATGGTCGACTTTTCTTGGGATACTCAAAAATACATTTTAATAATACCTTTGTGGGTACTAATGACCCAACTTACAATGGAGGGTTTACCTCAAGACTTTACATGACCAAATATGCCAATGACATCCCTAATCGAAGGAACAACATCTACGAAAGGGGAAATAATAATAATAATACAAAATATAATATATTTCATAGTTACATTTCTTTAACAAGGGAGATACATTGGGGGGTGGTAAGGGGTTAGATGTAGAGATAGAGGGGGAGTGTTAAGGAGTTAGAGGTAGAGATAGAAGGGGAGTGTTAACGAGTTAGAGTTAGAGACTGAGGGGGGTGTTATGATATTGGGGGTAA
>LPNX010880175.1:377796-591283 GCA_001517045.1 Pseudotsuga menziesii | reverse complement strand
TATAGAGAGTAAAGGGGGGTGTTAAGGGTTATAGACATAGGGGGTGTTAGGAGATTGGGGGTAAGTGGAGAAGTGGATAAACACAATCAAAGAAGGGTTAGTAATGGTTAAGGAGAGATAGATAGATATATAAAGAGATAGAGAGAGAGGGGGGTTAGCGATAGGGGAGGCATAGGGATGCGTGTGTGTGTGAGAGAGAGAGAGAGAGTGAGAGAGAGAAAGTGAACCAATGGGGCGGTGGTATGTTAGGGGATCGGGGGAGAGAGAGAGGGGTGGGGGTTAGGTGTAGGGGAGTGAGGGAGAGAGAGTGTCACGTCCCCGACCCTCCGACCGACGAAGAGGACGTGACCAACACCACAACAAGCAGGCAAACAACCCCATGAAGGTGAACAGACATCAATACTGAAATTAAAAACTTAACATAATGCATATGAAGATGCATAAAACATACAAGGACACAAACCATCATACGAGATGCATAATTCCTCAACAATCAGCGGAAGCAAACATATACATTCCAGCATTGAGCATGTTCATCATAATTCATGAAAATAGTAGATATAATTGCTGAGATGAAACAGTCAGGATTACTTATCTTTTGATGAAGAGTTCTCCTATAACCAGCTACGTCGCTACAACATTCCACCCAACCATAGGCCAGCGTGCTCATCAATCTCTCAGCAACACTGCCACCCCCGAGCTGGGCATGATTCCTCAAGGAATAAGGGTCAATGCAGGCTTACACATAGCCAAGGTTCACAAAGCAGCAAACCAACACAGTTGGGATTCACCAAGTAATCAAGGAGATAGGAAAGGCTAATGCTAAGTTGGTGGCCACAACACCAGCCTTCTCAAGCATACCCAGCCTCCACATTCCACTCACAACAGTCCGAAGACCAACCACTACATACCACAACAAAACAATCCCTTCACGGCCCTGTGAAGAAATAAGACGACCGATTGACAATCCCAACCAAACGGTGAACACAGCTCAAGCCACAAGACAAATCAGAGTTGTTCTTGGCCCTAGCGTGGCCAAGACAACTCAACAATAACCCAAAAGACGTCCACAGCCTTAGCATCCAAGAAGCAACCCAAAACCAGGGCAAGTCGACAACCCAAACTCAAAATGAGTGATGGCAACAATCCATAGTCCACAAAATAGGGGCAGAAACCAAACTCCCAGCATGGACAGAGGAAAACACAAACGATGACCACAGCATATAGCATACACGGCCACAATTGGCAACTTTACATAGTCCCAAAACACAATCAGTGAGCACGGCTCACAACGTGGGAAAACGACTCCAATGGTCTGTGCGTGAGGGACACTTGCACCAAACCGCAAAACACAGTGGAAAAACATATGCACGGGCCACAAATCAGTAAGGAAACTTACACACAGTCCTTGAGCATGAAATGGCTCCTGCACCTAAAATTCCCAAGTGACAGCCACGATTTCTCTTGCTCCCTGCGTGAGCAAAACCAACGCAGAATCCCTGTGCATGAGGAGAAAGGACGCGGCCAGCAAAGTGTGGGAAACAACAGTCCATCCACAACAAAAGAAAACTCCAGTGATCCTTCATAGTCTGGTAAGGGTGGAGACCAAAAACGTTGACTCCATGCGTGAGGAGAACAGACCACGGCTCTGCGTGAGGATGAACAGACCACAACAATGGAGGAATGGAGGAGAATGGAGTCGTGGAAGAGTGGAGAGTGTTTCTTCTACCCCCACACGAGAGAAGAGGAAGAATCTACTGGTGGAGTGGGCACGTGGGCAAGGATGGACAGTCCTGCCACACCCACCACCACTCAGCATTAACTGCCCCAACTAACAAAACATGACATTAAAGAGGTTGGATGAGACAAGGGAAATTGACACAAGGCTCCCCCCCCCAAGACCAAGGTTGGACATTCCCCACACCCTTATCCTTTGGAATCATGCCCTTTTCATTTTAACGTTGCACTGCCGTAGCTGGTTGTGGTTTATTTTATTTGATGTGCGTATTTACATGATGCCACATTATAATGTGTCGGATAGCATGATATAGCATTGGCAACTATCCGTATCGCCGAAACATTCACAACCAAATCGATGGTGGGGATTTTTCCTTTAGCTCCTCACCATGATTAATTACAATATATACATCATGCAAACGGGGTCAAAACCGGGGTGTTACATTCCCCTCCCCCTTGGAATAACACCATCCTCGGTGTTCCAATACATAGGAATACATATACAATACATATACAATTGCACATCAAAATTTCAAAATTTTGCAAATCTGTCCCACGTTCAATTATTCACTATGAACGTGCAAGACCAAGCCCCTTGGCTTCCATGAACTTCTCCTATTGGTTCTCAGCTTTCAGCTTATCCCAAAGTCTAGGAACTTTGCAGCTATTGCCCTCATCATGTTCCCTCATTGGGCAGTTCCGACGTAAATGATGTCCTCCGCATTCCTAGCATTTCACTGGCTGCTTCATCTTTACCTGCTCAATTTCCTTTGAGTCTTCATGCTCGGACCGTTTCTTATCGGGTCGCTTGGACGATTGTCCCCTCACTGATCCACCTTCCTTTCTCTTGCCGATTGCTCCCAGAAGGCTTTTCACCTCCCTTTGCAAACCAATAGAGTCTTGCAAAATCCGGTGGTTTATTTCATTCTGCCTTTTATGTATCTTGAGCATCTCCCCAAGATTTTATTGGGTCTTGGAAATCATTTGAAGGAGACTTCCAGCTAAGTACAACAACTTTTGATCTACTACCATGATCAATGTGCACCACTGGGTTTCACTTTTCTCACCTGTGAATTGCACCATTGAAATTCTATCAGACCAAGCATAGTATAGACATTAAAATCAGTCAGTTAATTACCCAATTGGCATGACAGTCCAAGCCTCATCAAGGAGACTTTCATATTTTTCATGCCTTCCCAATAGGCACACGAGCTCAGTCATGTCCATTCTTGGGCAGGGAATTAACTATTCCAGCATTCACAATTTACTTTAAGCAAATACACACATTCCATTTTCAGTCATACATGCATTCAACATTCTTTTGTTTTCACAATGCATAAATATATATGTATATATAATCAAAAGGCAAGAGAGAGCAGCAAGAGTTTTTTTTTTCTTTTCCCTCTTTGTTTTGTTCCATCCTGGAACCCACACCACTGCGGTGGCTTTTCATGCTCTCAGCCTCTTTCACTTCACCGTGAATGCTGGACCAATCTCTCTTGGTCATGACACTTAGTGTCTTCGGTCTATTCCAGACCTCTAAACCATGGAGTCTCTCCACATGGTTTGTCTCGGCTGCTAGGAACCTCACGGTCTCACTAACACCCTTTTCATTGCCGCTCATTCCGAGCTTTCCAGGACAGTCACATGTCCACATGCACCCCTAGGATTCTCTCATAGTCCTCGCCTCCAGCGATACCTATATCCAAACATTGAATATATTCACATGTTTAGTTTATTCTCATCAGTTTTATCTCTAAAACAAGAGCTTAAAACATCATAACCAAATCATATACACATGTATATTCATAAGCAAAATAATCTAATACTTATCTGTATTGTACGTTTCCTCGTTCGTCCACAGGATCCTGCTTCACTTTGCAAGCCTTGGGATCGCCTATGGACTTGGATGTTAGGTCAGCACACAGGCTACTCCACAACATCCTTTTATATATATCAGGCACAGTCAAGCCAACCTTCAGTTGGGTTTATCAGACCGTCCATCCAAGCCAATATACAATTGGGTTTATTAGGCCACAGGCAATCAAGCCAATTCACTGTAACGTTTCCATGATTTCCAAAACATCAAATAATTACACAGTCAAGCCAACCTTCAGTTGGGTTTATCAGACCGTCAGCAAATCACCTGCACTTATATCAACAATCAATCATCAGCCAAGCCAACACCGTTGGGTTTATCAGGCCATCAACAATAACACATATACTCATACCAACAATAACACATATATCAACAATAACCCTTACTTCGCAACCCCTCACAACAACCATTTACCTTTTACCTTTTACCTTTTTACCTTTTTACCTTTTACCTTTAGGGTGCAACACCCAACTACATCTATTTAGCCTGTCAACACAAGTAATATAAGCAAACTCATCAGCGTTATTGCTCTAAAAACTGTAATCATATTTCATATCATTCACTATCAAGTATTGAGACACCAGGAGTGCGTCCACTCCCTAGAGTGTAATCAATATTGAAAATCCCTTTCATGACTCAATCATCGAAAAAGTGTGCACTCTTCTCCAGTGTGTGCCATGTAGGCCCTATTCATACTCAAGTAGTCGGTCATCATGGGAATAAGATCAAAACATGTTCTGCATATGGAATTTAATAATTTGACATGCATATTCTTAGCAAGGGTCACAGAACACTTATCCATTTGTCGACTCAGTATGCCTTCATTAAGGAGGAATGGGGGCTCCTTCTCTGAGTTAACAGTCCCTCGGTTAGCCATCCCAACTCCTTTTTACATTTCATATCCACACATGTATTACTGACATAATTTATACCATCTCACTCATGTTACTACCAAACATGCAGTGCAGATGAGACATTTCCAAAATGTCCAATGTCGTTTCGCCCGAAACCCATTTCCAAGGGAAAACCTTCCCATGAAGTTTGGCTCTTGCAGGCCATCACACATGATCTTCCTGCAGTGTGTATCCCTGGCACATTCATCAAATAGCCAAACAGTCAATCATTATATGATAATACAATCCAAATTGATTGTTCCATAACCAAGCAATGACATTGGTAATCAAATTCAATAGGAATTTGCAACTCTGTTTACTACAGAAATTGATTTGCTCAATTGTCGGTCTCTTGTAAGTAGCACTATTGTGTCCATTATAATTTTATGCTTCTAGCATAATATGAATACCCACTTACCATGCGTCCTCCTGACACAATCTTATACAAGCCAACAACGATTAGTAGTCGTGAGCAATTTCTTAAATCTGAAATTCACAATTCAAATTTAACAACCCATTATGCATACCAACTAGCTTTACAGCCATAAGACTCTTCTCATAAGGTTTGGCTCTTTCACATGGCATATTTCGGCATTTGTCATGGTCTTACTCTCATTGCCATGCTTTAAATAATCTACTTGAAACATGAGTTTCAATCTTCCAACACAATCTTATGCAAGCCAATAGTGACTAATAGTTGTCAGCAATTTCTTAAATCCGAAATTCACAATTCAAATTTAACAACCTATTATGCATACCAACTATTTTTACAACCATGAGACTCTTCTCATAAGGTTTGGCTCTTTCACATGGTAGATTCTGGCATTGGTCAGGGTCTTACCTCTCATTGCCATGTTCGAAATAATCTACTTGAAACATGAGCTTCAATCAACCAAACACTTGGTAAGTCTGGATGCATATAAACTTCTCATTGCTACAACCATCACTGAAGCATTTTCAGAATTTATAAAATTAAAATACTTCCTGCTGTTAATCACATCAATATTACCAAAACTCATTTACTTCATGCAATCATTATCATACTAACATTTGCAAGGCATAGTCACATCATTCATGCAATTAAATGAAATGTTTAGATACTCCTTACTTCACAAGCGTATCATTTGAACCACCTTGCTCTCCCATAGAGCATTTCTGGCAGCCAATTGATCATGACTATCCTGCATTCATAACAACCTTTGAAATGGTTCCTGAATTGTCATCAATTCATCATTTCAGCCATTAGTTATTCATAATATCACATGCACTCATCTCAAGGCATTCATGCAATGCATCACAACAATTACACCTATACTTATGCAATCAGTCACTCACACCCTTCATACGCATCTGTTCAATGCATGACTACAAGATTCATAAAATCTTCTTAATGCATATCCACTCAATGCTACCTTGCATTGATTCAGGAATACTATGCATTCAACATACCATGCATGGCCTAACCATGTCTACTTCATATAGGATGCATTACTATAATCAAGATCATCAGTACTCACTTTCCTAAGCTCAGTCAATATATACAGGCATGACACCTTTCTATATTCAAATATCCACATGGTATGAGGTCTCTTACCTTTACCACTCCATGGAATTCACCATAACCAAACTCTTACCTTTATGGGTCGTACTTACACCCTTGACATTACTAGTTTGGTTGGTATCTTGCAGAGGATTGCAGACTTTGCTCACCAACTTTTGTTATGGACTGGTTGCCTTATCCCTTTCTTCATAGGGTCGCTGGTCACATTCATCAGCATCGGCAACATATTCATCCATGTCCATGTTGTTGTTGGTTTTTCCACTAATGCCAACATCAAGGAAATAGTTATCATTAGTGGCTCATTATAAATATATAATTTTCAATATTCTACCAACATGTAATATCCTATGCATGCCATACATATCCTCATACATTTCAAGTATAAAAATCAGCAAGATAGGGTTTAAGGAAACTTCCCTTTCAAATCCCTCATCCTTGCATGGAATTCCTCTTCCACACAACAGCTGATATGCCTTCATAGTCCTTGCTACCTCTGGGCATGCAATTGTCCAGATTTGTCCATTTGATAGCAGCGGCCATCATTAGTACTTTCCTGCTCCATGCTCAGATTCTGGTAACTTTCCCTTGTTCCCTACTGGATAAGATTTCCAATGCCTATCCACATGCTTCATTCCGACCTCGGGTGTGAAAACCACACCATTTCTAAAAATGAATATTTTCACCAAATCTCGACATTTTACACACAACTGCATTTTGGACTGGGTGCCAACTTCAGCCCTGTAAATCCACTGAAAGACAACTGAAAATCCCACTGGAAAATAATCGAAATCTGCTGGAAAACCCCCTTTGAAAAACTCAAATTTTCCTCTGCAGAATCGGCTCTCATCCCGACTATCAGTCCGATGTTTCGGAAGTCGAAACAACTAGCTTCTCCGCTGCTCATCGGCTGTCGGATCCACTAAGCACTACGCATCGACGATCCGATCTTCTATTTTTTTCCGACGTGTTGGATCCATAGTCATCTAGGCAGCCGCAATGATGGACATCCAATCCACTTACTTCATCCGACGTCGCTCATTGGCTGTTCGATCCTCTAAATTTTTTCGACGTTTTCTATACTTGGAAAAAAAAATTCAATTTTTTCTTCTTCTTCTTGTCGCCACATCGGATGCTCGATCAACTATCCTTTTTTGACGTTTCGACGATCTTTGGAAGATCTCTGCTGAAACTGCGGCTCTGACTTCAACTATTTTCCGCCGAAACCTTGTCTTCTTTTCTTCCGTTGCATTGGCAACCTCGTCTTCTAATTATCGGCGATACAATCTTCTATTTTTTTCCCATGCTTTCCGCCGCATCGGCTACTCAAACAACTAACTTTTTTCGATGGCTTCCATACTTAGATGATTTTTTCAACTTTTTCAATATTTTCATCTTTCTACTTCCTTCCGCTGATGGCATCGGAAGTCCTTTCTACTAACAGAGCCGACGTATCGGCTGCTCAAACAGCTAACACCTTCCGATTACTTTCTGCTGCCGCCTGATCTTCTTTTTGTCGACGAAATTGTTCCTTCCGTAGCCGCAACGACGGAACATCAAACATTATCTACTTCCGATTGATGAACTAATTATGACCGGCATCGAAAGTCTTTTCTCATCGGAAGTCTAGTGCTTTTGGCTTCCACAACGGCGGAACATCAAACCACTAACTTCTTTCGATGGCCGACGATTTCTATACTTAGAGAAAATTTTCAAACTTCTTCATGGCGTCGACGGTTGGAGAACTTACCCGTCGGACGTGTAGTTGTTTTGCCATCCGCAATGGCGAGCGCTCGAACAACTTTCTACTTCCAATGGACATCAAACACTTAGAATTTTTTTTCGAAATTTTCCCTCAAACTGTGCTCCGTCGGGCGCGCTTTCACCTAACTCTTCCGCTACAGTGGAAGTCCGTTCCACTAACTCTTCCGCTACATCGGAAGTCTGTTCCACTAAGGGTTCCGACTGAACTGACTGTTCAACACTTAGACAATTTTTTTGAATTTTCAGTCATTCATTTATGATCTCTACTGGCATAGAAGGTAATTCTACCCTCTGTCACTACACCTTGGTGGTCCATTCAGGCCCATGCTGCAACATGAGCTCTGATACCAAGCTGTCACGTCCCCGACCCTCCGACCGGCGAAGAGGACACGACCAACACCACAACAAGCAAGCAAACATCCCCATGAAGGTGAACATACATCAATACTGAAATTAAAAACTTAACATAATGCATACGAAGATGCATAAAACATACAAGGACACAATCCATCATACGAGATGCATAATTCCTCAAAAATCAGCGGAAGCAAACATATACATTCCAGCATTGAGCATGTTCATCATAATTCATGAAAACAGTAGATATAATTGCTGAGATGAAACAGCCAGGATTACTTATCTTTTGATGAAGAATTCTCCCGCAACCAGCTACGTCACTACAATGTTCCACCCAACCGTAGGCCAGCGTGCTCATCAATCTCTCAGCAACAATGCCACCCCTGAGCTGGGCATGATTCCTCAAGGAGTGAGGGTCAATGCAGGCTTACACATAGCCAAGGTTCACAAAGCAGCAAACCAACATAGTTGGGATTCACCAGGTCATCAAGGAGCTAGGAAAGGCTAATGCTAAGTTGGTGGCCACAACATCAGCCTTCTCAAGCATACCCAGCCTCCACATTCCACTCACAATAGTCCGAAGACCAACCACTGCATACCGCAGCAAAACAATCCCTTCACAACCCTGTGAAGAAACAAGACAACCGGTTGACAATCCCAACCAAACGGTGAACACGGCTCAAGCCACAAGACAACTCAGAGTTGTTCTTGGCCCTAGCGTGGCCAAGACAACTCAACAGCAACCCAAAAGACGTCCACAGCCTTAGCATCCAAGAAGCAACCCAAAACCAAGGCAATTCGACAGCCCAAACTCAAAATGAGTGATGGCAACAATCCATAGTTCCACAAAATAGGGTCAGAAACCAAACTCCCAGCATGGACAGAGGAAAACACAAACGCTGACCACAGCAGATAGCATACACGACCACAATTGGTAACTTTACACAGTCCCAAAACACAATCAGTGAGCACAGCACACAATGTGGGAAAACGACTCCAACGGTCTGTGCGTGAGGGACACTTGCACCAAACTGCAAAACACAGCGGAAAAACATATGCACGGGCCACAAATTAGTAAGGAAACTTACACACAGTCCCTGAGCGCGAAATGGCTCCTGCACCCAAAATTCCCAAGTGACAGCCACGATTTCTCTTGCTCCCTGCGCGAGCAAAACCAACACAGAATCCCTACGCGTGAGGAGAAAGGACGTGGCCAACAAAGTGTGGGAAACAACAGTCCATCCACAACAAAAGAAAACTCCAGTGATCCTTCACAGTCTGGCAAGGGTGGAGACCAAAAACGCTGACTCCATGCGTGAGGAGAATAGACCACAGCTCCACGTGAGGATGAACAGACCACAACAATGGAGGAATGGAGGAGAATGGAGTCGTGGAAGAGTGGAGAGTGTTTCTTCTTCCCCCACGCGAGAGAAGAGGAAGAATCTGCTGGTGGAGTGGGCACGTGGGCAAGGATGGACAGTCCTACCACACCCACCACCACTTAGCATTAACTGCCCCAACTAACAAAACATGACATTAAAGAGGTTGGATGAGGCAAGGGAAGATGACACAAGGCTCCCCCCCCCAGACCAAGGTTGGACATTCCCCACACCCTTATCCTTTGGAATCATGCCCTTTTCATTTTAACGTTGCACTTCCGTAGCTGGTTGTGGTTTATTTTATTTGATGTGCGTATTTACATGATGCCACATTATAATGTGCTGGATAGCACGATATACCGTCTACAACTATCCGTATCGCCGAAACATTCACAACCAAATCGATGGTGGGGATTTTTCCTTTAGCTTTTCACCATGATTAATTACAATATATACATCATGAAAACAGGGTCAAAACTGGGGTGTTACAGAGAGAGAAAGAGAGATATTGAGAGAGAGTCAGCGGTGTGGTTGGGATGTAGGGGGAGGAGGGGGTTAAGGGTAGAGAGAGTGAGGGTTTTTTTGTACGATATTGGGGGAAAGAGAAAGTAGTGGGGGTATGAATAGGGGTAATAAGGGAGAATTAGGGAAATTAGAGAGAGGAGAAAAGGGGTGTGTGTGTGTGTGTGTGTGAGAGAGAGAGAGAGAGAGAGAGAGAGAGAGAGAGAGAGGGTAATAAGGGTTTGGCTGAGAGACACGACTAGGTGAAGGGGTACGAGAGAGAGAGAGAGAGAGAGAGAGAGAGAGAGAGAGAGAGGAGGGGGGGTTTAGTGCTAGGCGGAGATAAAGGGATGTGTGTGTGAGAGAGAGAGAGAGAAAGAGAGACAGAGGGATAGGGAATAGATATGGGGGTGTGGGTTAAGTGTATATGGATGAGTTGGGGAGTGAGATACAGTGGAGGAGGGGGTGTCAATGGTAGGGGAAAAAAATGGAGGTCTTTGGGTGNTAGGGGGTGTCAGTGGGTTGGGGGGTGTTAGGGGTTGAGGGGGGGATGTGTTAGATGGTTGTGGGGGCCTTTGGGAGTTGGAGAGGGGGTGTATTTAGGGTTAGTATCATTTTTGTTCACTAAAACGCACATGCATTTTGCAAATTTAAAATGCGTACACGTTTTGTGATTCTATAATGCATGCACTTTTCATTTTAGCGGGAAAACAATGAATTTGAATTTGAGTTTTTTAACACTAAACCCAAACCTCCACACATGCTGACGTGACATATTTGTGCCTATGTGTTTACTTTGGATGTAGCAAGCCCGTGGCATGGAATGTGGTAAACCATGGCTAATTGAGTATTACATCCAATTTCTCAATATGCCCTTGTTTAGCCGTTGGTTACAGTATGTTACACACCATCATTTTTTTTATGAAATTTTAGAAACATATAGCATTTTTTCTGTAGATCCCAAATAGAAACATATAACATTTTTTATTATATTTTTTTCTTATTTTTCTTGTGTCATGACTCCTTAACTCGAAAAACACATTGTTAGTGTTTAGTCCATTACGCTTCCGTTTCTCAACAAAATTGTATGGTGCACTAAAGGACACTAACCTTTACATGCTATAAAAAAACCATCTCATGATAATTGAATTAAGACCTTCAATGGTTTCACCCACACTTGGCATATTGTTTTCGAGGTTAGATCACTTAGATAATTAAAAGTTAAAATAAAAAATATTAATTTTTTTTTGAAAAAATAGTGGTGCACTAGTACTAGTTGTTCTCTATATGTCTACCAGTTTTCATAAGTTGATTCCATCTTTTAATCATTCAAAGGATGCAACCACAAAAAACATATTCTTTATAAATTGTTCCTAAAAAAAGTGTCTCTTAAAAATGATCAAACTTTAGATAGTTAAAAGCATTTTCAATAGAAAAAATCTATATGTTCGAAAACATCATTCAATTTCCTACATTTCATCTTTTTTACTCATCACAAGATTCATTGTGTATGTGTGCCAAAATATCCATGTAAGTTAAGGGATGCCTGTTTTTTTAGTTTTCTATAGCATCTAATGTGTCAAAAGATACCCTCATCAACTTGCACACACCCATGATATTTTGATTAAAGGATCCTTGTTCATCATTACTGGCTGCATTAGTTTTTCCGCTTGGTTAATCAGATATGTAATTTAATTTTCTCCCTTTCTCTACACATAATTTTCTCCTCTACCTTTCTTTTGGATTTGTAATATTTGATAAATAATAATAATGAGAAGTCAATATAACCTCAATATAACCCAATCCTTCCCCAAGTATATCCATTTCGGTTCCATTGTAACACAATTACACTATTATTTGAAATAATATTTTCATAAAAATCCACTATGTTCACCCGTTAACCTGCTACAAAGAAGAGTATCCAAGAAAAATAAATTTGATCTTATGGGTAATAGAAGAATCCATTGTCGTAGCACAAGAATGTGCATGACATCGCCTTTATTTTTGTTTATACATATAAACTTCGAACCCATTGATTTTTACAACCCACTTCTAATTTCTTCTCACAATATTCATCCGAGTCCTTGGAACTGCATTTGCTCTTGATATGTTGTTCCATATTGCCTATATGGCTGGGAATTCCCCTAATTTAACTCAGCACGCTTATTTTTCTTGCATCCCATGAATATGGGATGCTTTATCTCTTCACTAGATTATATTCATTTCTTTCGATACAAGATTGTAGTTTTTTATTATTATCAAAGTTTGTTACCTAATTTTTTTAATATATTATAAATTGTAACATCCTATATGATAGCAAGAAAGAAATCATAGCTACCGCAACATCAAAGAAGAACCTATAGTAAGATTTGACTACTGCATTTTACCCATTATTGCATGATTTTAATTTTCTATTCAATTAGCTTTAATCACAAAGCAAAAAACATCTACATTTAATACATTTAAAATTATTGTTTTCTAGTCATATTGTAGATACACTTGTATAACACTAAGGCTTTGATCTAATGCTCATGATGATAGTATCAAGTGAACTTGAAGGACGATGTATTGTAATGAGCCAAGATAGGGATCTTGAACTTGCATGTGAACTTGAAGGACGATGTATTGTAATGAGCCAAGATAGGGATCTTGAACTTGCATGATTACATGTGATGAGAAGCTCATGATTACATGTAATGAGAAATTAAGGCTTAAATTATTGACATTATGGTTATGCTTTTAGCGTGAAGGATGTATGTACTATGTTTCAATGAGATAAGAAGGGTTTTAACTATTGAAGCCAATGATTTCATATCGATATGCATGTTTTTTAGGTTTTGTAATTCTTATTTGTTGTTGTTTTTATTATGATTGATCTTGATAAATGTAAAGGAATAAATTTAATTGTTTAAATAATTTTTTCATGGTTCAATGAGAAAGTATTTTTGCTATGTTTGTTTGTTGTATTTGGTACGAGCAATCATTTGATATTATTCCTCTTTGGGAAGGGACTTATGAGTAATATTTGATATTTATTTAACTTGTGATTGAAATCATGTGTGGATCATTTTATTAATTAGGAGGTTAAGGTTGAAAGGATTGGAATGTAAACTTGTTTGTGTAGCTACAACAAACCACGAACAAGTTCAAGCTAGATATCTATACTTTAGGGAGAAAATTATCTAGCCTATGGCAACCTATTTAATGTTGTCATAGAGCATTGGATCTCAAATACCTTGAAATCCAACTACCCACAACAACTTTGAGACAACATTAAATAGACTACAACATGCTGGATATTAATCACCATAATTCAAGAATGGCATGATAAAAAGGATTCATGTAACACTGTCTCGATTGTTTACCATTGTTTAGGGTTCCATTCCCAAACTATAAGCTCTAGGTCACGTGGATGATACACATAAGAGGAAAACTGATGTTGTATGGAAACTTGGCATGAGCTACAATGTGGACTTATTAAACCCTAACTAGAAAAGGAAAGAGACTACATTGCACTTGGTAACATCAGGGAACCATTTCATTGAAAATGATGACAAGCAAATAAACTGCTTGGCAGCTAGGACGAAAATTATCTAAATCATCTTTATATATATATATATATATATATATATATAATTTTTTTTATCAAAGCAAATTCTTTGGCTTCTTTCTGCTGGAGCTTTGGCACATTCTGAAGATTGGTCCACAATTGAAAACCAGAATTGACCAATTTGGTGACTTGATTAACCCTAGTGAGGACATTCATAGGTAACTCTTTTTCCATTTGTAATTGCTTTGGAATAACCAGGTTAGTTCAGTTTTTACTTTGATAATGATGACCTAGAAAATTGATTTCACAGTGAACACTGACAATCAAGAAGAAATATTTTATTCTAAAGGGAAATACACGGGAACAAATTCTCATATTTTCATGGACTCCTAGCAGCAAGTTTCACATGATTTGGATGATTATAACATGTAGTGTGGTTCTGTGAATTGAATTTCTATTAGACGTACCATATGGAAATTTCCTTGATATACTTATTGCAAGCAGTAATGTGAAAATCCATGAAAAATTCAGCCTGGTCTTAGATATTTTGCTTGCTGGACATGAGACCATATATTTATTATTGTCAGCCATCAATCAACTGCTTGATGAATCCCAAATGGCCTTACAACACTTGAAGGTGACATATCAATTTTTTTGGGGTACTCATTTTGTAAGTCAACAATTTGTTTTGGATTAATGTTTCATGCTAAATGTTTAATATTAGATTAATTATATCTTTTCCTTGCTTTATCCCAAGAGTTTAATATTAGTAATAAAAAAATTGAAATAAATGTATCATTTACCTAGACTCATCGGCTCACATTTAAAAAAAAAAATCCATGTTAAAAATAATTAAGTTTAAATACATTTATATATTAAAACTTATCTCATGTCTACTTACAAAATCATGTTTGACCCAATTTCCACTACTGTAGATCACTTTAATCCCCATGAAATGGCCTCAACTTCAATTGTAATATGGTGATGAAGAATATAACACATACTTTAGTCAAACTGCCTGACTATTTTAACAAAATTACTAAAAAGTCATGTGCAAAGCAGTGGTTCAATATTATGTGAACTTCATCTTAATTTAAGTTGTAGCTGAAGCCATCTTTAGTGTACATTAATAAGTACATTTCAACAAATTGTTTCCTGTGTATCACAAGTGAATCTCACATCACACAAATTATTTTACAATAGAGAATACATACATTTATATGGGTTCACAAGACTATACATATTGATATTTTATTAGTCTTCCCATTGCCCATTTAGTTTTATAAATACTTAGCAAGGATTGTAATATTGCCATGTGAATTAGGAATGCCACAATTCATGTAGCGTACATATTATTGAATCAAGTTATGATACACAAGTCTAAACTTAAAATTTAAAACTTGATATTCAAATTTTAATAGTATGAGTAATGAATCATACTTCCTAAAGTTGCAACAACCACTTTCATGTATATTGAATGCGCTCATGATTCTCAAACCTTAAATATAATGTCTGTAACATACAAGAATACACTTAAATGCAAGCTTGAGTAAAAATAGAGATTCAATTAAAAGTGGAACAACGAACAAACTTCCAAAATTCTTCATTCACTCTGCCTACTTTTTACAATGAAAGGAAAACTTTGTTTTAGACTATGACAATGGTAATAAAATTATAAATCTCATCATTTCTTTAAACCATTTTAAACATTGCAAAAATCAAAAGGCATCACTTAGTAGTGATTTGCAAATATTTTGCCACTATCCACTATATGAAAAAACAAAATGAAGTTGTGGGACCTAAATACTTCCCCAATGCAAACCCCAAGTCCATTCAAATATCTTTAAACACTCGACACTTGTAAACTTTTAATAGGGTAAAGGCCTATTAAAAGCGGGGTAGGGCCTATCCTGGCTTGAGTCCTAGATTTGAAATTTGGATATATTTGGAAATTTGGAGGGAGGAGAGTGGCTTGAGTCAATACCATTCTAAATTTATTATGTATGTGAGAAAGAAACCTTTAAGGAGACCTGGAGTTCTTTTCTTGTAGAGCTTGTGTGAGGCATGCTTGGCCAAAGAACAAAAGTGGACTTGTTGGTGTTGGTGTGGACTTGTATCAATGTTTAGGGAATTCTATTGATGGTGGATGCCCTAGCTAAGGTTTGGATAGAATTTGAGAGTCCCAACTGGTGATAAGCTTGAAGGACTATACTATACCAACTTATGATAAGATGTTGGGATGTACTTGTATCTTTACTTTTATGTGTATATAGAGTAATCTTTGTTGTCCATACTTTGTGTACTTGCGCCATATCGTATTATCAACCTATAATCACATCATGAATGAGTAGTTTCTAGGGTTATTTAATATGCATATTTATGATGAAAAGGTAGCTAATTTTGGTTGGGTAATTTAACAAACATTAAAGCTACCCGAGTAGAACATACTCCATGCCACTACCACCTATGGCTTCATCACCTTTTCATTTTCTCCCTTCAAAGTCTACAACACTTGATAGATTTGCATAGTCCACTTCATATCTGTTATTATTTATTGGTCCCTTTGGAGGGCATGTCAAAACTACATAGCAATCATTCCCTACAGGATATTGTACATAAAATACTTGTTTTTCTTGCGATGCTAAATAAATGGATCATCTTGCACTCTGTCCTTATGTAAGCATCTCTTCAGATTCGCCATAATGAAACCAATTTCATCAACTTTCATTCAATTCTTATTGTGTACATCTATCCAATCACATTTGAACAATGAATAGTGCACATAATAGTAGTACAATATGATTATTTTTTGGATCACTCCAATATATGTTGTCATGTGATATATAGGTTTTTTGTCCTTTGCACTTGATCTCATTAATGTTTGTGTATCTATGCGCACGCCACTATTTTGGGTGGCACTAACATTCTCTATGATTTTAATATGAAATATAATCCCATTGATTAAGTATCCCTCATACTTAGTTGCATATTTCGTTGGGCCGCATGCCAAACATTTAAGGGTACAATTTTTTTTTCTTTTCCTTCCAGTTGTAAATTTTTAAATGTTGTTAGAAAATCATGCAATTTCAAACTATATAAAAAGAATCTTAGTTTTGTACATCACAAGTCTTGTTCAATGAATATTAAATTATTATGATATAAAGAATGTATCATTACCTATTTTCTTAACCAATAATTAAATTGATGGTTGTGGAGCTTTTGTAAGAAAACTTCATCATTTTGGGATTGGATGTTTCTATTGGAGATTTCAGTCAAGTGCATCCTAATTTCTAGTAATGTTAATAAACATTTTTTTCAAAATAATTTGATAGATTATAATAAAAAATGATTTTATAAAGTTGTTCTTATTACTTACTCTATCTAATACTGAATTCCATCTATTTTGTGCAAGACCCACCTGTGGGCTTGTAACAAAATAGTGTTTGTCCAATTCAATAGAAGTTCCACTAGATAAGGCCTTCCCATATTTATCAACCTCTCCTTCATCACCCCAAGCCTCATTTCTACAAAATCTCTCCAATGCTTTGATAACTTCTAGTGGAGAGGTAGTAAAACAAAAAAAAACTTTTATTTTGGTTTATCAAGGACTGAAAATTCATTCCTCCATTCCTTCGACAATTCCAAACCTTATTTATTTGCAGGCCATAATTATGTAAATTATATAATTTTCAAGAGTGACACCTATGAGGAAAAATTGTCAATAGTAACTCAACCATGCTAAATTAGGTCTTACCATATATTGTGAGGTCCTCCAATGGCATGATTGGAACCTTTTACACTAGTGATGATATAGACCCTGCGTTGCAACCACAACATTTTATTCGTTAAATGGGAGCTCTAGTAATAATTTGATATGTTGGCCAATTTCACAATGCCACCTTCAATAACCATATATGCTCATTAATTGAAACACACTCTTTGTTGGGCCTAGGGAAAGATAGGAATTATTCAGTTAGAATTATGCCTAAGTACAAAAAGAGCCAGGTCACAGGAAGTAAAAGGACCTGCGACGAAATTAGAGAAAGAAGGAGAAGAAGGAAAAGGAGGTGCGACAAGCGCAACCAAGGAAGGAAGGGTAAGATAGAAGAAGCATCCAAGGAAGGAAGGAAGGATAAGATAGAATAAGCAGTAAGGAAGGAAGATGCGACAGAAGAGGAACAAAAGTAGAAAGAGCTAAGAGCAGAAGAAGAAGAGAATTCTTGAAATAAGAGAGCTCACGATAGAAGAGAGGCCACGATGGAAGAGGAAAATTGACAGAAGGAAAGGATGAAACAAGGAAGGATGCGATGAAGTTAACCATGTCAGAAAACATACATTGGTGCAATGGATAAAAAGTGACACCTCAGAAATATCACGGGTAGAAAGTCGGATAGAGTTGGCGGGAGCCGCACATATGAAAGCATCTTTGTAAGTTAGGCCGTTAGTGCCTACTGTCATGTGTCGATAGAATATGGAACACAACTTGTTGGATAACTGTATGAAGTCGGATGAAAGTGACATGTAGGAACCTATAAAAGGAGGAACCCAAGCTATATATGAGCCAACCTCCGGAGAGTTTGTTGATGTTAGTATCAGTAGCATCTGGTCATTTAGTGACAACTTGATTTGTATTATTGTTAGTATATGGAGTTGCTGAGTTGTAGAGAAGAGTTGAAGAACCTGCAACTGAGTGCGTAGGAGTGTAGTATAGATTGAATCGATCCAGGATGTATGTGGATCATTAGTAGAAGTCTTAGTAGAGATTGAGTTGATCCAGGTTATGTGCAGATCATTAGTAGAGTCAAGTAGAGGAAGAGTAGTGAAACAGAAGACCGAAGAGCATGAGAGGAGAAAGAAGTCTGTATAGATAAATTAAGAAATATCTGGAACCTATTCTGTAGCTTAGTGCACAGACCAAAGGTGCCATATATTTCTCATCCCAGATGAAGAGCGCCTTTGTAGTTTTTCTTGGATGGGTTTCCACGTTAGATTCTGTGTCAATTGTGTGAATGATGAACGTGCTTAAGTCATATATGTGTGTGTGTGTGTGTTAATGTGAATGTATGTTTGTGTATTTTCTTACAACATAGCTTATATGTGTTTATCACACGGTTATTATGAGTGCATCCATGTTGCATTGGGTTTGTTGTTATAATGCCTACCAAAGGACAAGTTGTATCACATATTAACTATATATAATAAGTAGAAAGACCCCACCCAACAGCCTCCATAGAGCACCTTCGTAGAATACCAAGGTGGAAACCTGGTTTTGGAAGCTACCCAATAGAAATATATCTTGGGTGATACTGCATCTGTGTCGCAGGTGCTCTTGATTGATCCTTTGCCTACCGGGTTGATATCTTGGGCTCTGTTGCACATAGGGGAAGGGACTGAAATTGGGTCGAAGGTAGGATAAACACCAACAAATGGTTCCATTGCCTGGACTTGAACCCGAGTCTCTCGGGTGAGAGATGAGTATCCTAACCAACTAGAATACAATGAAACCAACAAATGGTTCCGTTGTTGGGACCTTGAATAATTTTGGTGAGGGATGTGTTGTGGTATCCGATGAAGGCAGAAATCCAAGACTGGGTGGATTTCAAAGCATCAGAGTTTGGACAAAAAGAGAGTAAAGAATCTTGGTGGAATCCAACATAGTGGTTGGGCTGATATCTGTATACGAATATTCATGAAATTTTCTTTTCTGAATTCCCTATTGTGTTACAGGAGTGGTTGTCAAAGTTGTCAACCCAACAAAGAAAATTTGAAGGAGGAGAATCGAAAGAGTGGAATCCTTAGTTGATTCAGCCACTGAAAAGTGTAAGCAACCCTGTGTCGAGGGTTGTTGATTTCTAGGTGGATAGCATTTTGCAAGGATATATTACTGAGTTTTTTGTCGACATAATAACCTCATATAGTGAGGCAGAGCAAAAATTTTCCAAGGACCCCGCAAAAGATGTTTGTCGTCCTTGAAAACTTGGATAAAAATGCTTGTATGTGAAAAATGAATCTTACAAATGGGACAGTTGAAAGTTGTGAACAGAAAGGTGGGTATGTCACAGCAAAACCGTGAGAAGAATGACACAAATTAGGGTGAGATGTTCCCTAGAGATACTGGAACTGAAATATAGGTCTGTTATTTAAGAAGTGGAAGAAGATTTAGGTCGGGAAAGAGAAGAAAAACTGTCACAGGAAGAGGAAGTTGTAGTACTACTAGAGGAGGAGACTATAAACTTGCATCGCACTCGAATGAAGGATCTTGTGATGAATAAGAATAATATCATCCAATATCCAAAGAAGAAGAGGAATTAGAAGAACCAACAGAAAATCCAAGACCAGAGCATGAGTATGACACACCTACAATGATGCATACATGACCAGAGGTAAGATCTAGAAACTCGTCTCCAAGTAGACTTGTAAATATAAATATCACTAACACTGTGAATAGTGGACAAGGGAGTTCGACTACTCAAATTTTTTTCCCAAGTGTATCAAGAGCCAACATAATGGCTGGAATCGATTTTTAACTTTTTGGAGCTCCCTCCTCGCGCGAGCTGCTGCCGCGCCCCTGCCGCGCTGCCCTAGATAGCTGCTCCTTCTGAGCTGCCAGGCCGCCTCATGGCTGCACCTGGGGGAGGGCCTCCCCCTCCCTCTGACTTAGATGCTTTTCGCAGGTTATTATTGCTATCTGGGAAGAAGCCGGTGGCCCCTGCCATCCTGAAATTGATCTCCCTGCAGAACAACCCATCAAGGTTGCTCTGGCCTTGGCAGAGAGAGGACTGATTGGCCAATTCATGGGCCTCTGGCCTTCGGCAAAAACAACGGACAACTGGATCCAGAGGAACTGGAGGCCTCTGATAAAGGAAAGTGTCACGTGCTATCCGGTTGGTCGAGGGTTTTTCATCTTCGAATTCATAACAAAAGAGGATCGGGATCTTATATTCAGAAGCGGCCCGTACTTCATGGGAACCCAAGGCCTTTATCTTAACAGATGGACACCGGATTTCAATCCCGAAGTTGATGTCCCTAAGGAAGTTCCAGTATGGGTCAGGCTTCCTAACCTCCCGGTACACTGCTGGAATATCCAAGCCCTGGAAAAAGTGGGGAATGTGCTCGGGAGATATATCGATAAAGTAGAAAACAAAGGACAGTACACTTGCGCCAGGATTTGTGTTGAGGTCGACCTTGAAGCAGGGCTCCCTGAAGCAGTTAAGTTAAAAGTAGGAGACTGGCACCACTTCCAAAATCTTGATTATGAACAGTTGCCATTTAAGTGCCGCCTCTGCCATGAGCACGGCCACTTCCAAAGAAAATGTCCCAAAATGCAGGATCTAGAAGAGGGAGACGGCTGGCAAAGAGTCAAGAAAGGGAAATCGACCTCCAAAGCTCAAGAAAAAAAGACCTCAGAGGACATGCAGAGAAACAATACTCCTTCAAGCTCAAATAAAACTCCCCAAGAAGCCTCCAAAGAGATGCCAGCGGTGATCCAGAAAGCAAAGGATCCACAAAAGGATAGCACCCCATCTAAGGAAGAGCCAGCATCAGCAGGCGTGGAAGAGATCCCATCGGGATTACATTCTAGCAATAGAGAGGTAGATTCCCATGTGCCTTTGGAACCTGGGGAAATCCCACTCCCTGACCCAGGCAATCTGAAGGCAGCTTTCCATTCCGAGACCTCCAGGGGCACAAACGAGGAACCTCTTCTCCTTGAAACGGATCCAGGAGAGGACTTGGATGAAGGCGACTCCTCAAGTAGCATGCACACAATTCCTTTTAAAAACTCAAGGGGAAGGAAATCCACAAGAAAGAAAAGGGAGGAAGCATCATATCTGGTGGTACTCGAAGGCTCACAAAAAACCCTGAAAGGAATGCTGAACACCAGATCTAAGAAAGGACCTGTCGCGACCCCAAAAGGGGCCAACCCCTCCCCCAATAGGAATTAATGCAGCACATCTCCTGGAATTGCAGAGGCTTAGGATCCGCCTTAAAAGAAGAAGCTCTGAAAGATCTAGTCCGAATTTATAAGCCTGAGATTCTGCTAGTCCAGGAGACAAAACTGGAGGAAGCCTCACTCCTCCAAGCTGGGAAATCATTTTGGAAAAAAGGCCCAGGCATTGCTAACAACTCCCAAGGAGCCTCCGGAGGTGTAGCTACTTTTTGGGATACATCCCTCTATGATCTTGAAGCTGAAGACCGCTCCATGCATTGGGTTTTCACAAAGCTAACCCACAAAATATCCAGACGAACTGTAAGTATTTTCAACCTTTATGTTCCTGTCCTACATGCAGAAAAAAAAGATTGCTGGAATAGCCTCGAATCATATCTCAACCTGAAGCAGCCTGACAACATCATTATAGCAGGAGATTTGAACATTACTCTAGCTGCCAATGAAAAAAAAGGGGGAACTCCTGTTAGGGACCCAGCAAGGGAATGGGTTGAAGACATCATCCTTGGCTGGGACCTTATCGATATCAATCCGGCTAAAGGGAAGTTTACCTGGACCAATAAAAGGATTGGACCTGGCCATATAGCGGCTCGACTTGACAGATTCCTTGTTCAATCTTCCTTCCTCTCCTTTGGCCTCTTAGCCTCGTCTAAAATATTACCCCACTGTACTTCTGATCATAAGCCCATTATGCTGGATCTCACCCTAGATCAAGACTTGGGCCCGATTCCCTTCCGTTTCAGCCATCTTTGGATCCAGCAAGAAGACTTTTTGCAAGTTGTGTCAGATTCTTGGAAGAATCAGATAATAGGGTCTCCTTCCTTCATCTGGGAAAGGAAAATAAAAAGGCTTAAGCACGACCTGAAAGCTTGGGTGAAACTCTTCACCTCCCCCATTATCAGAAGGAAAAAAGCTCAAGCTGCCCTGGAAAACCATCAAGCACAGATGGAAGATACTCCTTTGTCGGATAATCTACTGCATACAGAATGGGCCCTCCAGAAAGACTATTTTACTACCTGCAGATTAGAAGAGGAGTATATGAGGCAAAAGTCCAGAATTCTTTGGCTTAAGAGCGGGGATAAAAACACCAATTACTTCCACAAACAGGATGAAGCTCGGAAGAATTTTAAAGCTGTCTCAGAAATCAACTTCCAAGGCGCTGTGCTTAAAGACTTTGAGGACATCAAGAAAGCTGTCGTTTCCACCGTTAAAGAATTATTCATGGCGCCGGATGAAGATCCACTGGATATCATGTCCAGCCCGTTTGATCTCATCCCTTTGATGATCAACCCTGAAGAAAACTCCCTTCTCACCACCCCGGTCACAATGAGTGAACTTAAAAACGCTTTAGAGGCTATGAATCCAGACAGCGCCCCTGGTCCTGATGGATTCACAGCCAGGTTCTTCTCTTGCTGCTGGTCAATCATAAAGATAGATCTCCTTAAAATGATTAGGTACTCTCAAAAGACCAACAAGGTAGGAGGAAGCACCAATTCCTCCTTCCTAGCGTTGATCCCGAAAGAAAAGGACGCAGCCAGCTTCAATCGTTTCAGGCCGATTTCTCTATGCAATACCGGGTACAAGCTTATTACCAAGATAATAGCCACCAGGCTTAAACGGATACTCCCTCGGATCATCCTGGAAAACCAAGACGGCTTCATCAAAGGAAGAAAAATTCTCGATAACATTATCCTTGTTCAAGAAGCCATTCACTCAAGCTGTAAGCGAAAGGAGAAAGGTATGATCATTAAACTTGATTTAGCTAATGCATTTGACCGTGTTAGGCATGATTTCCTGTTTGCAGTGATGTCAAAATTTGGCTTCTCTCCCGCTTTTATAAGTTGGATCAAAGGCTGTGTATGTGGCCCTTGGATAGCCCCTTTGGTTAACGGCCGTTGTTCAAGCTTCTTCCAAGCTTCTAGAGGGCTCAAGCAGGGCTGCCCACTGTCCCCTCTCCTCTACGCCATCCAAGCTTCTGTGCTTAGCTTCCAGCTTAATTTTTGCCAAGAAATCCACACGCTGCCTGGGTTAAGAATGGCGAATAATGTCCGTGACATAAACCACGCTCAATTCACTGATGATACTTTGCTGCTAGGTGGGGCAACTGTCCACTCTGCTGATCACTTTAAACAAGAATTGGTTCTTTACAAAGAAGTATCTGGCAGCAAAATTAATTTCCAAAAAAGTAAAATTTTCAGCTGGAACTGCTCTCCCAAAGAGTTGAGGGATATTGCTAGATTGCTTGGAATGGAGAGCACATTGGATTGGGAGGGATTCACGTACCTAGGTGTCCCCATCAGCAAACCCAATTCCAAAATAGCAAATTGGGAGCCTGTCCTGGATAAAATTAAAGGCAAAATACAAAATTGGAGTGCCAACTGGCTTAATCCTGCAGGGAAATTGATCCTTCTTAAATCTGTCCTGAATAGCATGCCAATATATCAATCTTCAATTTTGCTCGCCCCATGCTCTGTCCTCAGCAAGATAGAAAGCTTATTCAGAAAATTCATTTGGGAAGGTGGGAAAGGAAACTAGAAGAAACTCCACCTTGTTAGCTGGGAAAAGATCCAAAAACCGCGGGCAGAAGGAGGGCTGCAAGTGAGGAGCTTAGCCTCCCAAAATCTGGCATTAGGAGCAAAGTTGCTATGGCAAATGATCTCAGGTAAGGACTGCTGGAGCAAGCAAGTGCTCTGCAAAAAATACTTTCCAGGCTCAAGGAAAAGATGCCTCAATGCTACTCCTCAGCATAGAAATGGCTCTCCGGTCTTCAAACTCTGTATTAAAGCGCTGCCTTCCTTCAAAAATAGGCTCTACTGGATTCCAGGAAATGGGAAAACAATAAGAATATGGGAAGATCCCATTTTGGGAGACATCCCTCTAGGGCAATGCCAAGAAGTGAGAAATATCAAACGCTGGCTGCTGGAAAAAGGAACTACAACGCTATGGGACCTCTCAACCTGGGAAAACAACAATTGGATAGGCTGGAATCTTGGTAACCTACCACCGGAATTAGAAGCAGAAGCATCTACTCTTACAGTTCTCCTTCAAGGCAAATCCCCTTTCAGAGAAGGGACTAGAGATAAACGTGGGTGGGGCAGCAAATCAGGCAATTATACAGTCTCAGAAGGTTATGAGAATATCCAGTCTATTCCCTATGTCGCCCCAAACCCAGCGATCTGGAATTTTGTCTGGTCAAGGTCCTTCATCCCAAAAATTGATTTCTTATGCTGGAATCTGGCCCATAGAAGCATCCTTACTGGCGAAAAGCTGAAGAAAAGGGGAATGGAAGGCCCCTCTCGCTGTCCTCTCTGCAAAAAAGAAGAAGAGACGTCTGAGCACCTCTTGCTGGGTTGCCCCTTCTCCAAATAAGTCTGGAAAGAAACACTGAAAATTAACACTATTATCACTTTCCCAGGCACCATCCATGGCCTTCTAGCTGAATGGATGAAGCTCTCCCCGTTCCAGCTATCCAAGAAAACCTTGCTTCAAACTGCCTGGAGCTGGATCTCTAAAGCCATCCTCTGGAAGATCTGGCTCGAGAGAAACAACCGTATTTTCAGGGATAAATAAAATCACTCCTCCAAAGTTGCCAATCAAGCAAGGGAAATCCTTGGGGAAGCCATTGAACACAACTCTACTCTGAAAGGTAGCTCCCAGCTCCTCCCGAAAGAATCATAGTGGTTAATTAAAATAGCCCCAAAATCTCAGAGCAACTCTATGCCTGGTCACTCTAGCACTGCTAACTGGGAAATCCGTCTTGAGGAACCTGCCTTCACCAGCTGGAGAGAATCTCTAAACGAGGTCTGTCTATTTTTCGATGGAGCTTCTAAGAACAATCCAGGATGTGCTGGCTGAGGAGGAGTGTTAATCTCAGCCTCTGGAACTATGCTCAGCCATTATGCCTGGGGTCTAGGCTTTGAGTCCAACAACATAGCTGAATTCTGCGGTCTATTGCAAGGGCTAATGATAGCCTGCTCCAAAGGGATCTCCTCCCTAGTTGTCTTCGGCGACTCAAGGATGCTGATCCAGGACATTATAAACCAGAAGAAGCCAACTCAGCTAAAACTAGCTCTGCTCTATCAAAAAATACTGCAATTAAGCCAAAGTTTCCAATCCATCTCTTTCTACCATATTCTCCATGGTCTGAACCATTTAGCAGACATTGAGGCCAATAAAGGGGCCCTCTTGAACAGAGGAATATTAGAAGTTGATGGCCTTGAAAGGAGAAATGACATCCCCTGATATGTGTAGCCCCATGATCTCTAGCTCGAGCTGTTTCTTGTCAAGCAGCGTTTCTGCCCCTCAGTACACAGTATTTCTCGTTCCAGCAGTCTATGCCAGTAAGACTCTGCACAACTCCCAGATTCTTCATGTTCTCCACTATTTATCTCCTTGCTATGCTAGCTCTCTCGACTCCTCACTGGTCTCTGCACCGAACCATCGCTGGTTTGACTTCTCGTGGGCTGATATCGTGGCTATCAGGCGTTGCTATGGCCATTCTAACAGTCATTTCCCCTCTCTGAATCATATTTGGAGCGAGAGTAAATTTCTTCAGCCCTGTAACTGTTAGTTATGGAGAAGCACGACGAGTCTGAAAATGAGATGGCTTGCACCCAAGATGGATCAAATAAGTAAGAACAGAGCTAGCAGGAGTCCTTCCAAGCAAGAAAAGAAAGATGGAACCTACACAATGAAGTCTTCAGGAAGATATGAGAAAATACATCAGGCACATAAAAAAACCCAGAAGTACTTAAAGAATATGTTCATTCCACCTCCAACGGCGTGGATTTCTCCAAGAAGAACTACTCGAACCTTCTCAATGAGCTGGAGAAAGCGTTCACCAAGTCACTGGCAAACGTGGACACCTGTTACTTATCATATTGGAGATTATCTCTGCTGTTTACTGTTTAAATTTGCTCAAAAGGGGCTGCGTCCTCCTTATATTAGCTACTTAGGAATCAATGAAGCCATTTGCTACCGTTATCATCAAACCGTTGAGAAGAAGTGGACTCTTGAGACTAGTTTGACTCAGAATCTTGGACTGACTATTTCTCAAAGCACGCGGTAGCCGTTTTACCGCCTCCATTCTAATCTACTCCTATGTTCTGGTAAAAAAAAAACATAATGGCTGGAACATACATTAAGTTGCCAATATTCAATGGAAATGGGTTGGAAGACCCAGAGAAACATTGGTTTCTCTATGAAGCCATATGGACTGTGTGACAGGTCCAAGATGTGGAAATAAAGAAATCATAGATGGTCATGACTATGCGAGGTCATATGCTAGACTGGTACATGAAGTTTTCTATTATGCCAATAGGAGTTGCATAGAAAATGCTCAACCATATTCGAATCAGAATGATAGGTGAGTTTAGAAAGCCGAAGTCTGAGTCAGAGTGCATTACAAAGATTAAAGAAATCAAGCAGCTACCTATAGAGTCTATTTGGGACTTTGACCAGAGATTCAAGACATTAATGGCTAAAGTAAGCATCCGTATGTCATATGTACAACACAATGAATGGTTCATTGCCACTTTGTTGCTGCACATCCAGATTCCATTTATGAAACAGAAGATTGTGTCGCAGATAGAAGCTCTGGAAATAGGAATGAAATGAGAATCCTCGTAGATTGGAGAAACCGATGTAGGAATTATGCATATTCAGTCACAATTGGCCAACCTTACAGTGCAACTCCAGGACATCGAGAAAGGAAAATAAGTTCAAGAAGAGATTTTGCGGTACAATATGTAGAACATACATACACTACAAAGATAATTGCTCGACACTCATGAACTATGTCGCAGCAGGAGTGCCAAACCCTATAAACACCCAAGGGATGACTTGGTGTAGAATATGTCAAACTAGAGGCCATCGATTGAAATAATGTTTGTATTTACAGAATATTGTAAGTACACCAACTAGTTTGTATTATAAATTTTGTAAATATGTAGGACACAATGAGAAAGATTGTAGAGCATTTCAACTGCTGCAAGAGGATATGATGGATACCTACTTGAGGAAGACTGATGAGCAGATTCAAGATGAACGAGCACAAGCTTAGTACCATCCTGCTCAATATCCATTGACACAATTTCAGCAACCACAATATCCTCTACCACAATACCAACAAAATCAGTATCCACCGCAACGGATCTACCCTCAACCTAGGGGGGGTGGAAATTTTTAAGGCTGAGGACAACAACAACAAGGAGGAGGAGTATTTGGTGGAGGAAGAGGCAAAATCGTATGTTATAATTGTGGACAACCATGACACTTTTCTCGGTATAGTACAAGTCCCGCGAAGACATCTTCGTATTGTAAATCATTTGATCATACTGTCAAACAATGTCCGCAACTGATTCCAAAGTGGCAGGCTCGAACTATGGGAAATCGCAACCCTGTGCAGAATCCCAATTCGAACCCCAACCAGAACATCTAGATGATTTCTGTTGGGCTAAGAAAAGTAAACATTGTTGTCGTCACAAGAGGAGGTGCTGCGACTGGAGTAGACCAGGACACACAACATGGAAACTGCAGGTGCGACCCGCGACGCAAAATAAAGTCTCGTTTGATGTCCATAAAGAGAAGGAAGTATTCTTTGACATCCAACTGGAATTTATTGACACAAATCAAGCGTCAACATTTGGACAAGTAAAGGTGATGCTTGAAAGATTTGATCAAATACTCAGGAAGAAACCGACAAGAAAGGTTAGTAACCTAAAGGAAATTTTCAAAAGTTTTTTAGCACTAATCCATGATAAATATTCTATCGCAGAATTGATAGCACTCATAGAAGTAACTCTAGAAGAAGTGCGACCTGAAAAAAGAGTTAATCATGTTGGGAAAGATTGAAAACTAGTCGCAAGTTGTGAATGACAGCACGGATAGAATACTATGACATGGACTATATCATTCTATATCTAGGCTCTGATGTCAATATCTTGACAAGACAGACATGGGAAAGCATGGAAAATATGTGGTTGGATTGGTCTTCCATTCAATTAATATCAGCAAATTAATGGAAGGTTCTACCCATCGGTCGACTCACTCAAGTACCCGTTGAGATAGAAGGTATGAGAACATACAAAGACTTTGAAGTGGCCGACATTGATGATGATACAAACCCATATCCTGCATTTTTAGGGATTGACTTGGTGATAGATAATCATACCATCATTGATTTTAAGAGAAGAATCCTTTCATTTGAATATTCAAAGATGAGGGTGGTCACGTTGATTGATCCACTGGAAAGACAGAGATATGTCAAACCAATGAACAATGAAGGACAAGGTAATTACCAGGATCATATATATAACATTATGTCCTCTTGAGATGAATATACAAATCCAACAACTGATGGAAAGTTGAGTTGGAAGAATGTTAGATCCTGTATGTCTGATTCAGGAGAAGCATTAGAGAATTGGCAGAATCAGATGTATGAATTTTCCATGAGAATATGCAAAAGAATTACAAGATTTGTGTGATGGGTAGGAGTTGAGGCAAGCGAGCTTCCTACATATGAAGGTATTCCTAATATTGCATCTTTTCTAGCAAAATTTGAAGCAAAATTTACACAGTCGTAACGATTGTCCTTCCTGGAATTTGTGCTGAAAGCTACTCCCGCTAGATGGTGGGGTACACATAAACAATCTATCTATGAATGGCCGCAATGTATGCATGCATGCAGTGGAGGGTTTTGGTATTTCTACTGACCAATCCCTGAGTCCACTTAAAATTAAGAAAGTTAATATTGCCTCACTTGACAATACAAAGTTTATGAATATTTGAGATTATTGGGATGGAGAGATTGTAGGGAAGATCACTGACTTATTGCATAAGTTTCAGGATCTGTTCCCTACCAAGTTTTCAGAGATGAAGGGAATAGTCAGAGATCTCGGTGAAATGAAAATACCTTTGAATCTCGACGCAAAACTTGTTAAGCAACGACCATACCGGTTGAATCCGCGATACAAAGAAAATGTCAAGGATGATTTGGACCAAATGTTAGAGGCAGGTGTTATAGAACCTTTTAAAGAATCATAATGGATTAGTCCAATAGTAGTATAGGACAAGAAGACCTCAGGTGAAGTATGAATTTGTGTCGAATTGAGAAAATTGAATGATGCTTGTTTACATGACCCGTTTCTGACCCCGTTTACATATGAAGTACTAGAAAGTGTCGAAGGACAGGAAATGTATTTGTTCACGGATGGATTTTTTGGGTACCATTAGATCAAGATTGCAAAGGAAGACCAAGACAAGACTACCTTTGTGATAGAGGGGATGTTTCCAGTATACGATAATTCCCTTTGGACTTAAGAATGCTCCTGCAATTTTTTCCAGAATTGTAGTAGTTTCCTTTAAATATTTTATACATAAATTTCTTGAAGTCTACTTTGATGATTGCACAGTATTTGGGCTCATAAAAAAACATATTGAGAGCCTTATAATGATGTTGGAAAACTATCTCCAATATCAAATTTCGTTAAATTTGAAGAAATGTATTGTTTACACAACATTTGGAGTTATGTTAGGTCATGTGGTTTGTCACGATGGAATTTTGGTCGTTCCGAACAAAATTGTGATCATTCTTGATCTACCACCACCTACTATAGTCAAACAGTTAAGAGAAGCATTGGGACACACTGGATACTATAGAAATTTTATTAAAGGATATGCAGAGGCTACTGCTCTAATGGAAAAGATTTTGAAGAAAAATGTTAAGTTTCAATGGACAAAGTGATTCCAGGAGAGTCTGGACACGTTGAAAAACAAGATAGCTAATGCGCCAATACTTGTATTTCCTTACGAGAAAGAGGAGTTTCATTATCATGTCGATGCGTATTTTGTCGCGCTCAACGTGGTACTAACATATCCCAGTGGAGGATTGATCGATCATCCCATTGCCTTTTCTAGAAGGAAGTTATCGACTGTAGAGAAATATTATACCACGACGGAAAGATAAGGTTTAGAAATGGTATATGCGCTGCAGAAATTCAAACATTATTTACTAGGTGGAAATTTTAATATGTACATTGATAATTCTACATTGAAATACCTAGTTAATAATCCAATATTGGGGCGGAAGATCTGCTGGTGGCTTCTCCTCTTCCAGGAATCTGCTTTTGAGATAATTTTTAAACCTGGTCGATTGAATTTGGGACCAGACCATCTTTCAAGGATAGAAAGTGGTGAAGACCCTAGTAACCTGGATGATAATATTCTTGATGTATAAATATTTTCCATACCCATGTTTGATGATCAGTATAGATATATCATACAATTTTTGTGTACAGGTTATACACCAGCTGAGTTCGCCTTAGCACAAAAGAAACAATTGGTTACACAAGCTGCGGATTTCCAGTTGATTGCTGGACAATTGTATAAAATAGGTCCTAATGAGATTCTTCGTCACTGTGTTTTCGAGCATGAGTGACAGTTGATCTTAAATGAAGCACATACTGGTGTTGTAGGAGGTCACTATGCACGGAAAGCCACGATGCGCAAGATTTTGCAAGTAGGATTATGGTGTCCTACCATGCATGCAGATGCCTAGGATTATTGCCATAGCTGTGATGTCTGTCAAAGGACTAGAAAGCCATCATGGCATGACGAAATTCCATTGGTACCTCAAATAACTTTACATACATCTGATAAATGGGTAGTGGATTTTGTAGGTCTTATCATTCTAACAGGAAAACGCACTGGTGCACACTATATTGTTACTGCGACTGATTACTTAACCAGATGGGCCGAAGCAATTTCAGTAAAGGATTGTATTGTTGTGAATTTTTTATTTGATAATGTCATGACACGATTTCTATGTCCAAATATTTCAATAAGTGACCAAGGTACACACTTTGTCAACCGATTGATTGCAGAAATCACAGAGGAATTCCATATTCAACATAGAAGGAAAACACCTTATCAACCTCAAGAAAATGGACATGTCGATGCCTTTAACAAAATTATGGAGAATTCATTGACAAAGGTTTTCAATGTTCAAAGAGATGATTGGGATCAAAAAAATTTAGCGGTATTATGGGCATATTGCACGACTTGTAAGAAATTGACAGGCTAAACTCCATTTCGGTTGGTGTATCGATAGGAAGTTGTGATTCCTGTGGAGTATATTGTCCTGAGCTTAAGGATTGCTATGATCACAGCGATGAGGGATGCCAATGGTGTAGAAGAAATATTGTCACAACTTTTGTAGCTGGAAGAAGAACATATTGTCTCAAGCTTTCATCAAAATGTGAAAAAACAAAGACAAAAATCATGGCATGATCGACACATTAAGGGAAAGCACTTTGAGGTTGGAGGGCTTTTTCTTATGTATGACAAATTTTTTATCAAGCATCCAGGAAAGTGAGAACACATTGGTCAGGATCGTATATCGTCACAAAGATCATTGATGGAGGAGCTGTGAAATTGAAAAAGTTAGATGGAACAGAGGTTCAAGGATTAGTGAATGGAATTCAACTAAAGCCATTTCATGATAGCTGTGACTTGGTCGCATAAAAGGGAGCAAGAAAGGATAAACATAGAAAAAAAGAGGAAAACATGTTTTTTTTGTTTTGTTGTTTTGTTCGCAAACTTCTAGTTTGGCGCAGGAAAATATGATGTCTTGCAGACTCGGAGTTTGACGTAGACTAGAAATCCAGGGCGAAGACACAGTTTGTCGCAATAAAATAAGACCAGTCAAAAGAGTAAATAGGTTGCAAGGGGTGTGATACTTTTGGAAGGAAAGGAGATCTGGTGCAATGACCGTGACACTATCGCAACAAAAACAGACAATGTAAATATGACAACTGGATGTCAGTCATTTTTGATAGGACAACTGGAGTGCATTAAGTTGAAAAATCCATGAGAATTAGGTGGCATATTTTTAAGTCAGTTCGTTCATAATTATAATGACGTCATAGAGAAAAGTGGCGGGTTCTTTGGTAGTTCCCATATGATGAGTTAGAAAGGTGATCCATGTGATGGATCGTGTTGTCACTATTCCACTTGATGGTTACACATGTGAAGGTATGATAGACTGAATGGGAGGGTATTACCTGCATTCACCCTTCACTTTCAACCCAATCTAATACACTGAAATGAGCAAATGTTCTCCGCAACACCTAGGGCCAAAGAGAGTTCATTACAAAAGTATGGTTATTATGAGTATTGGTTATATTGCACTCATAGCATCCATGATTGAAGCCATGTTACCTATGATGGTCGAGGAAAATGCTGTCGGATATGTTTCACCACAAGTGGGGATGGATTTGGAAGCTGAGCTAGTTCCAATCCCCCCTCAGCTAAGGATATGAACTGTCCTATCGGGTTCAGCAATGAGGAAGCGTTATGGTTCTTCCAAGAGTAAATCCATATTAGCATTTCTAATGAAGAATGAAGAAGTATTAGTTGGAATATGAATTCCAAATGACATCCCATTGAAGCCACCAGATATACTTGTGGAACAATTCGCTAGAGTGGACAATATCCATTGCTAGAGCCCTTTGCTCTGAACCATTGTTTGGATAATAACAAATAGAGAAGAAGGCCACCATCATCACCATCATCTCTATAAGAAGCTCAAAACATAGTGGGTGATGATGTTTTAACGAAGAATATGAAATGGCAGCTTCCGATGATGGAAATTAAGACGTCGACGAGATGGCATGTTTCATCGTCAATGCAACAAAAGACGTTGATGAGATGGTAGAATTCACCAACAATAGAATAGAGAAGACAATTAGATACCGAGTTGCATTGTCGATGAAGAAGAAGTTGAGGAGCATGGTCCTCTTGTGAGAGGGAAACGACCAAATGACAGATTCCTTGGCATGCACTTCAGATCCTGTCTTCAGCTTTTAGAATCAGTGACATTGATGAGATTTTCCATATTTTCCATCCTAATGCTCTGAAACAGTAACTTTATATGATAGTAGAAAAAACAAAAGCAACAACAAAAGCTACAAAGAATATAGAAGAAGCGGAAGCACTATGTGCTAAAGCTATTGACCAAGTCTCTAAGGCTTGGGAAGCTTTGATGGAAGGCGCCGAACTAGAGAAATTCGCAGAGGAGCCACGCACAACTGAGATATGAGTAACTCAGTTGAAGAATGAGATGAAGTAGTTATGCTTAGTGCAGAATATTGCTAAGGTGACATATATGAAGAAATTGTAGTAGCAAGTAATGATGCTTCCCACACAACAACAACATCGTGCATATAATATTGAAGAGTTGCATGCATAAGATGAAAGAGGTACATGCATTATTCATCATGTATATCAGAGAGTACAACATGCATGATAAGAAACAAGGCTCGTACCATCGAAACACCTAAGTTCTGACCTTGTGGAGACCTTGCAGAAAGCAGAGGAAGATGTGCGACATGAAGCAGAGAAAGTACTGAAAATCTTGCAAGATTTTCAAGGTCGAGTTAGCACAAATAAGGAAATGGAAGAATATATTTTTGTGTCTTGGGACGAGCCACATGTGAGTGTTGGGGGCCTGTTGGTCCTAGGGAAAGATAGGTAGAATTTAGTTAGAATTCTTCCTAAGTATGAAAAGAGCCAGGTCATAGGAAGTAAAAGGACATGTGACGAAAGTAGAGAAAGAAGTAGAAGAAGGAAAAGGAGTTGTGGTAGAAGCAACCAAGGAAGGAAGGAATGAAGGATAAGATAGAAGAAGCATCCAAGAAAGGATGGAAGGAAGGATAATATAGAAGAAGTGGTAAGGAAGGAAGATATGACATAAGAGGAACACAAGTAGAAAGAGTTAAGAGCAGAAGAAGAAGAGAATTCGTGAAAGAAGAGAGCTCGTGACAGAAGAGAGGCCATGATGGAAGAGGAAAAGTGACAAAAGGAAAGGATGCGACAAGGAAGGATGTGATGGAGTTAAGCATGTCAAAAGACGTGTAGTGGCACAACGACTAGAAAGAGACAACTCAGAAAGATCATGGTTACGAAGTGGACTAGAGTTTGTTGTGGCCACATGTATGAAAGCATATTTGTAAGTCAGGAAGTTAGTGCCTAGTGTCATGTGTCGATAGAATAGGAAAGACAACTTGTTGGCTAACTGTATGAAGTCGGTTGAAAGTGACATGTAGGAACCTATAAAAGGAGGAACCCAAGTTGTATACGGGTTAGTCTCCAGAGGTCCTGTTGATGTTAGTCTTAGTAGCGTCTAGTCATTTAGTGTCAACCTGATTTGTATTGTTGTTAGTATGTTGAGCTGTTGAGCTGTAGAGAATATTTGAAGAACCTGCACTTGAGTGTGTAGGAGTGTAGTAGAGATTGAGTCGATCTAGGATGTGTGCGGATCATTAGCAGAAGTCATAGTAGACATTGAGTTGATCGAGGTTGTGTACGAACCATTAGTAGAGTTAAGTAGAAGATGAGTAGCAAAACAGAAGATCGGAGAGCATGAGAGGAGAAAGAAGTCTATATAGATAAATGAAGAAAGATCTAGAACAGATTTTGCAACTTAATGCACATACCAAAGGTGCCATATATTTCTCATCCCATATGAAGAGCACCTTTGTGGTTTTTCCCGGATGGGTTTCCACATTAGATTCTATGTCAAATGTGTGAATTATGAATGTGATTAAGTCATATATATATGCTAATGTGAATGTATGTTTGTGTATTTTCTTACAACAGAGATTATATGTGTTTGTCGCACGGTTATTGCGAATGTAGCCATGTTGTATTGGGTTTGTTGTTATAATGTCTGTCAAAGGACAAGTTGTACCACATATTAACTATATATATTAAGTAGAAAGACGTCCCCACCAGTATTCGTCAAGCACCTTAGTAGAAGACCAAGGGATGTGAAATTCCCCCACCCAACTGCGAAAACATGGTTCTGGAAGTTACCCAATAGAAAGATATCTTGGGTGATACTGGATCTGCATCACAGGTGCTTCTGACTGAGCCCTGCTATGTCGGGCTGATATCTTGGGGCATGTTGCGCGCAAGGGAAGGGACTGAACCTAGGTAGAAGGTAGGATAAACACCAACACTCTTCAATCCAGCGATCCAACAATTGGCCATACTCAAACGATTTGATTCAATTTTGTAAACCCTTGATGTTAAATTATAAAATGTGATTTCTACATATACCATTCTTTGTCTATACTTGGTGTTCAACATTTTTGTCACTATGGAATCCAATTTCCAATTCACATCAGTGAATACTGCATGTAAATTTGGACTTATGGTTTATGACCACCATTTCACCAGAATTCAAATTCTTAATTGTTACTCTATGAATTGCTTACATTCCACCATAAGTTTAATGTCAATCTTCTGATGTTGCTGCTTCAAAGTCTAGGCCAAAAATATGCTAAACGAAGCTTTAATAAACTCCCCCAAGAATACTCACAACTTGCATTAAGTAACAAAGATAGATCTAGCATGCCATGTGATTTGATCTTTATTTAATCTTTACTCATTTTTCATCATGCTCCATACTTGGCTTTATAACTCAGAGATATCATATCTATTTGAGATTAATCTTTTCTCATTAGATTGATTTCTCTATCCACTTCTCTACTGGGTGTCGTAGGAAATTCCCTAGGGATGAGTATTAGAATCATGAAGATATTCTATTATGCTCCAATGAAACCTACTCATTCTTTCCCTTTTTGACATATGCATAGATTGTCACATACCACAATATCTACATTTGCAATCATTGATTCAAATTTCTTTGATCACAATACTCACTCAATAGAAATGCATATGAGGCACCATCAATATCCACACACATAGACAAAGCTTCATTAGTTGTCCTTATACATATTTTATCTTGCATCAACACAACTCTGATAAACTAGAGCTACCACTATAACCAAAACTTATTTTACATATTTTAATAAGCAATTTGCATATATCTCAGGATCTTTGGTTTATGTTCTTCTATGGAAATTAAAGAATGCACAAAAAACTAGGAGGAAAGTTATGCAATTAAGTTATGAATCCTATGGAAGGATTTATGATGTTCTAAAAATACAATGTCCAAAGGGGATATCTAGTAAATATCAGCCTATGACTTCAAGAAAATACAAACCTTTTAAAATCATTCTCGTTGTCTTTTTATTCTTTCTTAAACACTAATTTCTTTCCTTGTTTAAAGTATTTGTTTAACTCTTTCCGAAAGATAGCAAGGGATGTGAGGTGTCATAGAGTGGCTCAAAACCTAAACTATGTTTTGGCTCACTCTCTAATTGGAATAAGGGAATTCAATTAATATCTAAGATCTATATTGTTTCTCTCTTGGGTTTTCATTTTCTTGAAATATTCTCCTGAGAATATCAATATCTTTAGCAATAGTTTCAACACTCCAACCCTCATCACAAATTCTGAAAACCTCCCAAAGTATGATACAATGATCTAACATCACCAATTTGTGGCAATGTGGTATTTCATCTATACCACTACAAAGCCTCAACATATTCAACTATATAATATTTAAATGGTGACATTTTCCCAATATATTTTTTTCTCTTTTGTAGGGAAGTATTGCATCCACATACCATGTGCATTGTTATCCTCTTCAACATAAATTTATCTTTCTCTGTGCAAAAAAACTTGAACTCCCATTGAGCATAAGAGAAGCATAGTTTTGGAATGACGTATCCCATAAGAATGGTGTAATGGTGGTTTATGGGGCAACCATCTTGTAGTTTTTCACTTCATCTTATGTTCCAATGTGTCACCTTTTTCTCCATATATTTTCAACACAAGAGAATTTGTCCTTATAATTGAACAATAAACTAGTCCATGTTCACCATGTAGTTTGAAAAGGATTTCCACAAGAACATTTCCCTTAAATCACAATAGGAATTGAAATCAATCCAATACTAACCCATGCGGGCAAACCTTGAATTCATATGGTTTGAAATGTTGAAGACTGTATCTCTTTTGGGATATTAAAGCACATACATCACTAGATAGTTTAGCTATCTGATGAGGGAATTCAGTCCTAGTGTCAGCTGGAAATAGATTTTAATCAAAAAAATTATCACCCTTGTAGAATAAAGGCAACTTCTATAAATCTCCAACTTATTTTCCACATAGAATAAATTTAAAAGTAAATCTCCCATTTGCATCAAATATTTGTATAACCAAGTGCTTTGTTTGGACAAGGAGTTGCTTAATATCCCTAAGGATAGTTCACCTCATGGAAATCATCTGAATAAAGGTAGACATGAACACCTAAAATAAGGTTACCTTGAGAGAAAACCAAGCTATCCATATCATAACTAGGCCTAGAAAATGTCATCTAATACTATATTTCCATAGAGTAATGTTTTTTAAACCTATAAATTCCTCCATATGACATAAAAATAGGACTATTTAGATCATTGTTGGTGGAATGAGTTCAACGTTCACATCAGGAGTACCTCCATTTATCTATTGACAACTGTATGCTCCAACAATTCTAAATCATGTTTTCAAAAGTTTTTTTGAGCTCTCCTATGGGTTGATTCCACCTGCCACATATATTTTATCTTTACTTGATTTGTATAGATAAGTACCTTTGCTTCTTTACTTTCCTTTCCTATTTAGCCTGGGTATCCATTTTTCCAACGATATCTTTAATTATTAACAAATGACTTTGTCTAGCAAGTTGATCCTTCTTCAAATTCTCTAGTAGAGAAACATTTTATTGGATTTGGAAGTCATTATAATCCTTTGCATGAACTAAAAAATATTTATCATGATGAAGAGATCCTACATCCAGAGTTATGAGATGATACGTATCTTAGGCTTCGACACACCAAAAAGAGTTGCAGATCAACATGCAAGAGTTGTTGATGTTGTTTTCCAAGCTTCCTTTCATTTGACATAGATATACACAACGAATCAAAAATTTTCTTTATACTCATAAAGATGATTCATCTACTATCAAATGCACGATTGAAGACAAAGCAACATCAAGGCTATTTCTATGATTCTTGCGATCAATTAGTGCCTTAATTGTTTCCAAATGAATTTTCTAGGCCATGCCTTGGGAACCTTGGAATGACTAAATTACAAGTTCTTCTAAGCATTCCAAGGGTACAATATGGGAAAATTTCAATGAAATTTGGTCAAAATATGAATGTAACTGATGGTTAAGACTCCATTATGGCTTGGTGGAAATTTTTCAAACCACAAGTGAGAGATTATATGCTTTAAAAGTGGTAGTAATGCTTGAACACTCTGTTGCCCAAATTCAATATTGACTATCGAGTTTACAAGTGCTTCCAACCAATATACATATGAGTAAGAATTTCCACTATAGTCCTTATACTTTAGCTGTTACAAAATAAAATTAAATCTTATGCTCACAATTCCAACTGCACTTGGAACTCATCCTCCGAACTCTTAGTAATATTTACACATTCATCATTTTCTAACATCTCTTCAATTTCTTCTTCATGTTCTTGATTCAAGGCTTAAAGAATTCCTTCATCTTCCATGTTGTTGTAGAGGAAAGTTTCCTATGGCTAGAGTTTAAGAGGCCATCAACGTACTGGGGTTGAAAGAGAGATGCATATAGTTCTGAAAGTAAATACAAGAAATACCAGAGATTGGAATGGTTCATACCTTAGCCAAACGAAGGTTGATCCAAGCAGCCCTTCAATCCTCCTATTGCTCCTCTTTCTCCAAGAGACCTGCAAAACTAATTATACCTTCCTCAAACCAATATGACCACATATAAAGCAATGATAATCAAATCAACATGAAATAATAATCTGATTAACATCATCATATGATCAAAACAAAGATTCACATACACATTGAACAATGATTTGGGAAGAAGGACATCACATATTTAATAATCATGAAAAAAAATACAAATATTCCTTCTCTTCAAGTTGGGCACCTCATGAAACCTTGATCTAGTTCTGGTGCTTCTCTTCTCCAAGGAACTTAGCCTCCAAGCTCTGCTAAACAAGGAGATGATCACTAGGGAAAATATGGGGGGAAAGAGAGTCCAATTCCTCTAACATGACAATGCAAAAGTTCAAGTATTCTCTCATGGACCTCCTTAACTCTATTTATATGTTTCTAAAGAGATAGGGTCGAAGAAAAATTAGTTACAACTGAAGGAGTCAGTTGCATAACCACCCAAACTACTTGAATTTCGAGAAACATCTTTTTTTGACATCTACAAGAAAAACATGCGGGTTGTAGAGACAACAGTCGCGTATTCAAGAGGTACGAATGGGTTGTAATGCAAATAGTTGCGTATGACATGTGGGTTTCAATGCAAATAGTTGTGTATTTAGGGAACTCGTGAGTATTATATAGAACAAGTCGCGTGTAAAAAGTGGAACACGCGGGTTTGCTCAAGGAAACTCGCATGTACATCAAAAAATCTCATTTTAAGGTACTTTTGGGAATTTTCATATTTTGGTGTCTTGTAGAAAGTTTTAGCTGACTCAAATACATTTCCAAAGGTGTAGAGAAGAGGTAAAATGGACTTATATAACTCTAGATATGGGTCCTCCAAGTTAGGTGTTTTTTCAGTGACTTTCATGAAGTGTCGACATGCGACATAATCATGGGAAAGTGGTCACAACCAGAGATGTGTCATTTTGAGCTATAACAATCGCACTTGTTAACAGTTTCAATCAATGACTGATAATCAAGTGGTTTCTACCATGTTCGAAGTCAAGACATCTATTTTCATGGTTAAAATAGTATCGTTTGGGAATTTAAATGAAGACCCTGAGCGGTTAGGCTTTGTCTACATTGTTGCCTATCATCACGTTGCAATAGAAGATTATTTGAAGTCATGACATGGATCCACATTGTATGTTTGGTGGTTGTGTCCAATATTGAGTTTGAGTGAGATGGATCTACTTTGTATGTTCTGTAGCAATGTTCCTCTTTCTACATCATTGATCATGGATCTACATTGTATTTTTGGTAGCCATGACATAGTGATCTTCATGGATTTGCAGTGTATTGGTCTGCATCCATGATTGAGTAAGAAAAACGATTTGTTGGTCTTATGTCAGTTGTGAGCTCATCTCTCTTTTCCTTTGATACCAGATTGATATCTTACAAATTATTTTACCTATCACATCATTCTAGCTTCATACTTTGGGGGGAATTCTGTTGCACCTAAAATATCCACTGATGCTTGAGCACCCTTCAGAGAACCTGGTCAAGGAGTCTCCTGGATGATTTTTCCCACTATTGAGAAGTCTCATGCTTTTTCTCCCTTATGACAGAGCGTCGACACCTGTTGTCTCTTGACATCAAGCGCCTCTAGCTCCTATACTTAGTTCACAAGGAGCGCTGGTGCCTTTTCCCTCTGTGCATAAAACGCCAATAGAGTTAAACTAGGAAAAAGGAATATTTGACAATATTTCATGAGAAATCCCTCATGAAGGTGGTTCCTATCAGCTAGGGAGAGATGGCACTTGACCTCCTCACCCATAGGGATCATCCCCTCTCCATTTCTCATCCCATATGGACCTTCCTTGGCATATAAAAGAACCCTTCGTGGAGTCAGTGAGGAGAGACCAAGAAGAGATTCCTTATGCTGTTGGATTGAAATATGGTATTGAGGCAAAGAAGAGTGAGTTTGTGTGCAAATAGCTTTGTGTGAGTGTGGAGTGTTGTGAGTGTGTTGTAATACCATTGTGGAAGACAACGATGGTGGCATCAAGGATTTGGGTGTAGCTTTAACCTTCTCATTTGATTAATACAAAAGCGTTTTCCTTTCCCATATTTTATTTGTGTTAATATCAGTTAAATATTATTGGATTCCTTGATCATTGACATAGATTATTAATCTATCTTATTACTATCATCTTATTGTCTTGTTTTCTTGATGCTTCTTTACAGGTACTCAAGACTAAGTGGAGAGCAGTGAAATAAAGACTAAATCTTGTAGATCTGAGGTATAAGAGTAATTTTCATTAGTATATTAACCATTTAGGGAAAGGATATACTGCTGTGGTGTTTTGTTCTATACTTGTACCATACAGGGTAGAGGAACAAGCGGTGTCTGCACTGGTTGCAGAATTCCTACAAACACAATTTTGATGTTTTATTATGTATCTATTGTAGATGACATTTTATGAGGAACAAGAGCAAATGAAACACAAGATGGGCTCTCCAGCTTTATAAAACAAGCTACAAGGTATGTATGTTTCCTATTGGGAATAACTATTGGTTTCAAAATATGCTTACAGTTACTGTTCCTTTTATTTTATTTTATTTTAGAGGCATGCATGGTAGGTTTATCGATCCATTTACTTGTTATTTAATGTATTCTATGTTTTATCAATAATCTCATACTCAACTATATTTATCTCCTTTGTTTAGAGGGTGACCCTGGTTGTAGAGTCCAATAGGATCGAGTGGTGGAGGTGCCTTACACAACACAAATGTAGAGTAGAGGATTGGTGAGTCATGTTTTTCTCCTACAAAATAATGTTATCATATTGTCCACATAGTGATTTATCCTTTTGTGATGGTTACGGGGTACTATGTTGTTGTTAATGGGTGTATGATTCATATGCTTCCTACTTTTCATAATGAAATTATATTGGGGTTCAATTTTTATATTGTTCAGGGTTATTGCTACTATAATGTCGATCAATGTACAATGATTTCATTGGAGTTTGCAATCGTCAAGGAAAATGAGGTATGCATGGTTAATTCGCCGTTTCATCGATTTATTATTTAGTTTCATATTTGGTTCATTAGTGGTATTATAATCAAACTATATAAAGTTGCATTTTGTAGTGAGTAACTAGAGTTTAGAGTCTAAGAAGGTAGAGCAGATAAGGTGCCTTGGATATCCGCAGATGTAGCGCAAAAAATGGGTGAGTGTTGTGATTTTTTCTCAAAATTTATATACTTTGAGATAAAACATAAATTATGGATGGAATGGTTCTTAGATTCAATTCTCTAGTTTAACTTGTATTGCGATTCTAATGTTTTATTATGTATCTACTGCAGATGTATTGCTTTTAAAAGAAAGAGAAAAATAAATATATAATGGACTTAATCTTTATAAAATGGACTCTAAGGAAGACATGTTTTCGATTACCAATAGTTATTGCTTAATAAATATGCTTACCATCTCAAGAATGACAAGAATGATGACACATGACAATTACATGCATATATTTTCCTATGACATGATGATGTTTCGATTATAACTAATTCATTGTTTGCGAGTTGTGGGGAAATATTGTTCCTAAAAGTACACTTAGTTCATAAATTTTATATTATGTAAGATATGGAATTAAATAAACATGGAAAAATTATTGCCTTCAACCTTTTGGTTTAACCTATAATACAATTCTGATGTTTTATTATGTATCTATTGTAGATGGCCTTTTATGAGGAACAAGAGAAAATGAAAAATAATATGGACTCTCCAGCTTTATAAAATAAGCTACAAGGTATGCATGTTTCCTGTTGGGAATAGCTATTGGTTTAAAAATATGCTTATCGTTACTATTACTTTGTGTATTTTAGAGGCATGTATGGTAGGTTCATCGATCCATTTACTTGTTATTTAATGTATTCTATGTTTTATCAATCATCTCATACTCAACTATATTGATCTCCTTTGTGTAGAGGGTGACCCTAGTTGTAGAGTCCAAGAGGATCAATTGGTGGAGTTTCCTTACACGACACAAATGTAGAGTAGAGGATTGGTGAGCCATGTTTTTCTCCTACAAAATAATGTTATCATTTTGTCCACATAGTGATTTATCCTTTTGTGATGGTTACAGGGTACTATCTTGTTGTTAATGTGTATATGGTTGATATGGTTCCTATTTTTCATAATGAAATTGTATTGGGTTCATTTCTTTATATTGTTCGGGACTATTGCTACTATAATATCGATCAGTGTACGATGATTTGATTGGAGTTTGCAATCGTCAAGGGAAATGAGATATGCATGGTTAATTCGTCGTTCCATTGATTTGTTATTTAATTTCATCTTTGGTTCATTAGTGGTCTTATAGTCAAACTATATAAAGTTGCATTTTGCAGCGAGTGACTAGAGTTTAGAGTCTAAGAAGGTAGAGCGGATAAGATTCCTTGGATATACGCAAATGCGGTGCAAAGAATGGGTGAGTGTTGTTATTTTTTCACGAAATTTATATTCATTGAGATATAGCATAAATGATGGATGGAATGGTTATTGGATTCAACTCTCTAGTTTAACTTGTATTACGATTATAATGTTTTATTATGTATCTACTGCAGATGGATTGCTTTTAAAAGCAAGAGCAAAATAAATATATAATGAACTCAATTTTTATAAAATAGACTCTAAAGGAGGCATGTTTTCGATTACCAATAGTCATTTCTTTAGAAATATGCTTACCATTGCAAGAATGACAATAATGATGACACATGACAATTAGCATGCTGATCTTTTCCTATGACATGATGATGTTTCTCTTATAACTAATTCATTGTTTGCGAGTTGTGAGGTGATTATTGGAAGGTAAACTATCAATGGTCCCAGAGGGCCTATACATTCGATGATCTTGTGAGAGCCCATACCTACAATAGAGAATATTACGAGTAACACCTTATGGGTTGGGGTAAAACTGAATCAATAATTATGCCAGAGGTTCTTTTTCCTTATATGATTCTTCATGGATATGGTACCATCTTAAGAAAGCCAAAGTGCTTCATATTGGAGTTGTGATATCAGAGTCTCAAAGAAAGGCTAGAGTTGCACTAGCCAATGGAGTTGTGTGGTTGGAGTTCGATGCATGGGGCTGAGTCCCCGGTAAGTGTTAAGGATGTTGTTTAGGTCAGCCTTTTGAGATGCTAGGATATGCAAGTTAGCGTCCCAAACTAGGTTCCTTCATGGGAAAATGAGGCCTTGGGCCTTAGGGACCTGATTAGGTTGATAGGTTTCAAGCCTAATCCTAGAAGTCAGGAAGATTCCTAGAGTTATGTTCACACTTCCCCCGAGTTGTGATATCAACTTTCAATGCATATTGTGATCACTTGTGTTGATTTTATACTTGTTGTAGTGGAGGGTGGTTAAGTTGAAGAGTAGAGGAATAAGTAACATGATCAATGCTAACTTTAGGATGGAGATCCTTGGAGTGGAAGAGTATGTAGTGCCCCATAATTTAAATTATTCATATATTTGGTGATGAAAATAAAAGATTGATATTAAAATAAATAATAACAAGTAATAATAATGATAAAGCAAATAAATAATATTGATGATGATGAAATAATAAGCTACCAAAATTACTATAAGAGAAAAAGTTAAAGAAAAATGAAATAAATTACCTAAATGAAAAATGAAAAAAGAAGAATTGAACCAACCAAAAGCTAACAAAAAGCAGCATGACTAAAGACATGAGTAATTACTGGATGGAAAGTGGAGTATATGCATTGGATTTTGGCATAGATGGATATGAAGAATAACTATAGAAATGAGGTTGACGAGACAATGAAGATATATGGGAGTTTGGAGCAAACTTTGGTATCAATACATTCTGGAAGCTTGGCTCATGAAAAATGTTTTAGACACTGGCATGGTTTTCGATTCAGGAATCGAGGGATCTTAATTGTTTGACCGAGAGATTGTTTGGGAGGAGATCCATCCCCCACAAATCAATTGTGGCTTGGATAGAGTAAGAGACTGGGATCTTGGCGGTCGACATTATTCGATTTCGCAGGTATGACTCTCCCCTTTATGAACCTCATATCTTTCAAATTATTCAGTAGTGATTTGTTTAATAGTTAAGTTTTGTTTTTTTGAAGGGAACGGTTATTGTTTTTTTGTTTTTTAAATATAAATGTTTCCTATTACAAATAGCTATTGGTTTCAACATGTGCATACCATTATTGTTCCTTTGCGTGTTTAAATCTAACTCTCTTCACGTTTTTTCTTTCAAGGGACAAAAACACATTGCAGGGAAGATGACATACATTAAGAGGATGTTTGCAATTGATTTTATTTTATTTTTTGAGGTTCCTTTTTCTTTTGTTGGGATTAATGTTGATTTTTTTATCGTGTGCTACAATATTAATCAGTGTCCAAATATTCGTCAGGAGTCAACAATTACCAAGGGAAAGGAGGTGTGTAGGGTTATTTTGTCATGCAGTATGTTTTTCATTTAATTTCATCTTTGGTTTATTCATGGTCTCATACTGAAACTGTATAAATTTGCATTGTGCAGTGAGTGACTATTTTTTTAGCCTAAGGTGCTAGAGTGGAGAAGATACAATAGATATATAAAATACAAGGAAAAAGATGGGTGAGTGTTGTTACTTTTATGAATTGTAGGTTTATATGTAATACTTTATAAGGCAAGGCAAATTAATATTATATATATCTGTTGAAGTTTTTATGAATTGTAGTTTTAATCGTAGAACCAAAAATGTCACCTCCGATCCTAGTGGTTTCCCGTAGCATTACCATGTAAATTTCATCCTTAGGGATGTTATAAAGTAGAGTATGAAACAACGACGGAAGGACAACAATATTTCAATATGTTAAAACCTAGACTTCTACAAAATCCAACGGGAAACTGTAGCAAACTGTGAGGATTGGTTTCATCCCTTTAGGGAAAATGATCCCACATCAATCGATTTTGAAAATTCACTTTTACACCAGTTATAAAAACAGTAAAATAACAATTGTAGGAGTTGAAAAACAAACTTTTAATTCCTCAATGACGATGCCAGACTTCCCAACAGATTGTCCTTTTACTTGTGTCAAATCAGAGAGACAATTAGAGCTGTAAATACCAATACATGAAGAAGATATATGGCTGAAAATCAAATATGAAAATCACATCGGTTTGGGACATGAAATACTTCGCTATTATTTCGAGGATGAAATACATGGTATTTCCATAACCTTCTCTCGAGGCTATTGCATACCAATGTTGAATTTTCTCATATAGCAGTAGAAAATCAATTTTGAGATCTTGATAATTACTTCCTAATGATTTTCCAACATTGATTTCATCTCACAGTTATCATTGAAGAATTATACACCTCTAGTGTCAAGTTAAAATTGCAGCAGAAAAAGGAGATCATAGAAGGACAACCAGATCATAGAAGGACAACCAAGCACAATCGACACACGGATTTTACCCTAGGAAACTCAATCTTGGGAAAACCCAGGCAACGTTTCCTACAAGAAGTTAGTCCAATTTAAGTAGATTTCCAATCATGAAGAAACCCTAGCATAGAGAGAAAACCTATTTCATGAGGAATCCATGGAAAGGGTAGAAAACCTCTAGAGACAATAAGAAACCCCATAAATTACTCCTTGTGCCTTTGCTAGGCCTCCTTGGAAATTGCTCATAAAAGGAGGAAAGCAGATGTGATGTTGTTATGATAAAAAAAGAAATGTGAGCACTTTATTTATACAAATAAAGTGATCTATAATTTCACAGTGGGGAGGACTTATACTTTTGATGAGGCCAACTTGTCTTCTTGTCTAGGGCTGAGTTTCCTTCTTGTCTTCAATCTTCTCTAGAGCTTCTTCAATGCTATCTAGGACTTCATCAATGTTATGACTTGTCTTGTTTGTTATTTATTATTCACTAGAAAAGTTGTCCATGTTGATGATAATCTCCTCTAATGTTGATTTGACCCACTAAGAAGTCTCAGGCACTTCTTAGATTCGATGCCAATTCAACGTTAGACTAGAATTGTAAATTCCACAAGGGGATGAAGATCCTATAAAATAAAAAGTAAAATCATTCTAATATAGAATAGATCACCCCCTCACAGAGTATGCAATGTGACCTCGAGCCTTCTTCACACTTATCCAAATCACATAATTAAGCAATGATTTGCAAGCACCTCGAGCCTTATTCACACCTAGCCAAATCACATTACTAAGCAAGGCTACACTCATGCCATTCACTACTAGCCAAATAACATGGTCATTTCCTGCGAGTGAACATATCATTCTCCTTGTTCAAATCACATGGCAAATATGGTAGAATGTCTTCCCAGGGAAAACATCAACAACAATTAGCTAGGGAAACCATGAAAACCCTAAGTCCACAAGAAACCCTAGGCCAAGTCAACAATCAAAGCACCAAATAAAACGCTCCTCAAAGTGAGGTGTCCACACATCACACTAGGATTTGTCCAAATGTTGAGGAGGTGATCCCTCCAAGCTATCTATCTGCATGTCGAATGCTGATCCTCCAATATGGTGCATCCTCTAATCAGTGGCTCATTAACTCAAGAATTCCTCCTTGGCAAATGTGCAAGGTGCCTCCGATACCCTCAGTTAATTGTGCCCAACCTCCAAGAGCTTAATTCCCTCTTCCATGGTGGTTACTCCACGTGACATAAGCACCCATCATTTGCAATAAGTTTTCCTCTATAAAATATGTTAAATTGTTCCATGTGTTCTATCTACCACATCAACAAGTGTGCCTCGGTTGAATCAATACCAATATAAGTGTACACATAATAAGTTCCACAACAAGAGTAAGTCAAACATTGTGAAACAAAGGGGAAAAGGAACCACATGCCCTCTTATTGACACCAACTACTCCCCTATATTGGTTAAAACACTTCCAAAGAGATGCAAAGCTAACACACCCTCTTTGCAAGGAAAGGCATTTCCTGAACACCAATTTACTCCCTTCGTACCTCAATTTAGCTGCATCTTGCATATATCATTGTTTTTCTATAAATCATTGATTCCTTGAAATCTTTTGGAAATGTCTCCCAAAAATAGGTCTCCTCCATCATGGAATCACTGCAACCCTGTTCTGCCAAATAGGGAGGATCGCCAATGAAAGAAGAGGTCAATGCAACATGGTCAAGAAATGTCTCAACAAAAGTAATTTCCCTAACTGAGGTTTTAGGCACCCCTTAATGCTCGTATCCATCTCGTAATCTCTGAGTAAGCCATCTCAACTTCTAGCGAGTTGGATCAAAGAGTAAGAAGGAGATATCCTTTCCTTACCTATCCTCGCCCATATTTGGATCTTTAACCTTCCTTTATTTTCAAATCGGATTCTAGAAAAAAAACCTTTTTTCGCTCCCTTTAATCATTGGAGGAGATACCGTCACACCCTAACCAAACCTTGCATCTGTACTCAGTAACATCTTCCAGTGCATTGGAATGTAGATGTAGTACGTTAATTGTATGTGCCGCTTGCAAATAGATGTCTGTTTTAGTCTTGAAATTTGAAACCAATAAGCGATCCCTCCAAATGTTCAGGAACTGTCTCCCAAACATCATTCTTCTCCATCATGCCATCACTTAGCCCCTGTTTTGCAAAACAAGGAGGCTCACCAATGGAATAAGTTAGTGCAACATGTTTAGCAAACATCTTAGGAGAAACATCATCCCCCACTGAAGTTTTTGTTGAATTTTAAAATTAGCGTGAATACTTTTAAAATTTGTAGCATAAACAAATGACAAGTGCAGTAAAAAACATCAACACATCAACACACTGTATACAAGGGTTTTTCACCGGGGAAACCTTTAATGGACAAAAAAATGAAAAGCATTAGTAATTTATCTCGTAAATGAGATGACTGAGTTCTTCAAAATTCCACAAACCCTAACTTGGTTTGTACCATAAATCCACAATTACAGAAGATAATCCAATTACATAGAAAAATGCCCAATTAGGGATTTTAGAAAATTAGGGCTTGTTGCCCTAAACTTTCTCTCTCCTACCACGAACTGTGAGTATGGCTTTATACTTCTCCACACTGCCATCAACAACATGCTTGATTTTGTAAATCCATCTGGATGTCACCACTGCATTTCCTATTAGTATGGGAACAACTTCCCACACATCATTATTCATGATTGAATGTACTTTTCAATCATGGCATCAACCCATACCTTGTTGACTTATTGCTTCTTCGTATGAGTAAGGTTCTGCACTGATAAGTTGGCTCATAATACTAGAGTACTTATGTGGTATTATTCTTTCTCTAAAAGTACCAGGAGGAGCTTTATTATTCTCAACTTCTTGTATCATTTCTCGGTACCAAGCAGGTTTCCTTCTGGAAGGAGGAACTTCAAGTAGTTCTTCTGGTGGACTTTCAGTGTCCTTAGGTGCATCTAGAATTTGATCCTCAAATTCCTCTTCCTCCATCTAAATTTTTGAATCTGGAAACTCAAGGGGAGGTACTTCATCTTCCTTTGAAAGCTATAGTGTTTTATGAAACACAACTTCCTCATGGAAGATCACATCTAGGATGACTTCAATGTACCTATGTCCAGGTACATAGATATGAGTTCGAGCAACCATTGTATACTACAAATATACATTTCTCACCAAAAGGAGGCTAGATTGGCCCTCTTTTCCTTTGGCACATGAATGTACACTAGAGTGCCAAATATTCTCATGTGGTAAACTACAGGTTTCTTCCTGGTGAAGACTTATTTTGGTGTCTTAACCCCCAAGATAGCATGAGGGATTATGTTCTGGATATACACAGTAGTACATGTAGCTTCATCCCATAATGATAAAGGAATATCTAGATCAGTAAGCATGGATTTATCATCTTCACAGATCGTTCTATTCTTCTTTTCTCCAACCCCTTGGTTACCTTTCCTAAAGTCCTTCCCTCTTCTTCTATGCAATCATGCCAAAGTATTTCGAAAGTTGGTTGATTGTCACGTCCATTGACAGATGCCATGATTTTTTCCCAAGAGCTTGGGAGACCGTTGACCATAGTTTGCACAAGGTCATCATCATCAACTAAAATACTAATAGAAATAAGTTGATCTCTTACCTGTGCAATCTTCGTGAAGAAGGAACCAACCCCTTCATCCTTGTTCAACTTCAAAGTTCGTAGCCTTTTCTTCAAGACGCTCTTTTGACTGAGAGACTTCTTCTCATACAAGTTGGACAATGTGTCAAAGAATTATTTTTCATCTTTAATGTTGTGATGTTGGGCATCACCATTTCTTTGAAAGAATCATAAATGATCCTTCTAGCCTTAGCTTGCTTCTTCTTGTAAGAAAGTATTCCAGCATTAGATATTGGCTCTTCACTGACATTAAACACAATGTCATCTAGGTCATTTTCTTCTAGAATAGTTGTAATCATAGATTTCCAGAAGGTGTAGTTAGCTGACCCTTGCAGCTTCTCTTCTGGTCTCGAGATGTTGGTGGCCATCTCTGCCACTTAGTCAAAGGTTAAGTTTGCAAAAATATCCCAAGGTCTAGAAAGACAACAACAATATCCCTTTACTGTGTCTTCATATGCTAAGCTCTGATACCATGTTGAATTTTATCATTAGTATGAATACTTTTAAAATTTGCAGACTAACATAAACAAATGACAAGTGTAGTAAACGTCATCAACACATCTCGTAAATGAGATAACTAAGTTCTTCAAAATTCCACAAACCCTAACTGGGTTTGAACTGCATATCCATAATTATAGAGGATAATCCAATTACACAGAAAACTGTCCAATTAGGGATTTTAGCAAATTAGTGCTTTCTTCCCTAAACTTTATCTCTCCTGCCCAAAATTAGTAGGCTATCCAAATTCCTGTTTTTATTGCCTGGATTTGTTTCCCGTAGGCTGCTTCCCTGTACCTACTTCTCGTATGCTTCCTGTACACTACCCATATGTTCTATTGCCCCAAAGGACAGATCTATCTACCCAGAGGGAAGATCTACTGCATGTGATCTATCTGGGCCCTATCCGGACTGCCCGACCTTCCTATTGATGGCCCGAAGGCCTTAGCAAGCTGCTCCGAGTCTACTACAGCAGTCCGTGAGCACTTGCAGGATACCCAGAGCTTGTTGTAGCAGGCTGGGAGCCCAAGTAGCCAGCCCCGAGCCTGCTGTAGCATCCCGGAGGCTAGGTAGGGCTGCCATGAAAATAGGGCACCCTTTTTGAATGGTGGAGATGCTGCCCAGTGGGAGAAGGAAGGAAACTGTAAAAAAGATTGGTTTCCCGTCAAACTTTGGAGTTTCCCGGTGAGAGAAAAATAGATGCCCGTGAACCCGCCCAGAAATAGGAAGAAAATTAGGGTAAAACCCTAGCTCAAAAACTGATAGAAAATGCTTCTGTTGAAAACTGTAACTTAGGGTTTATAAAAAATAGTTGTGAATTCCCTAGCTAGACTCATCCATTCTAGGGCATCACAACAATGTTTCCTTCTCTTCAATAACCCGTGAAATATTCAGTTGGAGCAGCTTCACCTATGAGAGAAAGAGTGTGTGTAATAATGAAATGGATTGATCTTCTTTTATATCCTTTGAATCACCTGTAAGTGGACCAAAATTAGAAAGAAAAAAATATTATTATTTTATTCTTTTCTCACTTTGACTTTTACCTTAAGTGATACTAAAGGTATTTTTTCACTTTCCCTTTTACACCTTAGTGGTACTAAGGGTCCTTATGTATTTTTTACTTTTTATTTAGCCTTCTTCAAGTTCCTCATGGTTAATACAAGTGGTCAAGGTGGTCTTTCAATGCAACTCAAAGTACATCATAAAAAATAGAGAGATTTACTAATGATTTTATCTCACACTCTGTGTGACGCCAATATCAGATACTAAGGTGTCCTAACCAAGGGTATCCAAGCATTAGAGAAGATCACAAATCCCACTGATCGAGGGTCAGAGTGTCACACTTGACTAGACCCAGTATAGGGCTTATAGTGTCTTCCTAGTAACAGGGCAGGTGCCTCAGCCATAGGATGCATAATTTGACACTAGTTCAAGTACTTGATAACATACCAAGTGCCTCCATTCTCCCAGAGAATGGCCCTCAGCCCTAGGTTGAGTCCCTAGTCCTAGACTAGGTATATTCTTGGTAACCAACCAGGTGCCTCCATTTAAATAATGGCCACTCAGCTCTACGTTGAGTCCCCCAGTTCTAGACTGGTTCCACATCCTGGTCTCGGAACAGATGTCACCATTCAACAGAATGGTCACTCAAATCAAGGTTGAGTCCCTCAGTGCTGGTCTGGTTCCATATTGTGGTCCCAAAACAGATATCCCCATTCAATAGAATGGTCACTCAACTATAGGTTGAGTCCACACCATGGTCCTGGACCAGGTGTCTCCATTCTCCTAAGAGAATGGCTCTCGATGCTGCTAAGAAAAATCAACAGTTTTATGGGAACGTAGATGCTTGTATTCACCATGTGACCTCTTAGTAATCCATATCAAATTCTAGAGAGATGAGGTAAAGGGTAGCAAGGTGGAATCCTCCCATTGTTTCTCTTCCCCCAAATTTGGATCTGAAATCTTATTTAGTTATCGAATTGGATTCTGTAATAACAACCTTTTTCCTCCTTCAATCTCTAACAGAAGTGCCTTTCATCTTGAGAACCACACATCCTCGTGAGTTCGTAGGTATGCTCACCATATTTTTCCAATACGCTCAAACCTGTATCGAGTAGGTCTCTGATGCCTCCTTGTATCCAACAAAACTACCATAGATAGTTAAGGATTCCAACTTAATCCCCTTCTCATCAAGAACTATTCTGCAACAGACCCAAAAATGTGATACCTAGGGTTCCTGATCAGTGAGTCCTTCCTTTTCTGTCTTTACCTTCAGTATCATGTGAGTGCATATGTTGAAAATAAACATTGTTTCACTCCACTCTTCTGTCCAAAGACACATGGGAAAATACACATCATAGATCAAGGACTAGCGATTTCAATAGTATATTTGTTATTCCTTCTCGTAACAAAGCGGTTTGATTATTGCGGAGTTATAGTCGCCTCCATTATCTAAACATAGCGTTTTTATCTTCTTCGATTTGTGGTTTTCAACCGAGGGCTTGACTTCTCTAAACTTATGCTTCGTCAAATAATTCCAGGTTGTGTGAGTGGAATCATCAATGAAAGTAATACAAAGTTTCTCTGGATTGCAGTTTTATTGCAAGAACAAAAAGTCTCACCTTTGATCCTAGTAGTTTCGCGGAGCTTTACCTTGTAAATTTCAGCCTTAGGGATGTGATGAAATAGAGTATAAAATGAGAGCGGAATGACAACAATATTTCACTCTGTAACAAACCAGTATTCTACACAGTCCAAGGAGAAAATATAACAAACTACGTTGATTAGTTTCATCACTTTCGGGGAAATGATCCCACACAAATCAAATATGAAATTTCACTATAAAAACAGTTATAAAAGCAGTCAAATAGTAATTATAGCATCAACAAAACAAACTCTTAATTTCTCAATGATGATGTCATACCGCTCATCAAGTTTTCCTTTTAGTTCTGTCATATCCAAGAGACGAGTAGAGCTCTAAATAATAACATAAATAAGAATATATGGCTTAAAATTCAATTATGAAAATCAGACGGCTTTGGGACAACATAATGCTTTATTGGTATGCTGAATATGAAGTAAATGCGCTTTCCATAACTTTTTTCAATGCTGGTATAGAATAGTAGCTAGATAAACCATGATAACCCTAGGTCATCCAAGGAGTCCCAACATGCGAGAATTACTCCAACGAGACCTCTAAAGCAGGATATCAATTTCCCTTCTTGTTCTCCACCTAATATACACCAGGGATTTATCACAAAGTCCTCAATTAGAGGAAATTTCAACTCAAAATGGGCCTTTTAACTTTTATTCAAATTCCATGTCATCATGTGTTAGCCAATGAAATTGCTTTAAATTTGAAATACTGTATAGGTCTTAAACACTTTTTTAATATAAATTTGGGGATAGGTATCATAAAAAAAACTACTTTTTTTGTTTGTATTTTTGACATATCTCCCTGTGTTTTTACTCAAATTTCGATTGGAAGAGCTTGTTGGATGCGGAATTAAATTACGCATCCAACGAGTACCCACTCAGCATACTTTTGACAGACCCCGCTACCCCAAAAACAAGAAATACTTGAAAAAATGAAATGATGATGTCATGATGTCATCATTACGTTTTTTCAGGTATTTCTTGTTTTTGGGGTAGCAGGGTCCATCAAAAGTATGCCGAGTGGGTACTCGTTGGATGCGAAATTTAATTCCATATCCAACGAGCTCTCCTGATCAAAATTTGAGTAAAAACACAGGGAGATATGTCAAAAATACAAAGAAAAAAGTAGTTTTTTTATTTTCTTCCTCCAAAATTAATAAATATTATTTTATTATTTTCACTATTATTTTATGAGTTCATTTTAGGAGGCCCATTTTGAGTTGAAATTTCCTCTAATAATCTCAGACTTTCAAAGGATGAGCCCTAGTCGCGGACTTCCAAGACGCTCCAAGATACTCCATGAAGGCTCGAAAATCCCTGCAACTCCGAGAGAGAGAGAGAGAGAGAAGGCTAGTCTGATGTAATAATGTTCCTCAAAGTATATTTAGTTCATAAATTTGATATTATGTAAGATATAGCATGAAATAGACATGGAAAAATTATTTCCTTCAACTTTTTGGTTTAAACTATAATGCAATTTTGATGTTTTATTATGTATCTATTGTAGATGGCCTTTTATGAGGAACAAGAGCAAATGAAACACAATATGGACTCTCCATCTTTATAAAACAAGATACAAGGTATGTATCTTTCATGTTGGGAATAGCTATTGGTTTCAAAATATGCTTACCGTTACTGTTCCTTTGTGTATTTTAGAGTCATGTATGGTAGGTTCATCGATCCATTTACTTGTTATTTAATGTATTATATGTTTTATCAATCGTCCCATACTCAACTATATCGGATCTCCTTTGTGTAGAGGGTGACCCTGGTTGTAGAGTCCAAGAGGATCGAGTGGTGGAGGTGCCTTACACGACACAAATGTAGAGTAGAGGATTGGCGAGTCATGTTTTTCTCCTACAAAATAATGTTATCATCTTATCCACATAGTGATGTATCCTTTTGCGATGGTTACGAGGTACTATGTTGTTGTTAATATCTGTATGATTCATATGGATCCTACTTTTCATAATGAAATCATATTGGGGTTCATTTCTTCATATTGTTCAGGGCTATTGCTACTATAATGTTGATTAATGTATGATGATTCCATTGAAGTTTGCAATTGTTAAGGGAAAGGAGGTATGTATGGTCAATTCATCATTCCATCGATTTATTATTTAATTTCATCTTTGGTTCATTAGTGGTCTTATAGTCAAACTATATGAAGTTGCATTTTGTAGTGAGTGACTAAGTTTAGAGTCTAAGAAGGAAGAGCAGAGAATATGCCTTGGATATCTGCAAATGCAGTGCAAAGAATGGGTGAGTGCTATGATTTTTTCACAAAATTTATATTCTTTGAGATATAGCATAAATTATGGATGAAATGGTTCTTGGTTTCAACACTCTAGTTTAACTTGTATTATGATTCTAATATTTTATTATGTATCTACTACAGATGGATTTCTTTTGAAAGCAAGAGAAAAAGAAATATATAATGGAATCAATATTTATAAAATAGACTCTAAGAGATGTATGTTTCTGATTACCAATAGTTATTGCTTTAGAAATATTCTTACCATCACAGAATGACAAGAATGATGACACATGATAATTAGAATGCATATATTTTCCTATGACATGATGATGTTTCACTTATAGCTGATTCATTGTTTGCGAGTTGTGAGGTAATATTGTTCCTAAAAGTACATATAGTTCATAAATTTTATATTATCTATGACATAGCATGAAATAAACATGGAAAAATTATTGCCTTCAACATTTTGGTTTAACCTATAATGCAATTCTAATGTTTTATTATGTATCTATTGTAGATGGTCTTTTATGAGGAACAAGAGAAAATGAAACACAAGATGGACTCTCCATCTTTATAAAACGAGCTACAAGGTATGTATGTTTACTGTTGGGAATAACTATTGGTTTCAAAATATGCTTACAGTTATTGTTCCTTTGTGTACTTTAGAGGCATGTATGGTAGGTTCATCGATCCATTTACTTGTTATTTAATGTATTCTATGTTTGATCAATCGTCTCATACTCAACTATATTAATCTCCTTTGTGTAGAGGGTGACCCTGGTTGTAGAGTCCAAGATGATCGAGTAGTGGAGGTGACTTACACGACACAAATGTAGAGTAGAGGATTGGTGAGTCATGTTTTTCTCCTACAAAATAATGTTATCATCTTGTCCACATAGTGATTTATCCTTTTATGATGGTTACGGGGTACTATGTTGTTGTTAATGGGTGTATGATTCATATGGTTCTGAATTTTCATAATGAAAGTATATTGGGGTTCATTTATTTATATTGTTTAGGTCTATTGCTACTATAATGTCAATCAATGTACGATGATTTCATTGGAGTTTGCAATCGTCAAGGGAAAGGACTTATGTATGGTTAATTCGTCGTTCCATCGATTTATTATTTAATTTCATCTTTGGTTCATTAGTGGTATTATATCCAAACTATATAAAGTTACATTTTGTAGTGAGTGACTAGAGTTTAGAGTATAAGAAGGTAGAGAAGAGAAGATTCCTTGGATATCCGCAAATTCAATGCAAAAAATGGGTGAGTGTTGTGATTTTTTCATGAAATTTATATTCTTTGAGATATAGCATAAATTATGGATGGGATGGTTCTTGGATTCAACTCTCTAGTTTAACTTGTATTACGATTCTAATGTTTTATTATGTATCTACTGCAGATGGATTGCTTTTAAAAGCAACAGCAAAAAAAAAATATTGGACTCAATCTTTATAAAACAGACTCTAAGGGAGGTATGTTTCCAATTATCAATAGTTATTTCTTTAGAAATATGCTTACCATCACAAGAATGACAAGAATGATGACACATGACAATTAGTATGCAAATATTTTCCCATGACATGATCATGTTTCGATTATAACTAATTCATTGTTTGGGAGTTGTGAGGTAATTTTATACCTAAAAGTACATTTAGTTCATAAATTTTATATTATGTAAGATATAGCATTAAATAAACATGGAAAAATGATTTCCTTCAACTTTTTGGTTTAACCTATAATGCAATTTTGATGTTTTATTATGTATATATTGTAGATGGCCTTTTATGAGGAACAAGAGCAAATGAAACACAAGATCGACTCTCCAGCTTTATAAAACAAGCTACAAGGTATGCATGTTTCCTGTTGGGAATAGCTATTGGTTTCAAAATATGCTTACCGTTACTGCTCCTTTGTGTATTTTAGAGGCATGTACGGTAGGTCCATCGATCCATTTACTTGTTATTTTATGTATTCTATGTTTTATCAATTGTCTCATACTCAACTATATTGATATCCTTTGTGTAGAGGGTGGCCCTGGTTGTAGAGTCCAAGAGGATCGAGTGGTGGAGGTTCCATACATGACACAAATGTAGAGTAGAGGATTGGCGAGTCATGTTTTTCTCCTACAAAATAATGTTATCATCTTCCCACATAGTGATTTATCCTTTTGTGATGGTTACAAGGTAGTATGTTGTTGTTAATGGGTGTATGATTCATATGGTTCCTACTTTTCATAATGAAATTATATTGGGGTTCATTTCTTTATATTGTTTAGGGCTATTGCTACTATAATGTCTATCAGTGTACGATGATTTCATTGGATTTTTCAATCGTCAAGGGCAAGGAGGTATGTATGGTTAATTAATCGTTCCATCGATTTATTATTTAATTTCATCTTTACTGTTGAGGCCCCGAAATTCACAGGCAACAACAGTAAGGGATTCTCCCCAGTCAACGTTCCCAACTAGCTCGTTGACTGTTTGGTATAGGGAATCCGTCCGGTTTACGGTCCGGCTACCGTAGGTCAAGTACAAAACAAAGGCTTTACCGGTTACGGCCCGGTCCACCGAGTTTTTTGTATTTTGGGACTTAAAATATGAAATGCAAGTGCCTAATTAACAATGCAGGGTGATAAAGATGCAAGGAACAGTAACAATGTGATGCGCAGGTTCTTACCTCTTGTCTTAAGGCTCACAAGCATCCAAATCGCATACAACAAGTAAAATAAACTAACTACCTAAACTATCCCTGGGGAGTAGGATTATCAGTCATTGGTGAGTAAGACATTTTGTACATGCATTATGAAGAGATACAGTTAGCTGACACTTCTTTCAAGACACACGAACAATTACAGATATTTAAACAACTAGATAGCCAATTGTTTTATGAACAACACTTATCACTCACAGTGGAAAACAACCCAAAAAGAAGAACATTCAACAAGAACATAGGTTTAGGAAGTTAAATACTCTCACAGTTAATGAAACACAGCTGAAAACGAAATAGTTCCTCTTCAACATTATTCATTTAGTCACATTGATACATTCCACATTTCGCTTCCTCCAGCAGGCAAAAGTTGCAGTTTGTGATTGTAAAACGAAGTAGTTCCTCTTACAAGCAAATAGTTTACAAGTTTTTCCAAGGAAAAATTCCCTATCAAAGTTCTACTTTTCAAATATTTAAACTACCACTGCAGACTGCTTGGGCTACCCCCCAAACGCCTGACCTTTCAGTTTCTCAAACGCTTCACGTTCCTCTATCTTGTCTGTATGCAATCATGAACCACTTGGTAACTGATCAGTTTTTGGGTCCGCACCTTTATAGCTCTTGATTTCACTTTTTACTCCCCTGGTCCTCCTGGAGATCCCTCTGGTTTCAGTTATAATTCCGCCAAATGGTCCGTCTTCCTCCGCACCGCGGTGGTTTGACCGATCTCCCAAAACCGCCTGCAATCAATTGACAAGCATCATTTAAAAGCAGCAAATTCTACCAATTGAAACGACTATTCCACAAGGAAATCACCAGGTGCACCACCGTCATTCTACAAGTGCCGACCATACTACCTTGTCCTCCTACAGGCTTGTGACAACAATACCAATGGCGGAAATCGGGAGGAAACCAACATCGGAAGCCAAACGGATTTCCCGGCCGCAACGGCGGAAAATAAAGGCTCCAGGCATGCGACGGGAGGGCGGTAAACTTTAAAATCGGAAGTCAGATGGTTTAGACATCAGAAACGGAATGACTTTCCCGGCCGCAACGGCGGAAGGGTAAAGACTGCGGGCAAGCGCCGGTGGGAGGAGACTCAATCGGAAGTCGAATGACTTCACACTTCGGCAGCTAAAGGACTTTGGGAGCCACAACGGCGGAAGGGAAGGCTAAAGACATGCGTGACCTGCGAGTGGGAACAACTTTTAAATCGAAAGTCGGAGCACTTTGCGCTTCAGGGAATTAACCACTTTGGAAGCCGCAACGACAGGGAAGAAATGATTACGGGCAAGCAATTAAAAGAACAATACACATCGGCAGTCGGAGCAATTTGGGATTCAGTGCTAAACTGCTTTGGGCTCCGCAACGACGGAAGCGAAAAGGCTTCGGCTTCTGATCGAAACAAGAAAAACTCCCGATCAATGGAAATAACTAAGTGTTTCAGTCAGCTTTAAAAATTCAGCAACAGACAAAAACCCGTTTTACCTCCGCAACAGCGACCCATAACAAAGAATATTTGATCCGATCGACAAGTCAAAACCAACCTTAAAATCTATGACTCACCATAAGTCTCAAACGCAGGAAACTTCTGAAAAAACCAGGACGGACTGTAAACTCCAGGAAATCATCCACGATTAATGCATGACCCAAAAAATCCAAGGATCCAAACGATCAAACAAATGCGAAAATCATGAGGAGGGGCCCAAACATTTAAGAAATTTGGGGAGAACGGTTGCAGCTGCAACAACTGGCGATTACCTGGTGAACCTAGATCTCTGGGTGATTATTCTTTGAGTAACAGACTGTTTAACAACCAATGCATTTATTGAATTCTTCTAGCTATTTGGATTTCTCAAATTACAGGAGTGTGTACCCTTAATCATTGATGATAGTCCAATTTGGGAGAGTGGAAACCGAGATTTTCAAGTCCAGATAACTCTGTTGAGGCCAGAGAATGAGTTTCATTATAAATTCTGTCTTCAGGTAGCTGATAGCTTGGACACCACAGGTTTGTAGCATATGGTAAACAGAAATATTCGTTTGTTCCTCGTTCCCATGCCTTTTTAGCACTTTTTTGTGCTTTTGGATCTTTGTCCCTTTTCTTATGGATCCTCCTGGATGCCTTGTCTTACTGAATTTTATTTCAGGATCCTCTATCCCATAGTGTCCTTTTGTGTGAGTGGTGCACTTCAAGTTTCAGCTCACGGACGAAGAGGATCTTTAGGCAACTTAGTACTCATGATTCAACATCTGCTTTGATTTGTGATGCTTTCATAGGAGTTTTGACTCTTTATTTTCCTTTTGGAATTCGTTTCTTGGCATGGGATCATTTATATTTAATATACTGTTCATCTTGCTCCTTTCCATGGGTCCTCTGCTATCGATCCTTAGAACATTTTAATTGTGACGTGGATGGGGCCTCAACATAGTATTCCAGACTCTTCGAATCCAATTTATTTCACAGGGGTTAAGCAGGACTTCAATGCACACAGAGTTTATTTGAGAAAACTGCTAAACTAGAAGAGGTTCTTTTAGCAACACATAGTCTGAGACTCAAAAATGTCTATCATTCCCAAACATTCTGACGTCCTCCATGCGATCGCGGGTTCATTCCCTTTATTGAAATCAATAAAACTTAAATTAAAACAAACTGAAAAACATGACTCAAGACAGCTAAGCAGCTTATTTATATACAAGACAAAAGAACGCAAAGAAACTCATGAAAAATAAGTCTTGAGAACCAAACCATTCACTGGCAAGTTCTCTTCCCACCCTTGAAGATCCTGCAACTTGCAAGTAGAAGGGCCAAGCTTGGCTACAATCTGAAAAGGGCCTACCCACAACTGCTGGAATTTAGTGTGCTTTCCTCTCTCATCATGGGGGTGATCCCATTTGAGGACTAAGTCTCCTATTTCAAAGTATTTTGTTCCAGCTTTATGCTTGTCGAACCATCTCTTAACTAACTCCTGATGTTGCTTAAAGAGTTCTCTGGCTTTAGATCTAGCCTCTTCTACTTTCAGGAGATTATATATTCTTATTTGCAAAACTTCATCATCCGACCCCCTAGAATCTTGAGCTAGTATGGAAGATGGTAGCATGATATTGGGAGGAAGGATGGCTTCTTTACAATAGACAGGGGTATATGGAGACACTCCAATCGTAGACTTGGGGGTGACTCTATCGGCCCAAAGGGCATTTGGTAATGCTGAGTGCCAACTCCTCTGGTTTTCTACGACAGTCTTCTTTAAAATTCTAATCAGATTTTTGTTGGAGGATTCAGCCAGGCCATTTCCTTGTGGATAGTAATTAGCAGAATAATGCAATTTTATTCCTTTATCATGAGCAAAAGCAGTCAATTTAATTGATGAAAAGTATTTAGCATTATAAAAAACTAACGAAACTGGAACTCCAAACCTGGTCATGATGTGGTCTTGTAGGAAGCTGATGACCTCGTCTTCATTTATCTTGCGCAGCGGGATAGCTTCTACCTAGCGAGTGAAATAATTAGTAGCAGTCAGAATGTACTTGTGTTGCAGAGAGGAATTCGGTTTTATTTCTCCAATAATGTCCAACCCCATTGCTCGAATGGTTCTGTCATTATCACAGGCTTTAGAGGTGCTGCTGCTTTAGGTTGTCTCCCACTACTTCTTTGGCAAATATCACACTTCCTGACATGTGCGTGTGCGTCTCTAAAGAGCGTAGGCCAGTAGTAACCTGCCATGAGGATTTTGTGGGCTGTGGTATCCCCTGAATAATGTCCTCCAGCAGGACCGTCATGCAATTCTGCCATCACTTTCTTCGCATCTTCCTTTTCTAAGCATCTGAGAAGAACTCCGTCATAATTCTTTCTGAATAATACCCCTTCCACAATTTGATAAGATGCTGATTTAAGACGTAGCGCTCTTCTTTGCTTGGAATTCCAATGCTCAGGTAACAACCCTGCCTATAGGTAATGTATAAGGTCTCTATACCAAGACTCGGGAGCTGTAAATAAAGGACATACATCCATTACATGTAATTTGGCCTCATCCCCCCAGGCTTGTTCTTCATTGTTCCCACTTTTAGTCATCAATTTGCACAGCCCTTGACCTTTAACTATAGAGGTTGACTTGAATTCAAGGTCGTACTCTTGAAGAGCTGTTACCCAGTTGCCTCTTCTTTCTCCTAACTCCTTCTATATAAGAAGAGATCTTACGGCTGGGTAGGGAACTATTACCTTGGTTCAATTCTTTAATATATAAGGCCTGAATTGCTTTACTGCTTTGAATACTACGTAAGCTTGTTTATCAACAGCTGGGTAGTTCAATTCGGCCCCTTATAGACCAGTACTCATAAAGGAGATTGGGAATTCATCCCCCCCTTCTCCCTTTTGGGTGAGCACGGCTGCCAGTGAATCATCGGATGCAAATGTATACAGAATAAAGTCTTTATCAAAGTCTGGGATTTTCAAGGAGGGTGCGTGTGCAACAACAGTTTTAATTTTACTGAAGGCATTCTTCTCAATTTCAGTCCACTTGAATTGTGCATTCTGCTTAACCATCTGCTGCAGCGGTTTAACAGTCTGAGCGCAATCAGGCACTAACCTTCGTACGAAATTTATGGTTCCCATGAATGATTGCATCCCCTTTATATTATGGGGCAAGGGGATTTGTTCAATAGCCTTAATTCTTTTTGGATCAATGGAGATCCCTTGCTTTGACACTATGTGACCCATCAACTTGCCTTCTGTGACAGCGAACACACATTTCTTAGGATTGAGTGAGATGCCATACTTCCGACAGCGTTCAAAAATCTGCCTTAAGTGAAATGTGTGCTCTCCTCTTTTTTTCGAGAATATCGTAATATCGTCAAGGTACACTACAACATTGCGGCCGATCAATCCACGGAAAGCTATGTCCATAGCTCTCTGAAATGTTGCTCCCGCATTTATAATCCCAAAGGGCATCCTTCTGTAGGCAAAGGTTCCCCATTTGGTCCTGAACGTTGTCTTCAACCTATCTTCCTCGGCTACTAATACTTGATTGTAGCCAGAGAAACCGTCTAATAACGAAAACAGTTCAGAACCTGAGACCATTTGGAGCAATTTCTCCATGGGTGGTACCGGGTAATTATCTTTATCAGAAGCTCGGTTCAGATTTCTGAAATCAACGCATAATCTGATCTCTCCATATTTTTTTCTAACTGGTACCAGATTTGATACCCACTCAGAGTGTCTGACTTTAAAAATGATTCTAGCATCCAATAATTTCTTCACTTCACTCTGAATCAATGGTTCCAGCTTTGGATGCATTTTTCTCAAAGGCTGCTGATACGGCTTAACTCCGGCTTTGACGGGAACAATGTGCTTGATGATGCTAGTATCGTATGTTTTTAAATCTTCATACGTCCAGGAAAATACATCTTTATATTGTTTGAACAGACTGACGAATTTATCCCTTTCTGATGGTGAACAACATTTGCCAAGATTCACAAATTTAGGACTTGCCTCAGTCCCTAAATTTATCAGCTCGAACTGTAGAGATGAGCTATGCATTTTCACGTTGGCTGGTCTTCTCAACTTTTCATTTAAGTCGAACATTATTTCTAATGTTCTGACTCCTTTAGGGATGAAATTGTCATACTTCATCTCGGCCTGATGTTTTGCATCATTTATAATTGCTCCTTGGAATACCTCGTCATTCGTTAAACATTCTATAATCTGCCGGTCATCATCGAACACTCGCAGGTTGGCAATCATATCAAGTACTGAGGGCCTGAAAAGCAATTCAACAGTACATCGATTATTTGTGGGTACAAGCCTAGCTACCGAAGTGGCTAATAAGTCAGCTGCTGCGTTTTTTAGTCTTGGAATTGAAATTATATTGAATGCATTAAAACATTTAAGTAGATCCCATACCTCGTTCTGGTAAACTTTCAAGTGAGGGGAAACACAATGGATTTGATTTCTGATTTGCTTTACAATTATTTTTGAATCTCCAAAAACTTTTAAATTACTTACCTTTAATTCAATTGCTTTCTTTAAGCCCTGCACCAGCGCTTCGTACTCAGCTGTATTATTAGTACACTCAAACTCTAATCTACATGAGAGAAAATGTTTATTCTTCCGGGGGTCGATCAGGACACAGCTAGCCCCTGACCCCTCTAATGTCTTAGAGCCATCAAAAAACAAATTCCAAAAATCACTAACTACTGAATGTGAATCTATTCCTACTGTTAAGTCTACTATTTTACAGTCAATCTCATCAGTCTGTGAGAAACGAAGGAGATCAGGCTGAGTGTCTGATGTGTTGCTGGCTTCTTCTGCTTGGTAATTGCCAGGTTCCAACTCAATAAAATAGTTTCCCAATACAGAATCCACTGGTACATTTTTCTCATCCAGTTGAGTAACATTGTACTTCATGTGAGGTTCTCTTAGAATCTTAATCTGATTCGGACTCCCTTTGTATGGCAACCATAGATACGACCAATCTGAGGCGAAATATCCATTTAATTTGGCCGACCAATCTCTGCTCAAGACAAGACCGTAAGCGTCTGGTATATCATCCACCACGATGTTAATAACTTGGCAAACTTTGTCATTGGATGCCAGACGGACTATGACATCTTCCAGCTCACCAATTACCTTTACATCCGTTCTATCCCATTGAACCACCCTCCACGTGGATGGCTTAGGCTGCCCATTGATCTTTTTACAGACTGATATGGGCATAACATTTACCGATGCCCCTGAGTCTACCAAGCAATTATGTACATTATGATTGAAAATTTCAAACGTGAGGAGGAAAGGTGGATGTTTTCTTTTAGACTTACCTCCAATGCTGGTTTCTCCAATTTCTTCTTCTTCATGAGGCTGATTGTCAGTGGGCAGCTTCTCCTCCGACGACTCAAGTGCTTTCAACAGTCTTTCTTTTTGCTGCGGCACTTTACACATTTCGAATAGCGGAACATTCGCTTTTAACTTCTTTAAATCCTCCACAATGTCATAATCCACCGGCTGCTCAATTGGATGGGGTTTATCAGCATTTTCTTCACTTGACCCGCGTGTCACTTTGCCTAGGATTTTGGCTGGTAATAGTGAACTCTGGAATTTCATCAGCTAAAGATTTGTTTTGAAATTTCTTCTTAACATTTCTCTGCAGCCTCTTAATCTTTGGGAGTATAAGACTGTCTTCCTTAACCGTCCCTTGGCTCCTTGTGGCTACGTTGGTTTCCATAACGTCCTTGTACCCCTGAGTCTTTTCCTCTTCAGCATCAAATAACGAGACCGAATTCCATAAAGCCATGGTTTCCTCTTCCTGTTCTTTAGTAGAAGTAGAAGCAGAATTCTCTTTTCTTTCTTCATCACCCTCTTCTGTTAATCTAGAATCTAACAGTTGATTCATGACCAACGCCATCGAATTAATCCATTGAGGACAATTCTTTTCAGAGTGTGGCTGTTGGTGGAAAGTGCAAAAATTGTCCAAGCCTACCTCTATTAAATTCATAGATGCAATATTGTGAGGAGGAGGTTGAGACTGATGGTTATCCTCTCTTTTCTTATAATAAGGCTTATAAAACTTGTGTGCTTCCTTTTCTTTCTCCATATCTATGATCTTGTTGGAAAGCTTCTACATCATTTTGGCCATATTTTCCAAATCTGGCGACTTTTCTTCCTTAGGTTTATAAACAATAAGGATTTTCTTCCTGCACCTTTTTCTCCTGACTGCTTTGGATAGTCTTCAATACTCTCTCTTTCAACTTCCACCACTTCAGCCTCTTCACAGGTTTCCGTCAAAGTAGGCTTGGCCCTGCCTTTGGAAAACATGGCCAGATCAGGGCCTAAAGCTGAAGTATAATATTCAATCAGAACTTTGTCTGAAGGTCTATCCGTTTCAGAGAAATTCTTGGGATAGGCTGCAAACCTTTGTGTGAAACTGTGCACTTTTTCTTTTCTTTCTTTCTTCAACGCGCACAGCCCCTTCATGAGAGTTGCATGAGTTTTTTGAGTTGCATACTTACTTCTGAAAATTATTTCGAAGGTATCCCAATCAGGGATAGAGTTAGCAGGCAATCCAAAGTACCATGACGCCGCAAATCCTTTAAGGGTATGCGAGAACAGTCTGCAGACTACATATTCATATTCCCCTGCCCTTAATCCTTCAATTACCAAGTAAAAACTTTGTAGATGATCATCTACTAGTATTTTCTCATTTGGGTTGAACTTGGGCAACATCTTGTCAGAGGCTTGAGGTGGGTCGTGTAATGGAGGTGTTAGGTTTAATGGTGATATGGCTCTCCATGCAGGTGGTGGATTTGGTGGGTTAGGTGGTGGATTAGCATTTATTCCTGCCATGAGTCTGGGTGGGGAGTGAGGAGGTGAACCAACTGGAGTATGAGCAAGAGAACTGTGAGGGGTTTCTGGGCCTTCTTGATTCAAAGGTAGCACAACTTCTTATAAGGCTTTTTCTACAAGCTCTTCCCAGTCTCCAACCAACACTGAGTCTTCCGCTACATGACGATCTTTCCTTTTATACTCTCTTCTGGGCAGTTCAGGGATGATTGGCAATCCTCCAACCTTCTTTACATACGCCCTGGTGTTTCTTCTCAGATCATTAACAATTTCATTTCCAACAAAATATAGATGTTCTCTTTTTTCCGGAATTGGATTTTGAAACCTACTGCTTTTAGAACTGTTACCGGTGGAATATTCTCGGGAAAACGGGTTTCCTCGGCCAGCCATGCACTGGCGGCCCTCCTTCTAGCACCAAAATTGTTGAGGCCCTAAAATTCGCAGGCAACAACAGTAAGGGATTCTCCCCAGTCAATGTTCCCAACTAGCCCGTTGACTGTTTGGTATAGGGAATCCGTTCGGTTTACGGTCCGACTACCATAGGTCAAGTACAAAACAAAGGCTTTACCGGTTACGGCCCGGTCCACCGAGTTTTTTGTATTTTGGGACTTAAAATATGAAATGCAAGTGCCTAATTAATAATGCAGGGTGATAAAGATGCAAGGAACAGTCACAATGTGATGCGCAGGTTCTTACCTCTCGTCTTAAGGCTCACAAGCATCCAAATCACATACAACAAGTAAAATAAACTAACTACCTAAACTATCCCTAGGGAGCAGGATTATCAGTCATTGGTGAGTAAGACATTTTGTACATGCATTATGAAGAGCTACAGTTAGCTGACACTTCTTTCAAGACACATGAACAATTACAGATATTTAAACAACTAGATAGCCAATTGTTTTATGAACAACACTTATCACTCACAGTGGAAAACAACCCAAAAAGATACTGAAGAACATTCAACAAGAACATAGGTTCAGGAAGTTAAATACTCTCACAGTTAATGAAACGCAACTGAAAACGAAATAGTTCCTCTTCAACATTATTCATTTAGTCACATTGATACATTCCACATTTCGCTTCCTCCAGTAGGCAAAAGTTGCAGTTTGTGATTGTAAAACGAAGTAGTTCCTCTTACAAGCAAATAGTTTACAAGTTTTTCCAGGGAAAAAGTCCCTATCAAAGTTCTACTTTTCAAATATTTAAACTACCACTGCAGACCGCTTGGGCTACCCCCCAAACGCCTGACCTTTCAGTTTCTCAAACGCTTCACGTTCCTCTATCTTGTCTGTATGCAATCATGAACCACTTGGTAACTGATCAGTTTTTGGGTCCGCGCCTTTATAGCTCCTGATTTCGCTTTTTACTCCCCTGGTCCTCCTGGCGATCCCTCTGGTTTCAGTTATAATTCCGCCAAATGGTCCGTCTTCCTCCGCACCGCGGTGGTTTGACCGATCTCCCAAAACCGCCTGCAATCAATTGACAAGCATCATTTAAAAGTAGCAAATTATACCAATTGAAATGACTATTCCACAAGGAAATCACCAGGTGCACCACCGTCATTCTACAAGTGCCGACCATACTACCTTTTCCTCCTACATGCTTGTGACAACAATACCAATGGCGGAAATCGGGAGGAAACCAGCATCGAAAGCCAAATGGCTTTCCCGGCCGCAACGACGGAAAAGAAAGGCTCCAGGCATGCGACGGGAGGGCGGGAAACTTTAAAATCGGAAGTCGGATGGTTTAGACATCAGAAATGGAATGAATTTCCCGGCCGCAATGGCGGAAGGGTAAAGACTGCAGGCAAGCGGCGGCGGTGGGAGGAGACTCAATCGAAAGTCGGATGACTTCACACTTTGGCAGCTAAAGGACTTTGGGAGCCGTAACGGCAGAAGGGAAGGATAAAGACACGCGTGACCTGCGAGCGGGAACAACTTTTAAATCAGAAGTCAGAGCACTTTGCGCTTCGGGGAATTAACCACTTTGGGAGCCGCAACGGCGGGGAATAAATGATTACGAGCAAGCGATTAAAAGAACAATACACATCGGCAGTCGGAGCAATTTGGGCTTCAGTGCTAAACCGCTTTGGGCTTCGCAACGGCAGAAGCGAAAAGGCTTCGACTTCCGATCGAAACAAGAAAAACTCCCGATCAATGGAAAAAACTAAGTGTTTCAGTTTGCTTTAAACATTCAGCAACGGACAAAAACCCGTTTTACCTCCGCAACAACGACCCATAACAAATAATATTTGATCTGATCGACAAGTCAAAACCAACCTTAAAATCTGCGACTCACCATAAGTCTCAAACGCAGGAAACTTCTGAAAAAACCAGGACGGACTGTAAACTCCAGGAAATCATCGATGATTAATGCATGACCCAAAAAATCCAAGGATCCAGACGATCAAACAAATGCGAAAATCATGAGGAGGGGCCCAAACATTTAAGAAATTTGGGGAGAACGGTTGCAGCTGCAACATGTTCATCAATGGTCTTACATATTGTTGGGAGAGAGAGGGGTCATAAGTTGTCTCTAGTTTTTCCAGGAACCCACATGTAGGTCATATGATTCTATGTATGCATAGGGGAGTCTAATTCATCATAATATATATGTTTATTTAATGGCTCATCCTCGTACATTAAGACCATCCCTCGTATGTTTAGATAACAAGATATTTCAAAAATGCAGTTTGTTAAAATACTATCCCATGTATGTGACCTAATGAGTACTCGCATATGTTTTGAAGAGCGTCCCTCATTCATGTATTAAATAATTCCCATCTCATTTGTTGCGCCGAGAGGCGCTCTACAACCCAGTATGAGGGAGATCTTGTAACGTTATCTTGTAACGTTTGTCAATATTATGTTTGTTACTAACAAAATAATAAAATATAAAAATTTTAATTATCCGCCAAAATAAATGTCGCCACAAAAACAACCTAATATGGGGTAGATGTTATAATGTTCATACCTAACAAAACAATAAAAAATAAAAAAAATAATTATCTGCAAAAAAATGTCGGTAAAAAAAACAACACAATATGGGGGAGATGTTGAAATGTTCCTACCTAACAAAATAATAAAAAATAAAAAATTGAATTATCCGCAAAAAAAATGTTGGCCTTCCACATGGTTTTAAAACCATGTGCAAGGCCTCCTAAACAGCCCATGGTTTTATTGTACATGGGTTAGGAGGGCCTTGCAAATGGTTTTAAAACCATGTGCAAGGCCTCCTAAACAACCCATGGTTTCATTGTACACGGTTTAGGAGGGCCTTGCAAATGGTTTTAAGACCACGTGCAAGGCCTCCTAAACAACCCATATTAAATATTAATAATAAAAATATTATATGTCGACTTTAAATAAAAAATATGTGTCTTTTGGTTTGAATCAAATCAATGGCTATATATAGGACAGGCCAAAGCTGATAGCTCCTTGAGTGCAATACTTAAGAAGAGGTTTGCACCTCAAGAGATTTGATCCCTCTCGGCACTTGATAGAGCCTAGGATTTGGATCTATGCTGGTTTATTGAAGGCCCAAGGATATAAGTTGGATGGTAAATTAATTAAAATCGAGTACTCTCGTATGTTTTGAAGAGCGTCCCTCATTCATGTATTAAATAATTCTCATCTCATTTGTTTATTGAAGGCCCAAGGGTATAAATTGGATGGGAAATCAATTAAAATCACGTGAATCTTTTAAAGGCATTGTGAATTGTAGGTTTATTGTTATTGTAAGCTTCATTCGAGACACTTTGACACTTCGTTTTCGAGGAAGGATATGTGTGTAGTGAAAGCTAATTTGAATATCGAGTTAATGTCAATTACAAGCGAAGGTTCATTGAGTTGAGTTATTTGGATTGCATAGTAAACTAGTGCCATTGCTCACTTTGTCCAAAAGCATTTTAGAAACTATGCAATTAATAAACACAATCACAAGAAGCTAGAGAAGATTGAATGGTAGATCCATATCAAAGAATTATCCTAGTTCATATTTAATAGTAGGGTTTTTATTGCAGTTGACTTCGAATTGGATTGTCATTGTTATGTTGATCTTGTCATTATTATACTAAGTTGGTTCTGATTTACCATAGAGCTATGAACTACAATACCGTTAATATACTATTAGATAAGTGATTATCGCATTACTCGTAAGTATGTAGTTAGCCATACTAATTATCGGAATATTGTATTGACAAAGAAATCTCCGTTGGATGTGCACTTGGGAAGCACATGTGAGCAAGGAACATGGTACACAAGTCACCCATGTGATTAGAAAACCATCGGAAGGAGACAATTGTTAAGCAATTGAATTTTAATTGAGCAACATTTTATTTGTTGATTAGCACATTATAGAGCATATAGTGTTACGGGGAAGTTTACGCCTAGATTTATGACGAAGAAAAAAGGCCTTGTAGTCTTTCTAAAGACCAATATCTTTGCGTAAGTCTAAGAACAAAGAACATCAAGTTAATTCCTTACGGAATCCATGTTGGTAAGGCGAGTGGGATATAGATCCCTCTAGATCATCTAACATCAATAATGTATACCTATTATCATATCATTTACAATCATGTTATTATTTTAGTACCATTTACACATATTTATCATCCACTGCTTTGCAAAAATTATACTCATTTACTTGGTTGGACCATTATAACATTCATTTATATCTTGAAGGCATCTCAATGCCTATTTGGTATTTAGTGTTACGATTATCATTATTATCTTTACCAATGTTATGAAAATTGTGACAATATTTTGGAAATAAAAACATTGTTCATTTTGGACCCAATAAATGATGGAAAACGGTTGAAAACCACTTTACTTGATAGACAAACAAATTTACAACCAATTTTTCCTAAATTATTTGTTAAGTTTGACAACACACAATTTTAAAACTTCGACAATAATTTTTTTTTTGTATACTAGGGAAATCGACAACTGGGGAATGGTTGATACTTGCGTCGCATGGGATCCAGGGATCCAATCCCACTGCCATTATAAACCTAGGCCCCCCACTACCACCCACAAGCATGGGATATGGGTAATCCTAGGTGTGATTTGAACTCATATCCTCTGTTTACAACATGTGACTTCATATCAAGCGTATCATTAATGAGACACACCTATGCAAGCTTATTTCAAAAATAAATTTTATGAGCAATTTTTTTTTAAATCATTTGTTTTTCAACACATTTGACAACACAATTTTAAAAACTTTGTAAGAATTTCAGCATTGCAAAAATGACTTTTTAAAATAATGAAACAAGATGTAAGACAACAAAATTTAAATTATAAAATTTTATATGTTTTGATTCTTGAGTTGTCAAATGTAAATTTCTCAATTTCAAAGTTATTAAAAACAATATTTTGAGAAATTTTGAAAAAAAAAACAACGCAATTTACTTTTAATTTTCAAAATATTATGGTTTTACATTTTTACATGAATTTCAAAGTTGTGAGAAATAATGTATATATCAAATTTAAACAAACACAAATTTCATTATCATTACCCTATAATCAATTATACATTAACCACAACGTACAACCAATTAACTCATTATCTATTAACTCAGTAATCCACTAACCATATAACCTAGTAACCCTTAACCAACTAACCCACCATGCAATAGTTTGGTACCCAAAATAAAACTACAATTGGAAACTTTGAAGCTGCCAAAATTTAAAAATACAAATAATCAAAATAAAGAGAAAAAATACTTTAAAACGACTAGAAATATTTGCTATCAGAAATTGTATTTTTAATAAATACCCATAAACAAGTCAAGTGTAATAAAATGATTAGAGTTGTATTTGAAAAGCTAAAACTCGTGTATGGGCATAAATAAAAACAACTCAATGTGTAAATAGTGTTTATTGATCCAACGAGTTGTAGGTGAGGTGGTTGGGAAGGTAGGCTATTGCCCTCCCCACCCAGTTTCAAACCTCCTCATGGCATCTTGTATTGTCCATCTTGACATGATGCCCCATTTGGTGCCAGGTATAAAAAAATTGAAAAAGTGTCTATCATATACTAAGTTTGTTGTGGTTAGGCACACAACATTACATATTATTATTGTGATCATGGATTTAGCTAACTTTAACCACCCTTTTTCCCTCACTTACAAACCCTTTTGTTTAACCTTTTTCCCTCACTTACAAACCCTTTTGTTTAACCTTAGCCCTTGTATTTATTCTTTTGTTGCTTGAAATCAAGACATCAACTCAAGGTACTCTTTCATCACCTATCTTAGTATTTCGAATGATTTTTTGATTCAAGGTACTCTTTCATCACATATCTTAGTATTTCAATTGATTTTTTTGTTAAAGCTTAGGGGAGGTAGTGTAATGTGTATTTATCTTTGAATAATAGATGAGTTAGGAAATTGTTGTAGATCCATCTGCTCTAGATTTCTCAGGTTGTTCCAGATCATGCAAGTTGTTCCATAACCATATCATTAATTTCTCCTTATAGAATAGTTACAAAATCAAGGCCGAGTAACATTGTTCAACCATAATGGACTTATCTATATCCCAAGCTTCATTTTAGGAATTACTTATTTTCTTAAGTCAGAACTATGTTTTCAAACTACTGGAGAATCCCTCATTCTCAAGCATGTTTGTATTAATTAGTTTAATAAATTAGTTGTTAAGACAAGATGATATAAAAAAATGATGTTTATATATTATAAAAGGGATATGATAATTGCATATTTGAATAAGAGTATGACTCAAGCAATCTTAATATAACTAGCATACCCCCAAAGCGGGGGAAATGAAATGCCGAATAGAAATTCGATATGTTATAAAATGAGAGAAAGTTGTGTGTATGTAGATAATATATTTTTATGTGTTGAAAGTAAGTCTAGTTAATCTATGGTTAGTATAGTAGTCGATGAAATTGAAAGGAAAACTTTATTGAGAGTACTAATAAGAACTAAATAGAAAACACATCTAAGCATTGGAAAGTAAGAAGAAATATACATTAATTTGTCATACGAGAAAGTATAATTATATTATAATTATATTAGAAATCGACATTGGTATTTTCATTTGGTATGGGCAGTGCAGGGATTGAGGGTTGCAATTTTAAGTGTGAAAGGGATAGAGAATGAAAGTGTTCCTCTTCCTTTTTAAAAGTGAGACATAAGAAGTGTCTTTCATCTTTTCCTGGCGTTCAAAGGAGAACAACGGTGCAATTCACATTCCTTATAAGGTTTAGTGTGTGGCATTGTTGTAAAGGTCAAACCTTAAAGTTGATTGTTAAAAGATGTCAATGGTTGACCTTGTTAATGCCAATCCTTGGGATTTATGGATAGTCAATGCACATACCAATTTCACCCACAAATTGAAGCAACAAGAAACAATTCCCCCTCAAGATGACTTTATGGATAGTTGATATAATGTTGTGATCTTCCACAAAATGTTCCCCTTCAATTGAAGTGTCCAATATAAAATATCAACAACAAAAATAACCCAAAATATAAGGTCTCGACGATCAGAATTGCATTTAATTGTCAATTATAGGTAATCAAAATTACCAAAATATATCCTCAACAATCAAAATTGCTCTCATCATCTATAGATTGAGTTAGTAAAAGAATGGCTCTTACATCTACACCTATACTAACTAAGTTTGTTGAGCCTAAATAAAATCCCTAAGAAACTCTTATCATACCCCACACACTAAATTAATCACATTCTAGAACAACCCATGCATGCATATAACATCCACCATCAGCTTGTAAAATCTCTGTTTCAAGAGGCACTTTACATATACCACGTGTCGATGTGATAAAATAAGACAACAAAGATCCATCGTAACTCGTTATCTACCAATCGTCGAAGGGGATAATAAAAAATTGCAAAAAATATATATGTTAAATTTTAGCACTTTCATAAAAAAGAATGTCATGCAAATTAAGTGAAAATATGTAGTGAATTACCTAAGAAAAAATGCCTTCCATCTATTTGGGTATCCCCCAAAACTCCATATATTTAAAGGATAAGGAAAAACAAAATATATTAGCAATTACCTCTGAAGGTGCACAAAATATGACATTATAATTTGGAGATGCTACAATATTTTATTTTTAAATTTCATTGGCTATTGGAATATAATGTGAAAATCATAAGTTCAAACTCATTGAACCCTTGAAATTTCATAGGGGCAATCTTCAATTTCTCAGTTTGCCAAGGATTTGTTGAATAAAAGAAATAATCATTGTTTTTTAGGAGTTGTTCCTGATCTAGGGAGGAGGTTTTGGTCATTTGGGGAGAAGTTACTAATGATACACCAATGATATGGTCAATTGATATTGATGTAGCATGATAGTTTGGGTGAGATCATTATCCATGGGCATATTTTCCTTCATTAACATAATCATATGTTAGCCTTAACACCTATATGTGTAGTGATTGACTGATGATTGAAGGGAACATTTATATGTAAAATGTTTGTTTCAATATGAGGGGGGATTTGTAGATTATTTGTAGAGTGTGATGAGGAAGATGAATATCTCATCGGCCTACGCACACTCTCTCATCGCAATTGTGAATATTAACCCTAACCCTTCCATTTTTTATCTCTATCATCATCAATGTCAATTAAAAGAGGTGTAATGTACATTAGGGGATTTGCATATGCCACTTGTGGCTTCGTCCTCTTTCATAGGCCTATGAGAAGCTTCCACCTATCAATTTTTGGATTGTTCTTTGTTGGAAAAATCCCACGTGTCAACCCCACGAAGCCCTCTATCACAAAACAAACAAAACAGGAGGCTTACTTCTTTTGAGTTGTAAATGCTGGCAGGGCGTCTGACATATTTTGTTGGATGTGAGGGCATGTTGTTGGCCTAGTAACCTTCATTTTCTGTCAAGTTTTGTTTTCTCTTGCTTGAAATGGTTTATAATAGTCCATCCCATGGCAAGCAGATAAATATAGCTTCTATTCTAGAAATTGTCGATAAGGACATATGACCTTCTCACTGGATCTTCCAATTTCTCTAGGGGCTCTATGGTTTTAGGATATTACTTCAACTATGTAACCTTCAGTTGTTCCAGCAAGTTCCTAATGAAATTCAAGTGTTGTGCAAAATGAGGACAATTATTTTTATGCATCCGCGCATTGTTGGCTGCTTTAATGATCATAGCAATCAGACTCACCGTGTCAAGTCCCGTCAGCTACATGGTGTTCGCTAGATCACCCAATTTATCCTAATGAATTGTCGTCCTCATGATGATGGGATATTTCCCAAAGATTTCAGTTTCTTTCTTCTTACCAACTTGGATTGGGCATACTATGGTGGGACTTATGAAAGGGGAATTAGTTGAAACGTACAATTTGAAGTGGCGGGATCACTCACCTCCCTTAAAAATAATAGTAGGGAAATTGGGACTGCAATTGGGTAGATCTAATCTGTAGTAAGGGATCTGAGATTTCGATATCACATCAGATTCTCAACTCTTATGATAAGGAATAACGTTATGCTCTCTTTCTATATAATGGGGTGGTTTTTCACTTTGACCCCTCTCCCCATAGATAGCAAGATGCAGAATTCCTATGTGGTAAGAAAATGGGATTGACTCACTACAAATACCTCCATTCATGGGAGTTCATCGTTTTTCCCATTTTCCACACACACAAACATATTTCAACTATAGGATAAGTATCCACGTTGTCTTTTTTCTCGATATTTTGGGAGCTAAACTAGAGAGCGAGAGTGGCACCTTACCAACAAAATGGCATTCTGATAGGGCATGCACTATGTCTTAATGCCCCCTATTGATTGCACCTAACATGGAAGAAGAGGATCATAGGTAGTCTTTGAAACGAAAGTGTGGTTTCTCTTTATCGACCGCAAGGTTAAGGGACCTACTGTCTATTGAGAGGAGTGCACTTTCCCTACTGGAACATTTAATTAGTCTGCTATTGCTTACCCAGTGCACTTAGTTACTAATTTCACCAAAGACTGGAAGGGAGGAAGGGAAAACAAAAGCCACCATTTATATTATTTAAGATGGGTGTCAAGGAGACTCTATACGTCAAATATTATTGGTTGTTAGGGATTGATAAAAGGGGAAGATTCTTTCTTTAATTCATGATAAATCTACCCTTCAAAGAAGTTATGGGAGTTAAGGTTCTTCTCTTTTGATATTGCTTATAACGATCATAGCAGCACTTGCGAAGGATGTGGAATCAGAAAATTATCCCCATGCAATCGATAGTTAGTAGTAATCACATGTGAATGAATATCATTCCACATTTCAATGCAATTCCCTACCTTGCTCATTCTTTTGTAACTACTTGGCTTACAGATATATTGTGACTGATACTGGATCAATTAGTTCATATAAGAAATAACCTTGACCTTTGCTTATGCTTAAATTATGAACTACTGGCTATAGGTATGGATCCTGATCCTGATGTGGATATGGATATGCTGTCGTTGTCTTTGCTTCTGGGTTTATAATGGAAAGGATGCCAAAGGTGTTTTACCAACTTATGTTACTCGATCTGCTTATGTGACATTGACTAATAATTAATTTTAACAGTGATTTCACTTTTATTCTCTATATTGATACTTATAACTATGAAAGAATATTCCATTTATTGATCTCTACACTGGAACATTTTGTTCACTCCAAATGCTTTATTGTTTTGGATTAGGATGCAACTAGTGGGATGCTAATTGTTTATGACTATATGGAGAAGGGACTAATGCATGGGACTCTGCATAAAGACGATAGGTTAAAAAATCAGATCACCTCTCAAAGTGCATAGGATTTGGCATATTTGCACCATGCCCTGGATTTTGCATGGGAACATTACATCAAACAATATACTTTTGGATGAGGTCATCTCAACCTTAATATAATGTATTTAAATTAAAAAATATATAAAATATTTATAAGATATTATATTTAAATATCATGCATTAAATTTTAAAAAAATACATATAAAGTAATTATAAAATATTATTATTAGGTTAATTTATGATTAATACAATAAATTTATGAATTTATGGTCAATACCATACACATTTGCCTTTCGATATCTTAATTTAATTTAAATAACATTAAGTTTTAGAAAAAAAACAGACACATGAGCTTCATATATATCTACGACATAACTCATAATATTTAAGTACTATATTTAAAATGTTAGAAAGCATTTAAGCATCTCGAAAGGATTGGAAACCTATTGGCTAAAAAAGAGAAAGATTTTCTAAACAGAAGAGCAGATAAAAAAGTTACTGATAAAACGTTCTTATGAGTTGGATTCCCAAGCCATTTTTAAGGAATTTGGTAATTGTTATATAAGTGTAGCCATACACTGCTGTCTTCCATATTGGGTACTTCGTGATATATTTGGTGAAATCCCTTATACTATCTTAATTCATTTCTTATTTCTTAATTCATTTCTTATAGGTGGAAGCTGAAGGAGCAGAGATCGCTTCGGCTCGCCAACTGGTATTCATGCTAAATTATTTTTTCCATTTCTAATATTGCAGTGACAGTTATTTCGCATACCCATATTCCTGCATACTTGTCACTAACATATTCATGCTTACTCTTGTTCTTGTAATTTGTATCCCAGCTATGCTTACTTCTTGTTTGATTGGAAGATTGCTAAAGCATCTGCTTAATCCAAGAAGAGGTGCTAAATAAATTCCACAAGACTGCGTTCAAATAGTGTGTGGGCTCTGCTTCTTCTGCCTGGATAATGGGAGAGACTATAGTAACATGCATGCAATCTTATTTGAGAAGAAGATGCTTTAGTTTTCCCCCTGCTTCCCACCAAATCTAAAATTAAAGGTGGAGTTTCAGTGGGTCGCAGCAAGGTTGCTTGTTGGATCGGAGTCTTGGTTCGCCAATGCAGAAGGAAAGGAATAGAACCAGCAATTCATTCTTCTTACTTATGAGCCCCTTTGTCCGGGTTGAAGCAACCAATCTTAAAACCGTAAGAATGTAGTAAATCCGAACTTACTTTTATAGGTGGAATTTGGAAAGATTCAAAACTTCATGGCAGTTGCAGCTTGGGAATTTACATTAACGAATCCGCAACATCATTTTGCAATGTAACTCCCACTTTTTGATAGTTATCCAAGGTAGCATAGTCTAGCTGGATTTATTCTATAGTCCATTTGGGCAAGTTGGGCAAGATCTTTATGTTTTTCTTATCCCAAGTCGCTACACCTTTTGACTTTCTCGACTTTTATAACTTTATGGTCATGTTCTTGGGTTGCCTTGCCTACTTCCTTAAGTCTAGTTGCAATATTCTACTTTTCATATAGTTGTTCTATTATCAATTATTGCAGATGAAACAACTCTTCATGTAATGCAGTGGCATAAGTGTCGAAATCCACTAAACCCTTCTTATCCTCCCTTGCGACATTTACTTCAATTGTTAGCGTATCTTTTTCATGCCAAAGAGTTTCTATCTATATTTCCAAGATCACATTTCCTTCCACCAAACTATTGACCCGATCTGTCAGTCCATCTTTCTTTATTTGTAAGTTTTCTATTTAAGTAGTCATAATTTTTTTTTTCTGCTTCAAGGACTTCAACTTGAGAGGCTAGTGCTTCCTTATCCTTTTGTAAATCTTGTGATGCTAACTCCATTAAGCTCTTTTCTTCTTGAAGAACGTCATAATCATGTTTCAATTCAACTCCATCCCTCCAAGCCTCTGAGAAACTATCTTCCAGCTAACTGATTTTCTACTTGGCCCTTTTTTGTTCCTTAGACATTTTCTAGATGTTATCTAGGATGGATAGTAATGTCCCTAATTTTTATAGCACCATGGAGAAACCACTATCCATTTTGATCCCCATGGGTCCTAGTGGAAAATTAAATTAATTATTAAGGATTTAATTTTGGTTATAGTAATTTTACGTAATTAAATAAATCATGAAACTGACAGGGACCACAATTTGGGAATAATTAATTTTCTAATTATTGTTTATGAGCTGTAATTTAGGGCGCCGCAGGATGGAGGATAAGGCTTATGAGTTGTTACCCACACAAAAAGACAGTGAAAGGAAGGAAAGTACTGAAAAACAATAAAAAAGCAGGCAAGGCATCCTAGTAAAAGAAGGAGCTTGGAAAAAACAACTAAAAGAAGGGAAAGTAACACAAAGCATAAAGACAAAACTTTTCTTGATTTTTGCACTCAAGAAGGAATAACAAAAGTAAAAAAGAGTTGCATGAGCCAAAGTAAGCCATGAGGGCGCAATTGATGAGGCAAGTGGGTCCAAATTCAAAAGCAACTTTCCAAAGAAGCCTCCACTCATCACTAATATGATTTTCAAGAAGGAAGGCTCTAAAGAAAGGAAGAAAGCCACTAGAGGGTTACAAAAGGTGGAGCAACCGAATCCGGTTGTCTGTTAGTCGAATCCGACTATCATTGTATAATGAAATATGAATAGTAAATAATATATTGGATGATGGGTAAAATGTACAATAAGCTCGCCTTTTATAGGCTTGAGCATGAAAGGTTACACCCTTTCATATAATTAACTAATCTATTTTAATAATTTATTTTATATTCATTACATTGCCACTCCCTTTAAGGAAGCTTTGTCCTCAAAGCTTAAGTATTTTCCTAGTGTTGTTCTTCATTCTGACTCGGTGTCGGTATTAGAATCGAACGAGGTCTCTTGTGTAGAGACTTGCACTTCCTTTCCATTGATGATTTTGCACTGTATTGTCTCATTGTTCCTACATTTGTGACCAGGGGTCCAATCATCACCGCATCGACGACATGTGTTTTTCTTCTTTTTCTTTTTATTATCAGAGTAACCGTTAGATGAATTTGATCTATTTTCCATTTCGTAGGCATATGATTGAGGTTTGTGGCATTGATGACTAGGAGACCAAGTATCTGCACAGTACCTACATTGTGTCTCTTTTTCTTGTCGATAATGGCTATCGCCTTTTGTTTTTATTCCTTCCAATTTGCGTTCTGCGGATTTTGCTTTGCGTCTTGCTACTTCTACATTAGTTATGTCATGTAACTTTAACTCTTTTTGGAGGTGTGGTTTAAGACCTCCTAAATAGGTTTCGAGTCTTTGCTTGTCAGACAACCCAAATACTTGTGTTGATAAGGATTCCCATTGATGAGTGAATTCCTCAACGTTTCCAACTTGCTATAGTCTGGTACGTTTACTGAAAAATTCATCTTCTTTGATTCCTTGAAACCTATTAAAAAAATCATTTTTGAACAAGTTCCAAGTGTAGGTAAAGTTGTCTCTCTTCCACCATAAGTACCAATTATAGGCGTACCCTTCCATATGCATTGACGCATATTTCACCTTCTCCTCATCAGATTGAATGTTGTAAATGTCGAAGTATTCTTCTGCTTTGTTTAGCCAAGCAACGCATTGGCCTTCACTCCCATTGTATTTCGACAACTCTATTTTTTCCTTAGGTGAGTGCACTTTGTAAGGGCGACGTTGATTTCCTTTTGCCTTATGGTTTGATGGTGGCTTGGAACTGCTGGACGATGAAAGTGACATATCTGAATTGCTTCGTTGTTGGCGGTGATTTTTAGTTTTTATTTTCTCTACTATCTTACTTATAGCGTCTATTTTTCTGTTTAATCGTGCCTCCATATCTGGTAGTACTTGTGTTTCTATTTCTTGCTTAAGCGTCGCATTGTTAATCTTTATTTCTTTTTGCAATTCTTCTTGATTCTTTGCGAGTGTTTCCTGGGTGGAAACATGAAATGAGGCATCTAGCATGTCTAGACTGCTGACGTGACTCGGACTGGGTATGAACCTTTGTAACATCTCGAATAATGTATTATGGTTCTGTGTCATGGTGCTCATGTTCTTTGTTATGGTGTTTATGTTTTGCGTTACAGTACTCGTTGTGTCATCCAAGTCTTTTTGTTTTTCGTTCAGGATGTCAAGTTTGTCATTGAGCCTCCTTTCTAGTACCACAACAAGCTCGTCTTTGAGTAATGTATTGTTATTTTACATCTTTTCCTTCACGCATTTTAGGTTAGCGGCAAGGGACTTTATGTCCTTCTCCATTTTTTCGATTTGCTCTTTTAGCTCCGCCATGGTCTTGGACCTTGTATGTGGAGGTGTGTATTTTAATGCTATTTTGGCTAATAATATATTAATTAATTAATTAATTAATATTATTATTATTATATTTTTTTTATAAACTATATTATATTTGTACATAGTTTTTTTTTTAAAACAAATATTATAATATATTATATTATATATTATATGATATAATACATTGTGTTGTTTTGTTTTATGTTTTGGTTGCAGGTTAGAGGAGGTGGCGGAGCAGCGTGGTTGAGGTGGTCGTGTTGGGAGGAGGTGGAAAGGATAAAAGTAGAGGTGGTCGTTAGGGTTTGTTCCAGGTGTGAAGAGAGAGGCGCAAGGGGAATGGTGGTATGGAGCTAGCACGATGGAGGAGATTGCAGGAGCGAGGGATGGAGAAGTGAGCATAAATTGGGATTGTGTAGAGGAATAGAGAAGGTTGCGCATTGGGAATGACGCAGCGTGGAGGTGGATAGGAGATGGAGCTCGACGCGTGGAGCAGTGGAGCGGTGTGCAACGCAGGTGAGGAAACCAAGGGATGTAAGGCGTGCAGCGAGGAATGAGGTGGCCGGGAAGAGATGAGCGCAGAGGGTTTTTTTTAATTCTTTTTATGTGTTTTTTTTTTTGGTTTTTTGTTTTTTTTGTTTTTTGTTTGGACAGGGTTTGGGATGAAAGTGACAGGTGAAGAAATGGAGCAGCGGAGGAATTGAAAATTGATGAGCCGAGTCCGAGCTTAGAGTGCAAGAGCGAATCCGCTCTGATACCAAATGGAGCAACTGAATCCGGTTGTCTGTTAGTCGAATTCGACTATCATTGTATAATGAAATATGAATAGTAAATAATATATTGGATGATGGGTAAAATGTACAATAAGCTTGCCTTTTATAGGCTTGAGCGTGAAGGGTTACACCCTTTCATATAATTAACTAATCTATTTTAATAATTTATTTTATATTCATTACAAAAGGAGTATGAGAGTCTCCTTAGGAATGTTTTTCCAGTTTGATTATTGAATTGAAGAGATCTTAGATTTTTGATACTTGGGAGATGCGCCCCTTGTCACCAGTTGAGATATGTGCCCCTTCTATCCAATGTAGTTAGTTGAAGCAATTCAACTAGTGATTGAGGAATTGGACACCATGTCCATCTCATTGAGGTTAATGCAACCATTAAGGTTTATTTTCAGGTATTCTCATGTAAATTTCAGGTATGATCTCAAGATTGGGTCAAATCATTGTTCGGGAGTTCAATAATTAAGAAGAAGAAATCACTTATGGGAGCAGCTTTATATCATATTTTCTTTGTAATTATTTCGATGTCATGTGGCTCATTTCATATCAGAAATTCTTGTAATTTGTAACTGCTAAGAATTTCATGAATGTTCATCATGTGTCCATCCATATTTAAAAGAATCCTAATATGATTTTCTAGTACATCCATGTTTGTGTGTGTTTGTTAAATCTCTTGTAGAAATTTTCCATCACTCTCTTGTTTTATATGTCATAATTTAGTTGTAGATGCTTCCTTGAATCATTATGTGGCTAATATTATCCAATTTGGGTGCGTTATGGTCGAGTCCAATATCTAGTAAAAGAAGTCAAAACAATTTGGTAGTGTTTGGAAGTCCTATGCTCGGTTTGATGGTAAATCTAGCCAGTTTTCTGAATTGATGTAATAACCTGACTTCAACGACTCCAAATCACATTCTATGAGTTGTTGCAATAAGAAGACACATAATTGGACCCATCTCGGACTTTATACTAGAAATTTGTGATCCTTAGATGCTCCTAGAATTGAGTTGGAAATATCCTATATGAGTTGCCCTGAATTCCAAATTATATTCCTAGCTTCCAAACTTTTTCAAATCGAGTCCAAATATTTATTTCAATTTTTTCATAGTAGGTTTTGGTTCCACATAAGTCCTAGGGCCATTGCCTTGAATCATTTTGTTTATCCAAAGGATTCTACTAATGCATGATGCACCCAAATAATGTGCAGCAGTCAAAGTTTGGGAGTCTGATTTAGGTTGCTACAGAATGTCCTTGAGCCATATCATATCCTAAAATATACCTTTATAAAATTTGGGGAAGTTTAGAGGTGTTAGAGTTAGTGTGCTTGAAACTCCTATCTTAAAACTAGTCAAAATTGAGTTAGTGTGCTTGAATATCTATTTGGGCAAATTATAGTGGTGTCAAAACATGGTCCTCTGCACATGTGAGCAACAATACCAAGCTCAAAAAACTATTAGTTGAATAAATATTGTAGAGCACGTATCAAGTTTGTATCTATGAGGCTCATACCAGTGGGGGATGAATATTGGGAGCAGTATGAAGAGAAAGATGTTATTTACATATATAAAGGTTTGTCCATTTTGCAGGAGAAGGATTTCACATGTGAATTACATGTAGAGAAGACATAAGTTCTAATCCTCCAATGGTTAAGAAATATTTGGAAAAGGTGATAGAAGTATGTGAAAACATGCCCCGGTACTACTAGGAGTACCTAGCATCGGGAAAGGATATTTGTGCAGCTGTGACCTTCAAGGAATATATGTATCTCAGCCATGGATTTTTTCCCCAGGGATGTAGATGAGGAATCATTAATGAATAGTAAATCTAGTTGTTCTACCACTCTAGGAAAAGAAGAAGTAAAGGAAATTGTGTTGGATGACAATGCTTCAATCATGAAGAAAAGTTTTGGATATTATTCAAGGAAAGATCCAAAGAATATTGATCCTAAACCTACCAAGGATAAATATGCATCAATTCACTTGAAGGAGAAAGAGCAAAAGACAAGTAATATTTCTTGTGAAAGTTAATAGGAGAATGAGGTCAAAATTCCAATCTCTTCCAAGTCACATGAGGATGTCGAGTAGAGCGAATCATTGGTGGAATATTCGAGTTCTCATGTGGACCACATAGTGGAAGAGCATGATTGTCGAAGGGTTATGTATATGGCACTTTTTGTCCTCTTATTTTTACCTCCCTTTTGCACTCTTTTGACTAGTTCCTTTTTGGATAACATGTCAAGTTTTGGCACTAGTAAGAAATGGTCATGTTTTCCTTGAGTATTTGTCATTTACGAATGATTTGGGTATGGTTATGCTGCTATGATTTCCTAATGAACAGTTGGTGCTCTAGGTATATTGTTGTTATAGGTTTGGGCTGTGGAAAGAACATTGAAGATAGTTGCAGAACAAAGTAGTTGCAGAAGGCTAAAAGGACTGCATATAAGTCTCAAGTTTATACAAAACATGCATACAAAAGATCGCTTGGAGTAGAAACTATAGTACTTGGTTTGAATATTGATCATCCAATGTGATCCTACTAGTCATTATGCATCATTATGGTTGAGCTGCGGAACTGAGCCAATGGTTTTGTAGCCAACTTTGGGAATCAACAGTTTCGTAGACAACTCAGCAATCACAGAAACTATTCAAACAACTTGGGATTCGATGAGTAAGCCAGAAACCATGCCTGATCGTTTTGCATCAGCATGGATACCTTATTTTGGAACAACATTTGAGACTCACAATATCAGCCTCTTGAATTGGTTCATGTAATAACTTGAGAATCAATAGATGGACCATATTTGGTATTTGGTTGTAACTGTATGTTCTTTTGTTAATATTTATGGAGGGTTTCATATGTATAAAAAAATATCGATATTCCTATGTGGAATATTAGCTATCATTTGCACATAACTATTGAAACTTTATGTAATCATACTTTCTTATTATATAAAATTGTTCTTGATGGATCCTGATGTGATGATCAATTTTGTGAGTGAGTGGCTTGCCTAGCTCCTGTCTTTGAAGACATGGACCCCTTCCAATGACAGGTGTTGTTGTAATTTAGAGTCTTTTCTTTTTTGCAATTTAGTGGTGTGGTTAATTATCTTCATTTACATAGTGGTGTGTTAATTTTAGATTGGTATGTTTTTTATGAGCATACAAATTCATTGTCCAATTACAGTTGTTTCACATAGTGTTGTTGAATAATATCAGAGGATTTTGTGTGTTCTGGATGCATGATTGGGAAATATTAATATCTTGGTGGAGGAATAATAGTTAATGGTTTCTGGAATGTTAGATCATTGTTTTTATAGTGAGAGGCATGATTTTTTTTTCATGCAATTCCAGCCTTGATTAGTTCTTTTTATTATGGTTAGAATTAGCTACTAGATTATGTTATAATTGTTCTTTTACAGAGTTGATAGTTAGATAGATTTGGATACTGATGTTAGATTTGTTTTCTGCAGAATAGTCAAGAAATTTAATTGAGATTGGTTTATTAATGCTTTCATAATGTAATCAGTTTCATATTTCTTTCTTTAGTTTGCTTGTAGTAGTAACTGATTTTATATTATTCCACCAAGCGCTTGAATTTTCTAATTTTGTCTCCATTGATTAATTAAATTCCTTTGTTCTCCCAAAACCATAAAAAACATAATGTCTGGCATAGTTCTTTTTAGGTAGCTCATAATTTTTACAAACCCTAGGTTGATAATTTATGATATATTTTCAATTGCTTTCCAAGTTCATTAAAAGGTAAAATAAAACCTCATCATATTGGTGTCATTGTCGGGGATCTGCCAAGGACATTGTAGTTTTTGTTTGTTGTTTTAATTTTCTGAGGTGTGATTATTTCGATTGATCCTTAAGTGTGATGCGTGTAACATTTATTTTCGGGGAGTGTTTTTTGTGTGATTTATGACAAGCGACAAGTAAGACGCACATACAATCCCATTATGGTATTGTTGCAGTTGGATAGCCCGCCGCAAGTCTATGTGATTCCGAATCATGACAGATATTCATGCATAGAGTAAGAGATAGTACATGATGCGTACAACACCCCCATGATATTAACCATGCAGGAAGCTCAATAAGAGGAGGAATTAGTACCTGGGGACAATCACAAAGAAGACCACCTCCTGTTGATATCCCCAAACAAAAGGAGTCAATAGAAGTGGGAGTGAAAGAAGAGTTTGAACATTCCACCAATCTCATAGGAAGAGGTGTTTCACCAATTCAAGTTGAGGGTGAGCTGCAAATGATAGAATCTATTCGAGAAGAAGGATTTTCCAACCAGCTTGGTGTGAACATTCAGTCAAACAAAGAAAATAAATCTACATACACCCCATTATCTTCCAAATCAACAACATTTGAAGGTTTTTGAGTAATTATGGATGGAAGAAGGAAGCACATTCCAAACAAAGAACAAAAAACTAGGGAGGAGACGAGCTCCAGAACAAGAAATTTTGAATTTCCAATCAAAAAATCTGGGGTCTACACTCATGGGCCAGATGAAGAACATTCCACACTCAGCCTTACCAAACTTCCATGGCATGGCTGGTGAAGACCCAAACACATTTATGTTTGAATTTGATGTCCTCTGCAGGAGTTATGATTATGTTACAGATCCTCATAAATTGAAACTCTTCCCAGCAACATTGAAAAATCAGGCATTCCAATGGTTCATGGGGTTGGTAGGAGACAACATCTCAACCTGGGCATAGATGAAGAATACCTTCCTGGATAAGTATCAGAATATTGCAAGGATAAATACTAGAAGGAAACAATCTTTAAAATGACCCAGTAGGAGGATGAAATATTGGAAGACTACATGGAAAGGTTTTAGTACAACTTGCAGAGGTCGAGACAGAATGCACAAAACAATGACACGTTATAAATTTTTCTCTTACAAGGGATCAAAGACTATTGAGATCTTAAATTCAATGGGCACATAATACATGTCCCTATTTAAATATACATAAATATGTGACCTCTGTACAAGATATTTGAGAAATTCTTCCATATCAGGAAGAGGATCCAGGGATGCAACAAATTGAATCACCAAGACTTCAAGGGAAGGTATTTCAAGAATGGAGATGGGTGACCTTTTGGAATATTTTAAAACTAATATACTTAGCTCCCGAAGTTCCTATCTAGATGCACTATAGGCAAAGAAGAGACAAGAAGAGGAAGATCGATCTTTGGCCATTTTTTGGTCCCAAATGCAGAAAGAAGCATCCCCTTAAGGATTTCCCCCTGGACAAAGTTGAAATTCCCCCCCTATGTGATCAAGACAATCCTACAAAGGATTTTCCCTCGCTGCCATGATTGAAGGCTATATATGATGAATTTGTGACATAAGGATAATTTTTGTGCTTCATATCTCAAAAGCGCCCATGGAAACCTTGACCTTCAGGTATGATGTTAGATCATATCTAGTCATTTAACCCTTATTTGAATAATGCATAAACATAACAAGCACAACTCAACAAATACCAAAAGTACAACAAGTGCCTCAATATTCATATCCACCCATGCCGCAACAAACCTTGGCACCTCCATACTCACAAAACACCCCTTGGAAATCAAATTGGAGGAATCCAGGTTTTGGAAATCAGCAACAAACTCAACCTCCTTAATTGCAACCTCTGCATCAATTCCAATTTTCACCAGTGAAACCATTAGTGCAACCATCTCCACAACCTGATTTAACACTACCTATGGGAAACCCACCCCCTATACCACTCCTTCCTACACATCCCACCCCTAACCCCATTAATAAGAATGGGAATCATGTCATGGTTTTTGAACCAACTAATAATCCCACCTATTCCATTTTTGTTATAAATTTCCATGATAATCAATTGTATTATGACAGAAACATCAATAAAACTACCTCTTCCATAACTACGAAAGAGGACACCAAAGAGATACCACAGACTACACCAGTTCAACTAGAGAACAGTCTCCCACCCATCCCTCCCATGAATCCACAAGTAATATAGGAATAGAAACACCCACCATACCCCGAGCGGATAATCATAGATAAACCATTGGCTTGGCCAAAATTCAACCTCCTCAAAGAAATACAAAATTTCTGCGTGAAAATTCCATTGTTCCAAGCCATTAAATACATTCTCATTTATTCCAAAGTTATTAGAGAGTTATGCCTCAGAAAACTAGGTCGGAAACAGAAATATCCTCCAATCGTCCATGTTGTAGGATATCTAGCAGACTTAATGACGGGAAACACCTTTCCTGCTAAATATTCAAACACTGGAAGTCTTTTTGTCAATGTACAAATAAATAGTGTGTCCCTCTCTAACACATTGAAAAATTTGGGAGTTGTCATTAATGTGATGACTAAATAGACAATGAAAAGGTTGGGGCTTACAAATCTAAGGGAAGCTACTACTATCTTACGTTTGGCTAACCAATCTTCTATAAGATTGGAAGGTATTATAAAATATGTTTTCATTTCAGTGGATTCATGGGAATACCCTATATATTTCATGGTTATGCAAACAAAATCAAATCTTGGAGGATATCCTTTGAATCTTATATGATCGTGGATGACCACTATTGATGCCTACATTGGTTATTGATCATCAAACATGTGGACATCCCATGGCAGTTCTCTCAAAGAACTTAGACTATACCCCCTGCTAAACCAACGATAGTACAAGAACTTCCTTTATGGTTGAATGGGGAAGAATCAGATGAAGAAGATAAGGCTCAACACCTTTTCATGATTAAACAATCTCTTGCAGGAAAGGAACAAACAAAGGATGACATGATAAATTAGCTTATGGTAAATTCCAGTCCCTCTTTATATACTCTTGATATACTGAGTCCAGTATTTCCCACCCAGCAAAGTGATATTATTCCAAGTTCTTCTACAACTATTGAATGATACCAAGTCCCTTACTAGTCCTACGATCAAGGAATTTTAAATTGAACTACAAAAATCATTGAAGATTAGCTCCACATTAACCTATCAACAAACAGAGAAACTTATCCATGTATTGAAGAAGCATAAAAATGCATTTTCCTGGGGCTACAATGATATGAAAGGCCTCCATCCCGACTTGTGTAGACATCATATTTATATCAAGGATGATTGAAAACCAATCATGTAACCACAACATAGAACAAATCCTGCATTACAGGAAGTATTTAAGGAGGAACTTCAAAAATTGTTGGCTGCAAATTTTATTTACCACATATATGACAGCAAATGGGTGTCCCCACTCATTATATTCCCCAAAAATAATGGAAATGGCACATTTGTGTGGATTATAGGGAATTGAACAAAGCAGCTCATAAAGACCATTTTTCACTACCTTTCATTGATCAGGTACTAGACACACTTGCATGGAAATATTGTCTCCTTTATGGATGGATTCAGTGAGTACAACCATATTAGTATAGCACCATAAGATCAAGAGAAGACAACATTCACATTTCCATGGGGGACTTTCGCATACCAAGTGCTACCTTTTGGATTATGCAACAAACTGACCACATTCCAATGTGTAGTCCTTGGATTTTTTTGCAGATTTGATTCATTAAACCATGGAAGCATTTATGGATGATTTTACCTCTCATGGTGGAGAATTCAAAGAATATTTGGAAATTTTGGAAAAAGTACTGACCCAATGTATAGAGGTGAACATGTTCCTTAGTAGTGAAAAGTGTAGAATGATGCTTACACAAGGAGTTATTCTGGCCATCTCATCTCACTAGAGGGCATCAAGGTAGATACAACAAAGATACAGGTAATTCTCAACTTACCAATACCACACACACAAAAAAGAGAAATGCAGTTTTATTAGTTATGCAGGATATTACATAAGCTTTGTGCAAAAATTTTCAAAAATTGCTTGTCCTCTATTTCTATTAATGTCAAAAAATTCACAGTTTGAGTAGTCTGATCCCTGTCAAATAGATTGGGAAACATTAAAACAAAAAGTCTCAACAGAACCTATCCTATGAGAACCCAATTGGTCACTTCCCTTCATAATTTCAACAGATGCATCTGATATAGCTATCAGAGGAGTATTTGTCCAACAAGAAGATCACAAACCCTAATCCATATATTTCATTAGAAATAATTTGACTTCTACGAAAATGAACTGTACAATGATGAAAAAAGAATTCTTGGTTGGCATCTATGTTGTCAACAAATTATGCCATTACATCATTGGATACTCATTAACTGTACACACTGACCATTTTGCCATCAAATATCTTACGAACAAACATATTACGAATGACAAAGTCACTCGGTGGTTGTTGTTGTTACAAGAATTCAACATTTCAATTATGGATGGGATAGGAAAGGATAATTTGGTTGCTGATTTTCTCTCTAGAATAATTAATACTGGTGAATCCCAACCGGTTGATGATATCTTTCCATATGAACACTTATTTTCTATATAATACACCTTGGTTTAAATATGTTGAAAATTACTTGGTTTCAATCAAACTTGAAGGACATATGTTATCAAAATAAAAGAAGTGAATTGCAACGTAGCAGTGGATTCTCATGGATTGATGGGTATCTATTCTATACTAGATTGACCTGATAATCCATCGATGCGTTTAGGAAGATGAGATCTACCACATTCTAAGAACCTATCATGATGGCCCCTATGGGGGACATTTTGCAGACAAACAAACAACCCACAAAATACTACAATTAAGCTATTATTGGCCTACCATATTCAAAGATGCACGGGAGTATGTATGAAGTTGTGATAGTTTCCAAAGAATGGGGCACCGTTACAGTCATACAAAATGCCACTATAGACCCAAATCATGGTGGAATTTTTCAATAAGTGGGCATTGGATTTTGTTGGTCCTATCAAACCCCCATCCAGGTATAAATCATACATCTTAGTGTGTATAGACTATGTGAAAAAATGGGTAGAGTCCAAGGCACTTTCACAAGCAACAAAACATGCAGTTGTAGACTTCTTGTATGCATAAATATTCATCAAATTTGGAGTAACTCAAGAGATCGTTATCGATGGGGGATCACAGTTCACATCCAAACGCATCAAATCTCTCACATAAATATACCATATCAAGCATAGAGTAACTTCACCATATCACCCCCAAGCCAACGGACAAGTGGAGGATACAAATAGAATTATGGAGTCTATACATACAAAAACTGTACAAATCCAGGGAAGGGATTGGGCCGATAGGCTTTCAGAAGCTTTGTGGGCCTACAAGACATCATGGAGAAGCACCACTGATTTGACCCCTTAGAACTAGTATATAGAAATCAAGTCACATTGCCAATAGAGGTTGAAATCAAAATTTTAAGGACTGCATTCCGATTAGGCATGGATCTATCACAAGGTCAACATAATCACCTACAGCAGTTCAATGATATTGATGGACTTTGTGTAGCTTCTAAGGAACATATGACAATTGTTCAACATCAAAGGGATAAGTGGCAAGATCAATTCATCAAAATTAAATATTTTCAGGAAGGTGATTGGACTCTACTTTATGACTCCAGGTTCAAACACTTTAAAGGAAAACTATGCACCTGTTGGTTGGGGTCGTATGAGATTAAAACATTTTATGATAATGGTACGGTAAAACTCAAAACCATCAATGAAGAACGAACACCACTTGTGGCCAATGGTCATCGATTAAGGCCATATAAGAAGTCATTGTCCAAATAAGTGTTCATTTAGAATATCATTTTTTGTTGGTGTACTAAAGATTTCAAGATATTCATCTCGACTTCTGAAGAAGAAGAATCTAGTGTAATTCAAGAAAAAAGAAAAAAATGATTCTTTTGAAAACCTCTTTTGGGAGGCACGAACATTAAAAAAAATGGACCATGAAAACCCCTCTTTGGGACGCAGTTAAAAAAAAATGACTGTGAAAATCCCTCTTTGGGACATAGTTAAAAAAAAGTTTTTGACACTAATAAAATTGTTTTTCAAGTCTTTTTAGAAATATTAATTCAATCTATGATTTTTTTTTTGCAGAATTCTTTCTTAGCATGGTTTTTAGATTTTGTTAAATAAAATCCTGCCTACTCGCTTGATTTTTCATCATTCCTGAATCCATCACCCATATTCCCTTCATCCTTATCCCTTTCCTGCTCATTTCTATAAATCAATTCCTTCCACTTTTAACCCCTCCACTATTATCACCCATCTATGTTTCCTTCCCTTAAAATTGAATGCACTCCAAGTCTTCCCTATAAATTGTTTTCGTAGAATTACAGAGTCTCCATCAGTTACATTGCATATTTTTTTTCCGTAGTGTTGTGAAACCTTCTTTCGTCGTACTACGAAACCTTTTTTCTGTGGTGTTGCAGAACCTTTTTCTGTCGCATTGCGGAAAATCTGTTCATCATGTGCAAAACCTTCATTAGTCAAGCATGGGCCCTACATCAACATTGTCCCCAGAACATGGATCATAAACATTGTGGATTTCCATAGCACATAGCACTGATCCTCTCCATAGAAAATTCGGTTTCAACAACCACCCAAAGTCACATCAAATCTCAACCAAATCTCCTTTCACTCCAATAAATGATTTCAAGACTGCCAACAGGTATTTATAAATCCCATCGTCTCGGTAGATGCCATCCACACCAACATGGGACAACCTCATCAACAAGGAAAATGATTGTCCCCAACCATAATTCTTATCGCCAAAAGCAATACGACCGCAAAACTCCATGAATATATTTTCATCTAATAAAGGTATGTAACCACCCTTCATTGGTATTTGATATGTACAATAGGATTGATCATGAATTTTCAAGTCATCTCTCAAACATAAGGTCGTGTTTATCTTGGTTGGGGGGAGTTCGAGACATTTTTAAATATAGCCAAAATAACCAAATTGGTAGTGGAAACTTACCAAATTTGTCTCACAAGCAACTCTGACATCCATGAGCTTATTGGCCAAATCATTAAAGAAAACAACATTTCATCAACCCTATTAGGCCATGATAAACTATCTTCTTGTGGCTTAGTTCCATTGTTTTTTTTGAATCATTAAAAACCTAATTGTTGAACAAAATTAGATGGGACCAAAGGGAGAACAACAAGTTGAATGTGATGGGAAATCCAATTCAAAGTGAACATGAAAATTCCGATATGGTCTATAGAAACATAGAAGTGAAAACTATCTTTTAGCAGGCATGATGGTTGAACTATTTTGAAAAAATGAAGGGAGATGATACCAGGATTTCAATGGAGTTTGCTTGAACATATGAACAATCAGTTGTAGAAGTAAGGGGATTGAAGGTTTAGGATGATGAGGTGACAATTGCAAGGGTTTCATGGCTATCTCAAAAGGGTGAGAAATGGTTCAAATGTCAAACAATGATGAATCCACTCAAAGAGGAATTCCTAGAACTTGTTGAGAAAATACAGGGGAAATAGTAAGGGACACGGAGGAGCTCGCTACTAGCACCATGGGGAAAGTGGCTCTTTACGTTCTCAAATTCATCACACGTGAAGGTCGATTCAATATATTGTTTGCTTATCATTTTAAATTCTAAGTCATTTAAGACATCAAAAGCATATCAACATTGCATATTTCTTGTGGAAATATTTAGACTTGATGTGTAGAATGGTTAGGAGCAGTAGTGATCCAGAAACCATCCTGACATACCATGGGCTGATCAGATTGTTGGTAGAAGATTCCCTAAAAAAAAGAAATCATACCTAGGAGTTATTCATTGGAATATCTCCAACATTGGGGGAAGTATCTAAGAAGAAGAAAATTATATTAATAAACATGCCCGTAACTCCAATAAAGACATCATCTCATAAACCTAAGAAGAGGATACTACATAATGAAACCCCAAGAAACTTAGTTGAGAGACCTCGTATGAGGTCGAGATTGGATAATAAAAAAGATAATGAGAAACAAGAAAGGATACCCAGTCAAAACAATGAGCTTGATGAGAGACCTGAGGTTTTGATTTTATTAAGGGGTAGTAGAGAAATTAAGGAAGTGGAAATGGAGTTGCAAGGCCCCAAGGAAAAATTCATCATCTGAGAAACAACAGGATGAGGATGAATTGCCGAAATTGGGAATTCTAAATCAAAATTTGGCAAAAACAACCCCATTAAAAAGAAAATGGAGCCTGAAGCTGAGAAAATTCCATCATTTCTTGCTGAATAAATATAGGGGGGCGTACAATGAAATAAAAATGGCTTATAGAAAATTGATGTTGACTCATTAAGAGAAAACCAAAGAAGTAACGACCCCAAAAAGAAAACCGTAGAAACTCGAAGGCCACAAGATGGAGACTCTTTTGGAAGTTGCAGGATTGGCAGTAGAACAGAATGAAGAAGCAAAGGAAACATTTAGTGAAGAAGGGGAAGGAACTAGTAGATGGGGGAAAATTTTAGAACAAGATGAGCGGCTTGAAGAAGAAAAATAAATAGACCATGAAATTTATGAAGATAAGCCATCTGATCTTGCTTGGATACAAAAATTGGAAAGTATGGTAGCCCAACTACAAGCACAATAGGAGAGCTAGAGGAACAACTGAAATTAGCCATGAAAAAGAAGGAGGGGGGTATGCAGGGAACAATGACAGAGCAACTTACGAGACACGACTATTCCCTCACCACGAGAAGGCTTAGTTAAGAGGTTGAAAATTTGAAATTTGAAAAAGAATATATGAATTACTTAGCCCATTTTACAAGGAATTTAAGACCCCTTCAAATCTCTATTATATGTTTTTTAAAGAGAAACTTATATATCTTAGGATGTCGACAATAAAATTGGGGTATAATGACCACATTGAAAAACTTAGATTAGTTAATTACTTCCTTCTTTTAGGAGTAATAACGAGGAGCGTGACTTTTTATGTGAATTGTACCTGCACAATTTAATCGTGGTGGATTATGATGACTGGGACCCAAATCCTTATGTAGAGAAGTTACAATTGAGGGAATTTATGTCCTTTATGAGAAACCAACCAAGATGTAATAATGCTGCAACTTTTGTGGAGACTATAAAATTAGAATATGTTATTTGGGTAAGGGGTTCTCCTTCACCTATTTTTTTTTCCACAACTAGGAATAAGGTTATGCAATATCAGGCATTTGTTACACTACTGGAAGAATCCTAGATTAAAAGTGTTCAGGAATGTAGGAATTGGATCCATTTTTGTAGGTCAAAAGCCTTACTATTTTTGCGAAGAAGGGTAAATTCCATGAGTCCTGAGCTTAAGAGGAAGGATCCCTTCACTATCAAAATGTTTGAAAAGGACCTAGATAGAGTATAGGCTTACCTCAATTGTTTGGATGTGCATAAAACCGAGTGGACTGGGATCTGATTCCATTTCTCTATACTTTGGTGTAATGTGGTTGATGGAGAAGATAGTGAATTTTGGAAAATTGTTACAGAACAAAGGGGATTTTATACAGTAGCAGAAGGGGGGGATTATTCTTCTTATAAGTGGAGAGATGAATGTAAAATCAGTTCCTCAAGCACCCTCGATCGTGGAGCACAATCTTATTTTACATGAGGGAATGCAAACCCTTCCGTTGGTGGGAGATGAAGGGTTGCATATATGGCACTTTTTTTCCTCTTGTTTTCACCTCTTTTTTGCACTCTTTTGACTAGTTCCTACACTTCTACTCATTCCTTTTTTGCTAACATGTAAAGTTTTGGCATTGGTAAGAAATTGTCATGTGTTCCTTTAGTATTTGTCATTTACTAATGAAGTGGGTATGGTTATGATGCTATGATTTCCTAATGAAGATTTGGTGCTCTAGGTCTCTTGTTTTTACAGTTTTGGGCTGCATAAAGAGCATTGAATATATTTGCGGAACAAAGTACATGTGGAATGTTAAAAGGATTGCATGTAAGTCTCAAGTATATACAGAACATGCATACAAGATATCACTTGCAGTAGCATCTATAGTACTTGGTTTGAATCCTGATCATCCAATGTGATCATGCTGGTCATTGTGGATCATCATGGTTGAGCTGGGGAACTGAGTCAATGGTTTCGTATCCAAATTGGGGAATCAACAGTTCCATATCCAACTCAACAATCATGGAAACTCTTCAAACATAATGGGATTTGTTGAGTCAACCAGAAATCGCGCCCGATCATTTTGCATCATCACAGTTACCTTAGTTTGGAACAACATCTGAGACTCACGATATTAGCCTCTTGAATTGGTTCATGCAACAACTAAAGAATCAATAAATGGACCATATTTTGTATTTGGTTGTAATTGTATATTCTTTTTTTAATCTTTCTCGTGGGTTTTCGATGTATAAAAACTCTCAAAATTCCTTTGTGGAAGATTAGCCATCATTTGCACAGAACTATTGAACCTTTATGTAATTAGACTTTATTATTATATAAAACTATTAATGTTGGTTATTGATGTGTTGATCAATTTCGTGTGAGTGAGTGACTTTCCCAGCTCCTGTCTCTGAAGGCAGGGACCCTTCCAACGATAGGTGTTGTTGTAATTATATCTTTTCTTTTATGCAATTTAGATGTGTGGTTAATTATCTTCATTTACATAGTGGTCTGTTAATTTCATAGTGGTTTGTTTTTCTGAGCATATGAATTTGTTGTCCAATTACAGTTGTTCAGCATATTGTTGTTGAATAATATCAAAGGATTGTGCGTGTTATGGATGCATGTTTGGGAAATATTAATATCTTGGTGGATGAATGTAATTTAATGGTTTCTGGAATGTTAATTCATTGCTTTGATAGTTAGAGGCAGGATTTTCTTTTATGCAATTCCATTCTTGATTAGTTCTTTTTATTATGGTTAGCATTAGCTGTTAGATTATGTTATAATTGTTTTTTACATAGTTGATGGTTAGCTAGATTTGGATACTGCTATTAGATTTCTCTTCTGCAGAGTAGTCAAGAAATTTAATTGAGATTGGTTGATTAATTGTTTTATAGTGTAATCAGTTTTAGAGATCTTTCTTTAATTTGCTCATAGCAGTAATTGATTTGATATTATTCCACCAAGTGGTTGAATCATTATGATTATGTCTCCATTGATTAATTAAATTCCCATGTTCTCCCAAAACCATCAAAAACATAGTGTATGACATAGATGTTGTTAGGTATCTCATAAGTTTTACAAACCCTGGGTTGATAATTTATGATATGTTTTCAATTGCTTTCCAAGTTAATTAGAAGGTAAAAGAAAACCTCGTCAATTGCTTCAATCCACACCATGAAGAGGATGAAGTTGAATCACAAAGGTATGATCTGAAATTTCCGATTTGTATAGTAGGCATACTCCTTTGTGTAACCATGAGGAAGCATCCATTTCAAATGCAAATGATATGGAGGTAGAATCTTTTGATTATGATATTCAAAATGTAAGTGTTAAATATGTTCCATGCCAATGGAGGAAGACAATGAAAGGGACGAATCAATATACATGATCTCACATGAGTTGCATGACTCTCCATGTGATGTACCATTGTGTGACTTAGAGATCCAACTCTTAGTCACTAAAGAGAAGATGTTGCAATTGTTGGTTAGATTGGATGATGCACACAAACTTATTGAAGATATTATGTGGAGGACTCAGTTGGCAAAAAGGAAAAGAGGCACTATTGAAGGTTTTACTAGTGCCTAATTGTGCATCATAAAATAAGCATTGGAAGGGATGAAATCAACTTGCTTGCAACTATTCATGGATTGGGATATTGCACTCAAGCATGCAGAAGACAAGGACAGGGAGGTAGATCATCTATGCCTAGATTTGGGAGGATTGCATCCTTCCTCTTGCACCGCTACTAGTCAAGCATACATGGTTGGTAACACACATGTTCAGATGGAGGATCCTCATGTGAAGCCTGTACATGAGGAAAACTAAGAATCAGAAGTGTTCAAGGAGAGTTGAATATCATGGGGGATGTTGGACAAGCATTGGATTTGATGCAGCAAGATCATGAGTCTCCCTTGAGGGTGAAGAACGTAGCTCTAAGTGAAGTGGATTCTCACATTTCATATGGAATAGTGAGCCAAAATATTCATTAATCCATGTCTTTGGTGGATAGATACATAATAGAAATGGAAACTCAATGGTGTGCAAGACTTGGTCACATTGGTAAGGATTCGTTTTGCTTCTATGATGAATTTTCTGGTTTAACAGACATTTTCTTACCATGTGAGCTGCAACAAGGGTATGTATTGCAACCCTTGGATACTTTCGGTACACGTGCATCCAAGGATTAAGTGTGCATTTATATGTCACGAAGGGAACCAACAACATCATGCATTCATAGAATGTTGGATACAACCAAAAAATAAAGCAGTCACCTAGCACAAGGCGAGATCCAAGCATTGTTGGATCGAATGGAAGAGATTTTCAAAATGATAGGAAGAGATGGAATTCCAATATGGCGATGGGATCCCGGTATCCTATGGAGTGACAAGTTTCTCTAGGTGATTGAAACATTGAGAAGATTACAGCATGAACAATGGGATCCTGGAGGACATGTTAGCTTTGATTTCCAACAATCTATCCATGAGGAGCATTGGTTTGGTTTCCTACATGGGAAATCATATGATGGATGGAATCACTATTTTCCTTCTTGGTGAATTGGGAGTCTTCTAATTTTTTTTTCCATTATTCATTGTAGAGGTGGAAGTATGAGACACTTTCCACTACTCAAGTTCATTTGGGACCTTGGAGCATCCTTGGATTCCATTGTTCCAGCAGGAGAATTCACACCATTGTATGGGGGAAAAAGACACCTCTTGAGAAGGATGAGTTGTATGTGATCAAGTACTTTCCCAAAATTGATCTCCACCTTGGCCATCATCATCATCGAGTTCACTTGGAATAATACATTTTGCAAGAGACATCTTCTAGTTGCCATTATGACCATTCTAGATTTTCATGCATGAGAATTCACGTAGTTAATGCGCTTATGGATCCATTATCTTACATGAGCAGAGAATACATTAAGCACTTTGGTAAGCTTGATTTTATTGTATTTGTTGAAATTTTGGTTCATGGTTGGATGATGGAGAAGTACTCTCTCGGTTTGGAAGTTATGTCATGTACTTGGGTAGAGAAATCATTGCATATCAATTTGTTTGAACATGAAATTTGAAGGATAGAGATATTGAAATTTTATCTTATGAGTGAGCATGGTAAGGATGGTTCACCATGTAGAGGATCCTTTCATTTCATAACACTTGTGGTTTCCCAAGTAAGGAAAAGATTCTCATCTAGGGATGAGACTTCTCAAAAGGATAAAGAAAATGTTACATCAATGTTCCCATGAAGTTGCAACCCTATAAACAACATTGCACATTCAAATTCATGGAGGTGTTATTCATTATACATGTATTGGCTAAGAGAAAACAATGCTTAAGAATGAGCAAACTTGAGGTTGAAATTAACCACATTGGTTCAAGGTCAATATTGACATATAAGGATCTCAATGTATGGCAATAAGAATGGATTGCATGTGTGTCATTGGATGGATTGAAGTATGAAAAGTGGTGCAGAAAATGTCAATGGTATGAGTTGTGTTTTAGGAATAGAATTATACAAATGCATGATCCTCACTATTCCAACTGCTACACGATAAGTTTGGTCATTGTGCATGCATTGGTCAAATTCAATTCATGATTTGCAACTCAACTTGCAATGGAATGTTTCATAAGCATAATCATTCATGAGTTGATGGTGAAGGATGACCAATGTAAGATTTAAAGGGGGTTGTCTGTAAAGGAGATGCAGTTCAAATGGTATGCAAAAACTTACAAAAGTTTGTGGAAAAGTGTCCAAATGTTTCATCATTCATATTTTCCCATGCTTGAGGACAAGCAAATTTTGGGAGGGGAGAACTATAATGTCCCCATTTTTTATAGAACCATGGAGCAACCACAAGCCCTTTTAATCCCCATGGATCCTAGTGAAAAAATAAATTAATCATTAAGGATTTAATTTTGTCTATATTAATTTCATGTAATAAAATAAATCATGAAAGTGATGGGGACCACAATTTTGGAGTAATTACTTTTCTAATTATTGTTTATGGGATGTAATTTATCTAGGTGGCTCAAGAGGGCGCATAGGATGGAGGATAAGGCTTTTGAGTTGTCCCCCACACAAAAAAACAATGAAAAGTAGGAAAGTACTGAAAAATAGTAAAAAGTAGGAAAGGAAGCCTAAAAGCAGGAACTTTGCAAAAACAACTAAAAGCGGGAAAAGCAGTACACAATAGAAAGACAAAAGTTTCATGATTTTTGCACTCAAGAAGGAATAGAAATAGTAAAAAAGAAATACATGAGCCAAATTTGGCCAGTGAGGGTGCAATTGATGAGGCAAGTGGGTCCAAATGTAAAAGAAACTTTCCAAAGAAGCTTCCACCCATCATGAATACGAATTTCAAGAAAGGGAGGCTTTAGAGAAAGGAATAAAGACACCAAAGGGTTACAAAAGGTGTATGAGAGTCTCCCTATGAATATTTTTCCAGTTTGATTATTGAATTGAAGTGCTATGAGCTTTTCAAGACTTGGGAGACTCTACCCCTTCTTTCCAATGTAGCTAGTTGAAGCAATTTTGTTAGTGATTGAGGAGTTGGACACCATGTCCATATCATTGAGGTTAGTGTAGCCATTAAGGTTTATTTGCAAGTGTTCTCATTTAATTTTTAGATATGATCTCAAGCTTGGTTTGCATTACTTCTTCGGAGTTCAAGAATTTAGAAGAAGAAATCGCTTTCTGGAGAAGCTTTCTATCCTATATTCTTCGTAATTTTTTATGCCTTGTGGCTCATTTCATCAGGAAATTCTTGTAATTTGCAACCTATAAGTATGTCATGAATTTTAAACATGTGTCTATCCATATTTAATAGAATATTGATATGATTTTCCAGTATATTCATGCTTGTGTTAGTCTTAAATCTCTTGCAAAAATCGGTGTTACACACATTTCTCGTCATAACCATGTATGAGAACCAAAACATCAGAATTTTCCTCAAATCCTTAAAATTTGAAGTTAGACACTGTCCAGGACTCATGATTTAACACTTGTGTCCACCACCTCCTTTTCCCTTTTGACAATGTGTGTTATCCTTGTCAGTAACACCATTTTTCAGTTAGCAATGAGCAGTGCCACTGTCTAATCCCTTTGAGCAATAAGCGGTGCAGCCATGGTCACACTCTGTCTCAATATAAAAAGAGCGGTGCTCGAGTTTTAAAAGGAAAAAGAGAAAATTCACGAAGATTCTTGAAGATCAACTTCGTGGCACCCTCGTCCCTACACTCTTAGACCACTTGGACTCGAGATCCATCCTTATAGGATCTCCCCTCCACCTCACCCATGAGAATCTCAACCATTCCTATCCTCCCAAGGGCTATAAGTGGTGGCTCACCCCCCATGGGTAAAGAGAGGAAAGTTATGCTACAACACCAAAATTTTGGCCAAATCTAGCCAAGGAGGGTGATCATTAGGAAGACAAGTTGAAGATTTGGAGGTAATATTTTTCTTGAGAGGAGACATCTCAACACTAAGGGATATTGGTTGTAATCTCTTTCTTGTTTTTATTGATGCAATAAAAGTTTCTTTCCCATAGTTCCTATTGTGTATTAATCATTGGTTTTATTATCAAATTCCTTATTCATTGATATAAGATAGTAGATTGTATTTGGTTTGTTTAATCTTGTGTGCTTTGTGATGTGTTTTTAGAGGTAAATTGTGGAGATCTAGTACTTTTGAAGGCTGGAGCATTACACTATGTAACAGGTGAAAGTTTCATTCCAAACTTCTACCTATCTTAGGGAAAGTATTGTTTATTGTTGTAACTCATTTGTTCAAGTTGTGAAGGATTTCAAACTAGAGAAACAGCTCATGTGAGTATTTCGAGCAATAAATTTGGTGACTCCACTAAAGAATTTGTGTAATATCACTCAAACGACTCCCATCGACATATCAGCTAAGCTTGGAACCATTGAACATGTTCATGTAGGCCAGAACTGTTCAACATAAGAAATTGAAATGTATACAGCTTTGTTCAAAGACTTCCAAGATGTTTTTTCTTGGACATATGAAGAAATGCTTGGGATTGATCCATTCATCGTTGTTCATGAAAATAAGACTTACCCCACGGCAAGACCAATTCGAAAAAAAATTCGTCAAGTCCATCCAAGGAAAGTTGCGACAATAAAAGCCGATGTTGAAAAACTTTTGAAAGCTGGTTTTATTTATCCCGTACCGCTAACTGAATGGGTGTCTAATATTGTTCTTGTAGATAAGAAACAGTGCACTATTAGGGTTTGTATCGATTTATGAGATTTGAATAAGGCTTGTCCCAACGACAACTTTCCCACTCCTCATATCAATCAAATCATTGATAATTCTGCTGCGAGAGTCATCTTCTCATTCATGGATAATTTTTCTGGCTATAATCAGATAGAAATATTACCCGCCGACTAGCATAAAATGACATTCATTTGTCCGTGGGGAACCTTTGCTTATTTGAAGTCACCCTTTGGTTTGAAAAATGTCGGAGCTAAATTCTAGCGAGCCATGTCCTATGATTTTCATGATCTTAAACACATTGTGGAACCGTATTTGGATAACTCCCTGCTCATTCGCAGCAGAGAGAGGATCATCCAGGGCATATTAGGGACATTTTTCTTCGATGTTGTCATTATCACATTCAGCTTAATCCACATAAGTGTATTTTATTTGTTGAGATTGGACGTCTTCTTGGCTTCGTGGTTTCCAAAGACTATATATGAATATATCCTTTGAAATTAGTTGTTATATTGTCCTTACCCACCCCAACCAACATTATTGAAATCCGAATTTTTCAAGGGAAGGAAAATTTTCTTCATCGTTTTGCATGTAACTTTTCAGAAAAAATGCATGGCTATATGTGTCTCCTAAAAAAGAACACTTTGTTTCTTTGGGATGACCAGGCCCAATGATATTTTGATAATTTGAAACACACTCTGACACACTCACCAGTGTTACACCCCCGAAATTATTCAAAATACTTTATGTTTTATGTTGTCACCTCCACTACTACCATCGGTATGGTTCTGGTGCAGGAATATATGAATGGCCAAGAACATGTGATTTACTATTTAAGTAAGAGTGTTCTTGACTTCAAAACCTGTTATTTACATGTGGAGAAGCTAGCTTTGGCTACGCTCATCGCAATGCAATGTTTTTGTCATTACATTTTACTATGCACTTCGATTGGTCTCGTTAAATACAACCCTATGTATTACATTTTGACTCGTCAAGTTCTAGGGGAAAATATTCCCGTTGGATAGTCATCATGCAAGAATTCGATCTCGAGTTCGCTAAGGATACTTCCAAGAAGTCCTTAGTCTTTGCGGAGTTAATGTGTGACCTTCCCTCTACTCTCATGAAAAATGATCCCAATGATTCATTTCCAAGTGAATTCATGTTCCTGATTAGCACAACTGATATGTGGTATGGATATTTGATCATATATCTCTAGACCCAAATATTTCATCCTGATATATCCCATGACGATCGTCGACGCATTCATCACCATGCTAAATATTACCTCATTCTAAATGACACTTTATACCGGCATGGTATTGACTCTATTCTCCAATGATGTCTTACTCATGACGAGGCTGAACAAGTCATGAATGATGGCCACTCTGGAGCATGTGGTGGTCATCTTTTTGGGATGTCTACAACTCAAAAAATACTTTGCACTGGGTATTTTTGGCCCTCAATATTTAAAGATTGTCATGAGGCAGTTAAAAAAAGTCGACCCTGTCTGCTTTTTTATCCAAAAAAGCGCACCCACCCTGCTTCATTGCACCTGGTCATTGTCAATGGCCCTTTTTCCAAATGGGGGATATATTTTATGCATTGTAAGCCTACCGCAGTCGAGGGGCATGGTTACATCATTGTATCCGTCGTTTATTTCATAGAATGGGTTGAGGAAATGCCTGCATATGCAGAGGATGGTAAGACTGTCTCCCTATTTATTTTCAATCACGTCATAGCTAGGTTTGGATTTCCACAAGTCATAGTCATTGATCATGGATCCCATTTCCATAATCATATGATGACCGAGTTGAGTACCAAGCTGGGTTTTCATCATGAGAACTCAAATCTTTATTATCCGTAGGCTAATGGCCAAGTTGAACCCATTAACAAAGTCTTGAAGACTATGATGCGTAGAATGGTAAGAGATCATAAATCCAATTGGCACTTAACTCTATTTTCTGCACTATGGGATTATATAACTTTAGTCAAAACAACAACTGGTTTTACGTCGTTTAAGCTAGTCTATGGACTGGATTTTTTCTTACCTATTGAGTGCGAGATTCCATCACTCAAGTTTGCAGAGTAGCTTCTCCCAAACACTTCTATCAAAGAAGAACATTTTCTATATTTGACAAACCTTGATGAGAATCAAAGAGATGTTTCCTTGGCCAATGAGGCACATTTCTGTTATAGTACCTTATATGTATGTACATTGATTGAATTTTTTGGTGTGGTTTCATTATTTCAATATGGTTTTGAGTTTTTGACAATACTATTTATACAATGTTTTGATTATGCAGATCAAATGGCCTTTTATGGTACACTTCTATCAAAGAAGAACATTTTCTATATTTGACAAACCTTGGTGAGAATCAAAGAGATGTTTCCTTGGCCAATGAGGCACATTTCTGTTATAGTACCTTATATGTATGTACATTGATTGAATTTTTTGGTGTGGTTTCATTATTTCAATATGGTTTTGAGTTTTTGACAATACTGTTTATACAATGTTTTGATTATGCAGATCAAATGGCCTTTTATGGTTTTGTTGATGGTTCCTGTCGTCATACTGTGAACCTTGCTTCAGCTACCTAGGTTTTATATTCCCCAGCTCATGACCTAGTTTGTTTAGGAGCAGTTTGCATAGGTCTGGACACCAATAATATCGCCGAGTATCATGCGGTAATAGGTTTGTTAACCGATGTTGCATCTTGGGACATCAATCACTTGGTAGTCTTCATGGACTCTCGGCTAGTGTTTTTTCACTTAAATCACATGTATGCCATCTAAAACCCCACACTTCTTTGTCTTTTTCAAAGAGTAAATTTGTTAGAAAGATCGTTTGAAACTATTACTTATCAGCATATACCTAGGTCTTGTAACACAGTTGAAGACTCATTACCCAATTACATATTGGACTGGTATATTGCTCACACATAATAATTGATAAGTAAAAACATGGTTCATTGTAAATAAACATAAGAAATAAAAAGACATAAAAACTCATGTAAATTTCTTGAACACAGATAAGAATCCAATAGATAAGTCTGTATATATATAAAAGAGTGTTTTACAAAAAATATGGTCTTGAGATCCCAACTGAAGCACATTGGCTTTCAGATATACAAAATAACAAAAATACTGAATCTAGATAGCTTTCAGTGTATACAACATATGGGATGACTAATGGTGCTCATGATAAAACATAATAGCTCTTTCTACTCCCCGCGGCAAGAATCCAAAATGGAATGATATTCCAGTAGTGTACCTTTGGTACCTCCTAGGGAGGTCATCCACATAAATGTATGGATTATCTAGAGTCAACCGATTGAGGTTCTCCTCTAACTCGGCCAGCCCATCATCTCCCTTGTGAACGAAGCAGGACGCCACTCACCTGTCAATGGGGGAAGAACCCTCAACTCGTGCATCTCCCACATCTACATGAAAAAGTAGGTCTCGTTAACATCCATAAAAATGATAAAATATAAAATATAAAAGCAATCAATGTCTTAGTATTCTACTTAGCAATGTCATCCCATTGGGCACCTGCTGGTAGGGCTAGGTCTGGATCTCCTCTGAAGTCAATCCTAGCATATGCGTAGTCCTCGATCATAAGTAGTTGGTCATCCAACAAATGAAATAAGGTGATCCCATACTTGACTTTAGTCCCATCGCCGCCATGGTGGGCCATCACCTCTACCCAACGCAGCATGCGAGGGTCTCATGCCCTCAGCTCAATAAAGCCTACCTGTGGCCCCAGATGAGGTACCCGCTCAAAGAAGAAGGTGCTAGGATAATACCATAACCAAATTTCTTCATCTCTCCCTAACGACACTTGGTCAACTGCTCTTTAAAAGTGCTTAGTAAAGCCTCAACCCAGTTGAATATTGTGGGTTCCATAGCCTACAAATCATAGAGCATATGTGCTCAAGAATCTTGATGACCCCCTTGACTCTCTGAAACTTGATGCATAGTAAAAAGGACCGTGCGAACAATCTCCATGGGATATCACATGGGATCTCATGATAGGAACATTGAAAAAATTTAAGAGTCCACAACCCCATAGAGCGACCACAACGTTAGGATCATTCCCATCCCTAGCATCATCAAGTTCATGTTGCCTATCTTTCTAGACAACCATATTCACAAAAGTAACTTGCCAAAAATTCAATTTGAGGTATTAGAACACAAAAACAACCATTACAAATAATCAAAAATCATTCTTTTGGTGTGGATCTAACGCGTTTTAGGGCACTTCGTGCCACCGCCCCTATCCCTTTGATAGAGCGGTCGCACCGCCAATTTCATCATGAAAAGTGTGGTGTCGCCAAGGCACCTACTTTCCCGAAAGGCGAAAGTGTGTTACTTTGCGAGCATTTTTTACCCTTGGGTAAATCCTCGAAAACCCTCAAAAATGCATGGAATTAAAAAATAAAACCATAGAAAGGTTAGGAATGAGTTTAGCTCTTACCTAGAGCTGATGGTTCGAAAAATGGTTGGATGTTGATTCCGAAATCCTCACTTGAAAAGATCCAAATGGCTCTCCAATTGGTAAAAAGTGAAAATGGTAAGCCTTTTCACTATTCACTAGTTTTTATATGAAATATTTTGGGTTTTTGTTATATTATTTTAATTATTTTATCAATAATTACCCTTAATTAGTCATTAAAAACTTATTTTTGACCCTTTTGGAGGTCTATAGTCATTTCAAAGGTTTTGCAGGGACGAGAATTGAATTTTTTTGGTTATGTGAGAGTTTGTTTTTGACTTTTTTGTACTTACATAAAACAGGAAAAGTCCTTGAGTGCTAATTTTGAAATCTTGGTCGTGCTCTTTAAACCTAATACCAAATTTCTGAGTGAAATTCCACTTCTTTTCATATTCATTAAACTCCTTTATCATGAAAAGAAACCCTAATGGATTCTTTTTTATGCTCTTTTCGGACTCCTTAAATGTGAAAAGATCACCAAGCGAACTTGGTACGTTCACGCTTATAAAAGTATTTGATTGATCGCCTAGTCGGTGTTAGGTTATCTCGTTGATCAACCGATTAGACTAAATTATGAAAAAGGAATACTCTAGCCATTGGCTAGAAGAGTTCTCTAAGGTATTATTTTATACTTTTTTCGGGCCTCGAAGACTAAATCATACGAAAAAATGACCTTTTGGAGTCTTCTTCTATTCCGTTCAGAATCTATAAACATGAAGGATGCCAAGGTAACTTTCAATCAACTCGTTAAAATAAACATTGAGAGACCCTCTTTTGGGTACAAACCCCTCATTTCTCAGGTTCGTGAAACATATGAGAATGGACTTATCCTATGTTAAGTTGCAATGAGTGTTTATTACCCTCTTTGAACTTGTAAAAATGAAAAGAGGCACTCATTAATCATGATGGGGAAATTAAGGAAGGGAACTATATTTCATTTGCAATAATGGAAGTTATTAGTCACTATTGAACATGGCACTTGTCTGCATTTCATTCAGTCAATTGGGTATTCAACTTTCTTCCAAGTCGATCCACTTTCATGAGTCATGTCACTCCTTTGAGTCTTTCAAAGAATGAATCATCCATTCTTGCGGTATGTCTTGGTATATTCCTGGTCAATTCAATGCTTCTAAGTCTTCGATCATGTCGCCCAATGTTCAAAGGGAATTCATGTTGAGAGTTTGCATCTGCAGTCAAAAAAAAATTGTGTCAGTTACCCTTGAGTCAGCCCTATGGTTACATTATACTCAAATTGCAAAACTTTGTTCCAAGTTTCGTGTCGTTGATGTGGGATTCATCATGGCCCTCCTTCAACGAGATTGTTCCTATTGACTTCATCTCATTATCTAGGAATTAGTCTTAGAAACAAAGTATTACCTTAAGATCTGTATGAATCAATGCAAATCCTCTCGCTTTCGACATAGGTTTACATCATTGACGTTTAATCAAAAGATTCAACTGAGTGTTCAACATCAGATCGTCTATTCACACTCGAGATATTGTACTATGGTACCCTAGAAATCATCGACATCAATGGTGATCTCCTTCCCACTTGTTAATGATTTTCATCATTGACTGATAATCAAGTGGTTTCTACCACGTTCGACATCAAGACATTGTAATTGCATGGATAGAATCGTACTTTGTTGAAGATGATACAAAGACCCTAGGTATTTGTTAAGCACTCATTGTTTTCCCAAGTTGCGATGGAGTATTTGTATGAGTCCTGCCATGGATCCACATTTGTATGCTCATGGTTGTGCTCAAATTTGCATCGACATGACATAGATCTACACTGTATGTCTGGTATTTATGTCCAAGTTTGAGTCTTCTTCGCATGGATCTACGATGTATTCTAGTAGCCATGATTGTTCATACCTCACATGAATCTGCCTTGTATTGGTTTTCAGCCATGGTGAGGAATCAGTTGGATATGATTCAAAGTATTGATGTCTTGCATAAAATCCAGGTTGATGAAGATATTCGATTAGTAAATTCTTTCCTCTGAGCGATAACTTGTTCTTACAAATATTTCATCTATCCTATTCCTCTAGCCTCATGCTTTGGGGGTCATTCTGTTACACACTTTTCTCGTCATAACCATGTAATGAGAACCAAAACATCAGAATTTGCCTCAAAAGACACTAGCCAGGACTCATGATTTTACACTTGTGTCAACCGCCACCTTTTCCCTTTTGACAATGTGTGTTACCCTTGTCAGTAACACCATTTGTCAGTTAGCAATGAGTGGTGCCACCACCTAATCCCTTTCAGAAATAAGTGATGCATCCCTGGTAACGCTCTATCTCAATAAAAAAAGAGCAGTGCTCGAGTTTTATAAGGAAAAAGAGAATATTCATGAAGCTTCTCGAAGATCAGCTTTGTGGAACCCTCATCCCTACACTCTTGGACCACCTGGACTCGAGATCCATCCTTCTAGGGTCTCCCCTCCACCTCACCCATGAGAATCTCAACCATTCCTATCCTCCCAAGGGTTATAAGTAGTGGCTCACCCCCCATGGGTAAAAAGAGGAAATTTATGCTACAACACCAAATTTCTGGCCAAATCTAGCCAAGGAGGGTGAGCATTAGGAAAACAAGTTGAAGCTTTGGAGGCAATACTTTGCTTGAGAGGAGACATCTCAACACTAAGGCATATCATTTGTAATCTCTCTCTTGTTTTTATTGATGCAATAAAAGTTCCTTTCCCATAATTCCTATTGTGTATTAATCACTTGTTTTATTATCGAATTCCTTAGTCATTGAAATAAGATAGTATATTTTATTTGGTACTTTTAATCTTGTGTGCTTTGTGATGTGTTTTTGTAAGTAAATTGTGGAGATCTAGTACTCTTGAAGGATGTAGCATTACACTGTGTAATAGGTGAAATTTTAATTCCAACCTCTACCTATATTAGGGAAGGTATTGTTTATTGTTGTAACTCGTTTGTTCTAGTTACGAAGGATTTCAAGCTAGTGAAACAACTCTTGTCCGCGGGAGGTGAGTATTTCTAGCAACAATCTGCCATCACTCTCATGTTTTATATGTCATAATTCAACTGTGTATGCTTCCTTGAATTAATATGTGGTTAATATGATCCAATTTGGGTGTGTTATGGTCGATTACAAGATCCAATAAAGGAATTAGAAACATTTTGGTAGTGTTTGGAAGCCTTATGCTCATTTTGATGGTAAACTTAGCCAGTTTTTTAAATTGTTGTAATAACCTGAATTCCACGGCTCCAAATCACATTATGTAAGTTGTTGTAGTAAGAAGACACATAATTGGACCTATCCCAATAGTTAGACTAGAAATTGTTTACTCTTATATGTTCCTAGAATTGAGTTGGAAATCTCCTAGATGAGTTGTCTAGGTTTCCAAATTATCTTCCTATCTTCCAAACTTTGTCGAATTGAGTCCAAATATTTATTTCATTGTTTTCATAGTAGGTTTGGGTAGTTATAAACCAACTACTTCTATCTCTTCCCTAGGATCCATTGGGTTCCACATAAGTCACGAGATCAGTTACTTGAAGCCTTTGGTTTAGTCAAAGGATTCTACTCATTCATGATACACCCAAAGAATATGTAGCTATCGAAATTTGGAAGTCTGATTTAGGTTGTCGAAGAATGTCCTTAAGACATATTAGATCCTAAAATCCACCTTGGGAAAATTTGGGTAAGTTTAGAGGTTTTAGAGTCTAATTTCGAAACTCGTATCCTAAAACTAGTCAAAATTGAGTCAGTGTGCATGAATCTCCATTTTGGTACATTTCATGGATTGAGCGGTGGAGACATTCGCTGAGGCTATGAATTTCAGTGCCTTATCAGTACTTATGAATACTGGAATTTTCTAAGTGATAACTATCTCAAGTCATGTCAAAAGCTTGAGCTTATTTTTCTTTCTTTGAACGATTTGCTTCTTATTAGGGTCAAACTCATAAGATCTCAACTTAGCCACAATTGTTTCTTGGGTGGGAATATATGCAATGATACCCAACTCCCTCAGAGGAAATGTAATACCCTGGTTTCGACCCCATGGTATTAAAATTGTACATGATGTAATTACTATTTTTAAATCATGGCGAGGAGCTCAAGGCCAAGGCCCTGCCATTGATTTTGTGTTTTATGTATCGATGATCCTGGTGGATATCGATGGTTCTCATGCTGGTAAAGCACATTATATTTTGAGGTATCATGTAAATATACAATTTAATAAAATACAACAACTAGATATGCACTATAACAAAATAGATGGTGGCATGATTTCACAAGGAATGGGAAGGGGAATTATCCAAACCCTTGAGCCAATAGGGTGAGACTAGATTTCAATGAGAGAGACCATAAGCCCTCATCTATAATTTTCGTCCTCTATACTCAATCATTCAATTATTATAGAAGAGCGATTGAGGAATTTAATGCCTTGGGCAAAGCAAGGCATGGCAGTCAGTTTTGTGACTGAGCCAGCCTGCAATCTGAGCAAACTTGCAGCCTAGAGGAAGCCATATTCTAGCTTCGGAAGCAAGTAATCACATGAATGCGTGCCCAACCCGTCATTTCTTGAGTGGCCCAGAACGCTTTTGGTCATTCTTCCATTCTGTTCCATGGAGGGGATTCGCTATTCACTATATTGAGTCGTGGAACGAGTTGTACAACAGTGTTATCCTCATTGACGCAGGATTTGATTATTCAGATTCACGCAAAGTTCTTCCTTCTCGTGCAGTGAGAGCTAGTAGAGTATTGCTACGCATTTCTGTAGTGTTTTTATGTGTTACGGAGTAGTATGGAACCCTAGTCTCTTGTGTTACAGAGTGTGGTATGGAACCTTGGTTGTCTGTGTTATAGAGTGGAGCCATGTGTTGTTGTGTCTCCTTATGGTTTGTTGTTATGTATGCCCTGGTTTGGTTCTGAAATGTATGCAAGACTTAGGAGTGGAAGAGACATCGAATTGGATTGATAAACCTAGTGAAGAGAGGAAACTCACAAAAAGATAAGAGTGGATGGTGAATCTTCTATGAACATCCTGAAGAGAACTGGAAGGGAAGGTATAGCCCGAGGGACTGTGTATCAGAGAAGGGGATACTTCCTTGTGTTGGGTGTGTAGGTATTATGGATTCCAGGCTAGATAGATCTTGTGGAGGTGTCCCTAGCTCTGTGAATGAGCTACTAGCTTAGTCATTCTACCTTTCCACTGCCTTAGCATCCTGATAAACCCAAACGTAGATTGGCTTGGCTGACAACCTGATAAACCCAATGGTATATTGTCTTCATTGGGTAGCCTGATAAACCTAATCATATATTGGCTTGGCTGAGAATCCTGATAAATATAACGGTGTGTTTGCTTGGTTGTGTCTTAATGTGCATTTGGCCATGTGTGATCCTTGGATGGATAACCTGATAAACCCAATTGTTAGTTGGCTTGGTTGAGTAGCTTGATAAAACCAGTAGTGTGATGGCTTGGATGAGTATCCTGATAAACCCAATTGTTAGTTGGCTTATCCCATCCTCAATATGAATTTAGCTAGACTTACTGCAGTATAATAAACCCAACTGTTAGTTGGCTTGGCTAAGATGCCCGATAAACCCATCCATGTATTGGCTTGTTTTCCTGCAGCCTAATAAACCCAATTGTGTATTGGCTTGGTTGGACAGTATGATAAACCCAATTGTAGGTTGGTTTTATTGTGTTTGATATGTTCTAGATATGTGTGAGCTTGTTTTTCCCTAGTTCCTTGTGGAAATCATGCCCAGCTCAGGGGTGGCAGTTGTGTTTAGAGATTGATGAACACAACTGACCTATGGCTAGGTGGAACGTTGCAGTGACATAGCTATTTGTGGAACAACTTCATATTCAAGATAAGTATTCTCTAGTTATTCTTATTTCTGCAATGTGTTTTCTTATGAATGTATTGAATATGTTGAATGCTTATTCAAGATTTAAGTAGAGTTGTGACTGTATTGCCTTATATTTTCCATTACTTTTTGCTTATGATCATGGAGGTTGGATACCTGGCCAAAGAGTCAAAATGCAGTTATCCTAAGGTAATATGTGTTTTTCCACCCTTCGAAATATGCCTGCAGAAGGCGGAAGTTGAAAGTCGAAAGGAAGGGAAAATGGGAAAAAGATAAGGAAAAAGTTGGATTTTTGCACCTTGAGCCCACTGCGGAAGGAGAAAATTGGAAAAAAAGAAAAAGGTTAAGGCAAAAGTTGGTTTTCTGCACCCTGGTATCGCCCCGTGGAAAGTGGAAAGTTGGAAGTCGAAAAGTGGGAAACCGAAAGATAAAGTAGTCCTTTCGTGGATTTCTGCATCCCGAAGTCGGCCCGGGGAAAGCGAAAAGTCAGAAGCCGAAAAGAGGAAAGTGAACGAGTAAGGGTATTGTAGCTCATATTTTTGAAGCTCAAATATAGAAGTGAGAGTCGGAAGTTGGAAAGTGAAAAAGTGAAAAGTGAGCATACCGCATTTCGGGATTTCCGCTACCCAAAGTCAGAAATCAGAAGTCGGGAAGTTGGAAGTCGAAAAGAGGAAAAGTAACAAGTGAGCATACCACATTTCAACATTCCCTCTACCCAAAATAAAAAATCGAAAGGCAGAATGCGGAACTCGAAGAAGTCAGTTTCAGTGCGGAAATGACTTTACTGGTTGCATAGTGGATTTGTCCACTGCAGAACGACTGTTACAGTGGTGTTTATGCTTAACCATGAATGTTAAAGGATGAAAATGACCCATGACTATGTTTAAAGAGAAAGAAATAATCAATTTTAAATTATTATGCATATCAATCAGGTGTGTGGGCATGTGGGTACATTGACATTGTGGTATCAAAGCGAGCAGTGGAATCGCGTCCCTCCCTTATAAGCTGATGTAGAGGGGAGGGGATGCTACAGTGTGGTATCAGAGCTATTGGTTAGAACATTGGGCCTAGATGGGCCAAGTGAATAGTTCTCAGAGTTATTGGTTACAACATTGGGCCTAGATGGACAAAGAGAATAGTTTTTCAGAGATTTTGATTTCAACATTGGGCCTAAATGGGATAAGTTGAATATTTTGCAAAGAGAAAACTGCAGTGAATAGTCGGTAAGTGTTTTTTAAATTTATAGTTTATCACGTAACTAACAATAGTGTTTATTAACACATTTTGTAGAGTCGGTGCAATTTGAAAAAGTTGGTTCTCTCCCAGCCATGAGAATCAACAGCATGAATGATGCATAGGATCCCTATGAGCTCGAGGAAGATGCTAGGGGGGGGGGGAATTCGAGTTGGAAATATTGAAATAGAATCCAATGGAAGCAGATATACAGAGACTCCCAAGATATTGCAGCCACCATGAGAAGCTTAAGGGTGGAGTTGCAAAGTTACAAAGAAGATAATGAAAGAATGATTAAAGCTCGAGAAGAGAAGAATCAGTTGAATGCAGCCATGCTGCAGAGTTTGACAAACATCCAAAGGAAGATGAAATCTGGGCATCGGGTAGTAAATATGGAAGGAAGTAGGGGCAGTGGAAAAATAAGAAAAAGGTCTTGTAGTGGATCATCTAATCTGAAGGATCCACTAGGGGGTTCAATCTCTTCATCTCGCAGGAATAAGAGGAAGAGGCGTTACTGAAACAGTTCACATGATGAATTTAAGAAGGAAAGGCCTCCTACCTTTAATGGTGAGGTACAATCTGGTCAAGAAGCTAAAACTTGGCTTATTGGGATGAGAAAATATTTCCAAGTCCAAGACTACTCAAGAAATATGAAGGCAGGGGTAGCCATCTTCAACTCGAATGGAAGAGCATCGATATGGTGGGAGAACCTCAAGAAAGTGAAGAAGATCAATAAAACAAATATTGTGTGGAAGAAGTTCAAGAAATGTTTCAAGCAGAAGTGCCTCTCTGACATGTACTATGATGACAATATTAAAGAGTTCCATGAGCTGAAATTGGGACAGCTAACCATGGAAGATTATGCAAAGAAATTCTTGGATTTGTTGAGGTATGTCAGATACATCAAGGATGATAAAGTAAAAATTCATCTTTTTCTGAGTGGGGCTCCTCAGTCATACAAAGAGAATTGAGTTTGATGAACCTCAAAATCTAGAAGAGGCTATAAGGAAGGCCAAGTATTGCTACGATCATAACAAAAGAAAACCTGATTCCCATAAGGCATGGAAGGACAAGAAGAATGAGAAGTTTGACCAAAGGAAGAAAGGTTTCACATCCTCTTACTTCTGAAATCAACAAGGGCAGGCATCACAAGATGTGACTAAGCCAACGAGAATGATGAGAGAAAATCCAAGGGATACTAAGGATCCAAGAGAACCACTCTAATGTTGGGGATGTGGAGGAAACCATATGCACAGGAACTGTCTGCGTGAGAATGGGTATGTAAGGCAAGCTCACAACATCCAAGGGATGACATGGTGGGTCAAGTAGCAAGGAACGTCCTTAGAATTTATGCAACCCTGCAGGATCGTCAGGCAGATCACCACTCAATGGTGGTTGAACTTGAAGGTTAGATTGCTGATAAATCTTTTTCTGTTTTGATTGACCCTGGATCTACTCACATCTATACTACTCCTAGAATTGTTGAGATTCGTGGTTTTAAGAAATTAAAGCAGAGCAAATCATGGTTAGTTCAACTTGCCATTGGAACCAAGAGAAAAGTCAGTGAAGTGGTAGAAATATGTCCATTAGTCATGGATGGGTTAGTCACTTATGTAGACTTGAATGTTCTACAACTTGGTTCCTGTGATATCCTCATTGGAATGGACGAGTTATAAGCACACAGAGTTAAGCTTGACTATTAAAACAAGACATTTGAATGCATGGATGAAGAAGGAAACCCAAGGGTTGTAAGAGGCATTCCAAAGGTGAATTCTGTTAGGAAGATTTCAGCAATGCAGCTGAAGAAGTTATGTAGGAAAGGTTGTAGATTGTATGCAGACCATGTTTTGGAGGCAATGGATAATGAAACTCCTAGGCTAGAGGACTTTCATGTATTGCAAGAATTCAGGGATATTTTTCCTGATGAGATTCCAGTACCTCCACCAAAGAGAGACATCAATTTTACAATTGACCTTGTGCCTAGAGTAGCATCAATGTCTAAGACACCCTACAGGATGAGCACACCATAATTCCTAGATCTAAAGATGCAGTTGCAAGAGTTGTTGGAAAAGAAGTATATTAGGACAAGTGTGTCCTCTTGGGGAGCACCAGTTCTATTTGTGAAAAATAAAGATGGGACACTCAGGTTATGTATTGCCTACAGGAAGTTGAACAAAGTCACTATAATAATAAATACCCTTTACCTCAAATTGATGACTTTTTTATCAAATGAGAGGAGCAAAGGTATTTTCCAAGATTGACTTGAGGTCTGGTTACCATCAGGTAATAATCAAAGATGAAGATATTCATAAGACAACCTTTAGAACAAGGTATGGACACTATGAGTTTGTAGTGGTACCATTTGGTCTCACAAATGCACCAACTATGTTCATGTGTCTCATGAATAGTGTTTTCAGCAAGTATCTGTACAAGTTTGTTCTTGTATTCCTAGATGACATTCTTATTTATTCTAAGAATGAAGAAGAGCACGAAGAACATGTGAGACTATTATTGAAATTGCTAAGGGAGCATAAGTTGTATGGAAATTTGAGCAAATGTGACTTCTATAAGGATAAAATTCATTATTTGGGTCACATTATCTCAAAGGAGGACATATCTGTGGACCTTGAAAAATGTTAAGGCCATCATGAATTGGCCAACCCCAAGAAATATGACAGATGTGAGATATTTTATGGGACTTGCAGGGTACTACAGGAGGTTCATTGAAGGATTCTCCAAGGTTGCACATTCAATCACTTCTTTGCAAAATAAGGGGATAAAGTTTAAATGGACACCAAGATGTGAAGAAAGCTTCCAGTAGTTGAAGAATCTTCTTACAAGTGCACCAATTTTGAAAATTGCAAACCCAGAAAAAGACTTTGTGGTGTGTACTGATGCATGAAATCAAGGAATTGGAGGAGTTCTTATGGAGGACAACCATGTGGTATGCTATGAGTCAACAAAGTTGAAGGAGCATGAGGATAACTATGCTACTCCTGATCTAGAACTTGCAGCCATAGTACATGCTCTTAAGATGTGGAGACATTACTTAATGGGAAGAAAAATTGAGTTAAGGACAGACCGTTGTGGTCTGAAATACTTGTTTGATCAACCAACGTTAAATCCTGGGAAAGCTAGATGGTTGGAGTTTTTGTGTGAGTTTGATTTGAAATCAAACAAATAAAAGGAAAAGAAAATAAGGTGGTTGATGCACTCAGCAGGAAGGTGCATGAAATGCATGTGGAATCTCTTTGTACTTTCCAACCAGATTTGAGACAATAGATTATTAATCATAATGTTGAGGATGAAATGTATGTGCAGATAAAGGACAAGTTGCAGTAGAAAAGCCTTGAAAAGAAGTATGAGGGATATAAATTGGAAGAAAATAAAATTCTTACCTATAAGAACAGAATTTATATTCCAAAGGTGGAAGACTTGAGGAAAATTATTATGGATGAAATCCATCAGGCTCCATATTCTGGTCACCCAGGATATCAGAAAACAATTGATACAGCCAAAAGAAGTTTTTTTGGCCAGGAATGAAAAATGGCATTGCTGAGTATATTGCTAAATGCATGAAATGTCAGTAGGTGAAGGTTGAGCATCAACACCCAGCAAGTTTATTGCAACCTTTTCCAGTCCCGGAATGGAAATGGGAATTTATTTCCATGGATTTTATTACAGGGTTTCCAATGACTATGAGACAACATGATTTCATCATGGTTGTGGTGGACAAGTTGGAAAATTAACCACATTTTATACCAGTCAAGTCCACCTATAAAGTTGATTCCATTGAAAAAATCTTCATGAAAGAGATTTTCATATTACATGGTTTTCCTAAGACAATAATCTTTGACATGGATACCAAGTTTACTTCCAATTTTTGGAAAAGTCTATTTGCAGATTTGGGTACAAAGTTGAACTTCAACATCGCCTACCATCCTCAAACTGATGGACAAACAAAGAGGGTGAACCAGGTGCTAGAAGACATGCTTCCAATGTATGTGATGAACAAACCATCCAAGTGGGAGGATTGTTTACACTTGGTAGAATTTGCATACAATAATGGAAAACAAGCATCATTGGGAATGAGTCCATACGAAGCTCTGTATGGGAGAAGGTGTAGGACACCAGTGACTTGGGATAATCCAGTGAATAGTATTGTGCTTGGTCCATAATTTCTCAAGGAAATGGAGCAAGAGGTTGCAAAGATGAGACGAAACCTAAAAGCAGCCCAAGATAGAAAGAAGAGCTATGCAGATCATCACAGAGTGCATAGAGAGTTCAGTATTGGGGATCATGTTTACCTTAGAGTGAGGCCAAGGAAGAGTTCCTTGAAGCTTGGAAGTTGTGCCAAGTTGTCACCTAGATATTGTGGGCCTTTTGAAGTGCTTGAAAGGATAGGGCCAGTTGCATATATACTTGCATTTCCTACTAGCACTAGAGCTCATAATGTTTTTCATGTTTCTTTTCTTAAGAAATGTATACATGATCCTAACCATGTGATAAATTGGGATGTGATCCAGGTGGAACCTGAGGGAAAGTTCCAAACCAAGCCATTGTGCATCCTCGAAAAGAAGGTAACAATGCTCTGGAATCGACCCATTAGACAAGTAAAGGTGCAGTGGAGGCACTATAGTCCTGATGAGGCTATGTGGGAGATGGAGGATGCCATGAGATTGGCACATCCATTTTTGTTCAATTTTGTAGAGCACTGAGGACAGTGTTATTGTAAGGGGGAGGGGAATGTAATACCCCGGTTTTGACCCCATGATACTAAAATTGTACATTATGTAATTACTGTTATTAAATCATGGCAAGGAGCTCAAGGCCAAGGCCCTTCCATTGATTTGGTGTTTTATGTATTGGCGATCTAGGTGGATGCCAATGGTTCTCGTGTTGGTCAAGCACGGTATATTTTGAGGTATCATGTAAATATACAATTTATTAAAATAACACAACTAGCTATGCACTGCAACGAAAGATATGGGGGCATGATTTCACAAGGAATAGGGAGGGAAATTATCCACCCCCTTCAGCAAATAGGGTGAGACCAGATTTCGATGAGAGAAACCATAAGCCCTCATCTACCCTTTTTGTCCTTTGTACTCAATCATTCAGTTATTCCAGAATGTCGGTTGAGGTAGTTAATTCCTTGGGCAGCGTGAGGCATGGAAGTTGGTTTCGTGACTAAGACAGCCTATAGTCTAAACAAACATGCATCCTAGGGTAATCCACATTATTGCTTCAGAAGCAACTAATCACGTGAATGTGTGCCCAACCTGTCATTTCTTGAGTCACCCAGAACACTTTTGGTCATTCTTCCATTCCATTCCATGGGGGGGTTCATTATTCACTAGCTTGAGTCACGGAACGAGTTGTTCAGAAGTGTTATCTGCATTCACACAGGATTCGGTTATTCGGATTCATGCAAAGTTCTTCCTCCTTGCATAGAGAGAGCTAGCAGAGTATTGCTACGCGTTTCTGTAGTGTTTTTCTGTGTTACTGAGTGGTATGTAACCCTGGTCTCTTATGTACAAGTGAAACCCTAGTTGTCTGTGTTTCAGAGTGGATCCCTATGTTGTTCTGTCTCCTTGTGGTTTGTTGTTATGTGTTCCCTGGTTTGGGTCTGAACTGTATGCAAGACTTAGGAGTGAAAGAGATGTTGAATTGGCTTGATAAACCTAGTAAAGAGAGGAACCTCACAAAAAGATAATAGTGGTCAGGGAATCTTCTATGCACATCCTGAAGAGAAATGAAAAGGAAGGTATATCCTGAGGTACTATGTAGCATAGAAGGGGATACTTCCTTAGGTTGGTTGTTTAGGTATTGTGGATGCCATGCCAGATAGATCTTATGGAGGTGTCCCTAGGTCTGTGAATGAGCCACTAGTTTATCCATTCTACCTTTACACTGACTTAGCATCCTGATAAACCCAAACGTAGATTGGCTTCGCTGACATCCTCAAAAACCTAATGGTATATTGGCTTGGATGGGCATCCTAATAAACCCAATTGTATATTCTCTTAGCTGAGCATCTTGATAAAAACAATGGTGTGTTGTCTTGGTTGTGTCTTGATTTGCATTTGGCCATGTGTGATCCTTGGCTGGACATCCTGATAAAACCAACTGTTAGCTAGCTTGGCTGAGTAGCTTGATAAACCCAGCAATGTGATGGCTTGGATGAGTAGCCATATAATCCCATCTGTTAGTTGGATTGGCTGGTATTCAATATGAATCTTGGATCGAATTCCTGTAGTCTGATAAACCAAAATGTTACTTGGCTTGGATGAGTAGCCTGATAAACCCAGTAGTGTATTGGCTTGTTTGCTTGCAACCTGATAAACCCAATTGTGTATCGGCTTGGCTGGACATTCTGATAAACCCAACTGCAGGTTAGATTGACTGTGTTTGATATGTTTTGGCTATATGTGAGCCTTTTGTTCCCTATTTCCTTGTGGAAATCATGCCCAGCTTTGGGGTGGCAGCTATGTTGAGAGAACGATGAACACAACTGGCCTATTGTTGGGTGGAATGTTGCAGAGACATAGCTAGTTGCGGGACAACTTCATCTTCAAGAAAAGTATTCTCTGGTTATTCCTATTTTTGCAATGTATTTGCTTATGAATGCATTGAATATGTTGAATGCTTATTCAAGATTTAAGTAGAGTTTATTGTTGTTAAATGTCCCTGCATTTTTCTTATGATCATAGAAGCTGAATACCTGGCCAAAGAGTTAAAATGTGGCTATCTTAAGGTAAGATGTGTTTTTTCGCCCTCTGGAATCCGTCTGCGGAAGGTGAAAGTCGAAAGGAGGGAAAAATGGGAAAAAGATAAGGCAAAAGTTGGATTTCCGCACCCCGATCCCACCGCGGAAGGCAGAAGTTGAAAGGAAGAAATTGACAAAACAAAAAAAGGTTAAGGCAAACAATTGGTTTTCCGCACCCCGGTATCGGCCCACAGAAAGCGGAAGGTGGGAAACTGAAAGATAAAGTAGTCATTTCATGGATTTCCGCATCCCGAAGTCGCCCTGCAAAAAGTGGAAAGTCGAAAGTCAGAAAGCAGAAAGTGAACAAGTAAGGGTATCGTAGCTCAGATTTTCGAAGTTTAAAGGCTGGAGCCCGAAGTCAGAAAGCGAAAAAGTGACAAGTGAGCATACCACATTTCACGATTTTCGCTACCTAAAGTCGAAATCGAAAGTCGAGAAGTCGGATGTCGGAAAGAGGAAAAGTGACAAGTAAGCATACCCCATTTCAGAATTCCCGCTACCCGAAGTTGAAAATCGGAAGCCAGAAGCCGGAAGTCGGAGAAGTCAGTTTCAGTGCGAAAATGAATTTTCTTGTTGCAAAGTGGATTTGTCCATTGTGAAACGATTGTTACAGTGGTGTTTATGCTTAAGCATGAATTTTAAAGGATGAAAATGACCGATGACTATGTTTAACGAGAAAAAAATAATGAATTTTAAATTATTACGCATATCAGTCAGGTGTATGGGAACGTGGGTACATGGACATTGTGGTATTAGAGAAAGCAGTGAAGTCGTGTCCCTCCCATATATGTTGATGTAGAGGGGAGGGGATGCTGCAAGAAAATCCCCTCAAGTGAGTGGGATGGTAGAGTTGGTGGTGGGTGTCTTGATCTCCATATCTTGTATTCCGCTCTCACGTACCTCCTCATTTCACTTATGTTCTTATTTTTCCTTCCTCTGAGCTTCTTGTTGTATTCTAAGATCTTCATCTTTCTTTATTTGAATGTATTATTGTGGATTTTTACCTCATCCCTCATTTGAGATTATTCTTTCTCTCTTATCAACTCTACTTGCATGTGCTTCTCTTCCTCTTCTTTCTTTACATGTTCTACGATTTCCATCTTTCTTTGTAATTTTGGATTAAGAGCCTTTGCCTCATCATTTTTAATAGTAGATTCTCTCATCAATATATGTTGCTTCTCTTCTTGGATATCCTTTATTGGCTTTCCAGTAGGAACATTTTCCATGCCTTTTCCCTTTTTCATTATTTTGGCTAATTCTTCGAATCTTTGTCCCTGCCTATAAATTTCCTCCCTTGCACAAAACTGGTCTACATAGGCCTAATTATATTTTACAGTTGTGCAATGGTTGGAAACTTTATCATGAATGTCATTCCTATAGAAATTTCTTTCACCATGATGAAAGGATTCAAATTTCTTGGTAAACTCTAGAGCCTCCTTCATTTTAGACATTTTGTATGCCCCAACAACTATTGGTAAAGGTGGCCACTACTATTCCTTCTTAGCATTTTTTTAAGGCATGTTTGATCCTATCGATGAACATCTATCTCACAATCTATTTAAGGGCCATGTAATTAGTGAAGTACATAGAGAGAACATAAGGGGCCCTTGATCCTCCACAAATACACAAAGACATCTCCTCCTCATTCAAATACCAATCTCCCAACTTAGTCACTCTATTGATAGTGCTATCTGACATGCATTTGGATAGTCTTCAATATATGATCTTGTACAAAGGAATAATAAATTATTTGCAAATTTTCTTATAGTAATTGGCATGTTTCTGTGCCTATAAATCTTGGCAACAAACATGTATGATTGTTTCTTCATGGTCCCAATACCATCCCATGTCGGAGAAGTTATGGAGTATACAAATTGTATCCAACATATATGAGAACATATGAAACTAAGATTGGTGTATGAGAAGGTTATCTTGTGCCTCCTAAATTGTGTCTTCCATGTTGGAAAATATAATGGCTTCCCATTTGAACCTTGTGGCACGTACCACGTGACATGATATAAAAGAGGATTCCATTCCAACTTAAAATGGAGTGTGCTTGTGTTCAAATACAACCCATATAGAAGTGCCATGACTACTTGATAGGGTTGTTTTAGCATTTTAGTTTCATATTCGTTGCTTTCCTTAACGAAATTGTTTCCCAGGAATTCATGCTTACTTGATAAAGTCTATATATTTGAGTTTTAATTCCTTAACCCATTCAACTGTCATATTAACCTCAACCACAGGGAACTTATAAGCCTTCTCTAGATGGGTCAGTTAATAAGAGGAAATGCCTTTTATTGTAGCTTACTTTTTAGGATGCGTGATGTGCAATCAATATGGGGTATGAGCCAATTTATTACTTATGCATATGGAAATATTTTAGATCTTGTCGCTGCCTTATGGAGTCTTAATCGCTTAATGTTTTGATATATTAAAATCTCCTTTACACATTGGGTGACATAAACTCTTTAGCTCTAAAAAACTGATATATATCCCCACACTTATATTCTTGTTCAGATCTAGTTGTGCTCAAAGTGTCATCATATTAGATCTAGAGAGGCACTTCCTTTTCCATCTCATCACCAGATAATACATCCTATACAACCTTGGAATATTGTATATTTATCCGATGAGGCAATATTATCCTACAAGACATTGAGAGTAGCATCATCTTCCATGAAATACCACTTACAATATGGAAATATGAAAGCGAACTAGCATTCAAATACAAAAGACATTTCCAATCAACAGTTAGTCTGAGGCTTCCCTCCATGTTTTCGGCCATATTGGTAATATCTACAAAGGGAGGACAAATTTAAAAATAGGTGTTGTCAATGACGCAGGTATGTTTTCATGTGGTCGATTGGTTGGGCATGTTCAAGGTTGTACTCAAAGGTTGTTATGATGAATTGTTGAGGCCTAGAAAATCGCAGGTAACAGCAGTTAGGGATTCTCCCCAGTAAACATTTCCAACTAGCCCGTTACTATTTGGTATGGGGAATCCGTCTGGTTTACGGTCTGGCTACCGTAGGTCAAGTAACAAATTAAAATGTTTTACCGGTTACGACCCAGTCCACCGTGTATATTTTTAGTTTTTTATGTTTAAGGTATGATGTGCAAGTGCCTATCTAAAATGAAAAAGATAGAGATAACGAGGAGGGTCACAATGTGATGTGCAGGTTCTTACCTCTCTCGCATCTAAATCACAAACAGCAAGAAACTAACTATAACTAACTAACCTATCCCTAGGGAGCAGAATTACCATTTAATGGTGAGTAATGTCTTTCAGCACATGTATTAGGAAAAATCATAGATAGTTGTTATTTGTTTCAGAACACATGAACATTAATAGAAATATGAACAACAAGATAGATTATTGTTAATTACAACCTTCATTACTCACAGTGGAAATTTCACAGAATAAACTAGAGCACATTCATAACATGAAAATAAATTAAATGAGTTATAACGATCTCACAGTTAATGGAAAAAAGATGAAAACAAAATAGTTCACATTCAACTGTTCCATAGCAAAACATTTGAAACATTCCACCAAACTTTCTCCAGTAGAAACTTGTAACTCTTTATTGTAAAAGGAAATAGTTCTTCTTACAATATACTCTCAAAAATGGTCTAGGAAAGAAGTCCCTTCTACATCTAAACTCTCCTATATTTATACAAAAAGCAAAACCCTTGGGCTGCCCCTCAATGAATTTTGGGCTTCCCCAACCTTTCAGTTCCAAAATTTTGTCTCGTAGTATGTGCTCATAATTAATACAATATATTACATTTTAAATAAAAAAAATTTAAAACACTTTATGAAGAGGGGCCAGCTTGGTCGTTGATGAACTTTTTCCATGCCTGGGCCTCTGCTGCTTCGCCTTCAAATCTAGAGGATTCAAGAAAACAGATATTTATCTCATATTTAGCAGCCTGGTTCTTCACTCCGTCTACCCTTGCAAGACTCAGACGCAGCTGATCCTCTAGTAGGTGTATACTTACAGTTGCATGTGCCACTGCATTCTTTAAAATTCGCTCATCTAGATCTTTTACCTGTTGGATCTCTTGCTCGTCTTCCTAATATTTGTTTTGTAGATGTTCTATAAACAATTTATGTTCTGGTATCGCATCCAATCTTTTCTCTGTAGAAATCTGGCATCTATTATATGTAGCAAGAACTCTCCTACAGTATTTGGCACATGCTCACTTTGTTTTCTTTACAATTTTCTTGAATTCTTCCGCAACATTGATTACAAACTCCAATAAATCATATTCCTTCTTTAAACTCTGCTGGTCTTTAACTGGTAGCTCCGCAGGAGATTCCTTATTTGTTTCTATCCACACCATTCTCCCCGTTAGAATCTCCAAAATCTCTTGAGATCTGTCCAAAAAATATGAAGTAGTGTCCAAAATTTCTTCTAATCTGCTATCTATTTGTAAAATATTACACCTTTCTTCCTCAATGCACATTTGTAATTGGTGGATCTTCCTTCTCTGGGTTAGAACATGTTCTTTTAAAGGCTAGAAGTCTATCTTATGTTCCATGGCATCTTTCAGTGATGTTGTCAATTAAGTATTATGTTATTCTAAGGTTGCCACCTGCATTTGATATTGCTTCTCTCTTTCCTCTGTGGTGGCCTTCTCTGCTTCTAACTCAGCAATTTTTCTTTGTAACCACTCCTTCTCTGCACTTAGAGTTTTATAGGATACCTGAAGGTCATCTTTCTCAGTTTTCAACACCTGATGCTCTAGCTGTAGCCTTTGTAATTCAGCTAAGTTGTCCTCAACATTCTTTTCTGTTTTCTTTGCAGAAACTTCTAAAGCCTCCTTATTTGCCTGCAGAATCTGGAGTTCTGTTCTTGAAGTCCTCACTTCATTCATCATGTCCTCATATTTCGTTTTCAGCTTCTGACCCTCATCCCTCTCCTTCTTTAACGTTTCTTTTAATTGTGCTACATTTTTTCTTGACTGCTCGAGGTTTGTCATAAGCCTGTCTACATTATCTTCAATTGCTTGGGTTAATGCCACCCCAGCTCTTGCTGTCAATCTTGGATCTGCATTCGTTCCATGCACCAAGGTTTTATCTGTTATCATATTTCCCGATTGTCCTCCAGTTTCAACCTTTTTCTTGGTTCTTTTTACAATCCTTTTCTTCTCCTTATCATAGAAAATAGTATTGAAGTTTGGAACCTTCTCCCCTTCTAGAGGCCTGAAAGGGATCAAATTTATTCCAGAAAATGAAGATTTTCCTAGTGTACTACCAGAAAATGCAACAGGTTCCTGGGGATCAGGATTAGATTGTCCGTGTCCTTGATTTGTGTGATCCTGTCCTCCTTGTGTATCTACCTGCTCAGTAGTTTGTTGGTCTATTTGAGATCCTGTTAATCTCAAACCTTCACTTTCTTCCTGTCTTTTCTTGATCTCTGCTTCTTCATTTCTCTTTCTCTCCACCTCTTCCTTCCTTGCTGCTTCCTCTGCATCTCGCTTTCTTTCCCCTTCTTCATTCTTCAGCCAACTCTCTGCCTCCTATGCTAGCCTTCTAGCAACTTCTTCTCTATTTTTGGCCTCTTCTTCTTCTAATGTCTTAGTCTTCTCTGAATTTTTTCCCTTTCTACCCATAGTAGCTATTTTCTATTTAAATCTCTTTTTAAGGGAAATTATATTCTTTGCACTTCTGAATGTTTCCTCGTCTTTGTCCCAAAAGTTGGTATATTCAAAATGAATGCTTGCCTCCTTGCAGTGATCTGCAACTTTATTTCGGGAGTCATTCCTGTGAAAATTCATTTCACCAAAATGGAAATGCTCTAGCTCTTGAACAAATTATCCAGTCTGTTTTACCTTTGAAAACTTATAACTTCCAAGCCATAAAGGTATTGCAGGATAAGTTGCCTTCTTATGTTCGAAAATAAAATTTCCTACACCATCAATATAGACCTGCCTAACTGCCTCTTTGTGCAGTACATAGTCAATGGCATACTTAGGGAGTAGAGAAGGTGCTCTAGAACCCCCACACATTCTTATATACAATCCTTCCTCGTTCAAATAATAATCTCCATATTCCTCGATGACCTTGAATGCTTCTTCGGACATGCAGTTGCATTCAGTCAGGAAAATTAGAGTATACAAAGGCATGATGAAGTGTTCACATATTTCTCTGTAATAGCTATAATATTTATGGGCCCAAAACAACCTATATGTTGTGTACACTGGGGTCCTGTCCCTATCCTAGTTACATCTCAAGGCTGGAAAAGACCGAGTACATAGTATACAGTCAATCAGGATGGAGCTCATGTAGAACTCTGATTTCTTCTGTGACGCCCCTCCTAAGGCTGCGGATATGCATGCTCAGAGGCTATTTGACACTATGTTTGACCAATTGAAAATGGTCCCTTGAGTAGCCACATAGAATATAATTGGTATCCATCCTATCTTGAAGCTTTTTCCGTGATCTCTACCAAAAATCATATTCAGCATTAGTGTAATGAATCTATAGGGAGTCCAGAGAGTAGAGGTACCATACTCTCCTCAAGGTTTGGTTCGAAAGTTTTTCCCTGGTATCATCATTCATTTAACTGTTTCTACCAGATCCATAGCTGTCTCTTTCATCCAGCTCTCTATCAAGTAAATCTGTACAGAAGGAAAATGATATGCCATAGAGACATATGTAGGGCTATATGCAGCGTAGCCCTACTTAGCGGTATTTTAAAGAATCATCATAGTTACATTTGCCCTAGGCATAATCCAGCTTATCACCTCTGAACACGGGAACAACTCAGGTCTTGTGGCTACATTCATGAGAGTCGATTTCTCAATGTTTGCATAAATGGTTAGCTCTTCAAATACTGCATTAGGTACGTTCTGATTGGTAATCATCCTATAAATCTCTCCCCATTTATAGTCCAGTTCGACCTCGGTGGTAGCTTTGGTATCTTCATATATATACTCAACCTTGGTGATGATCTCAACCTCGGGTTCTCCTTCAACTACAGGAGCCTTTTTCTTTTGTCTTTTGGACATATTTTCTTTGCAACAATCACCCTGTCACAAACATAGCATGTTCTTAGACCCATTAAGCTTTTAGCAAGGGTAATAAACAAAAAAATGTATCAATTTATTTACCTCTTCCATATGCATTCTGAAAAATGAACTACACACAATATTCAATGCATGAAAAAGAAAAAATGACAAGGCAAAAAGAAAATTCCACAGGTTGTTTCTTAAAAAACCGCCTAAGTCCACTGTCTGTAACAAATTTCACAACCCCGAGAGAAAACAATTCTCTATATTAGGACTAATATGATACTCCATAAAAGTATGAATCACTCTATTGCTACCGCTTGTCTTCAAAACAAACTTCAAAACCCTAGACCCTATACTGTGCTCTTCATTGCGGAAAACCCTAACTCAACCAAAACATGGAAATCCTCCGCCGTCCCATGAGATATGGTAAATGCACATAAAAAGTTTAAAACCCCCCCGGACGGCCATGGACAACCAAAGAATGGGTGGTGCAAACAACGTAACGCTTGTCTGCACCATCCCCTTAATATTTCGGACTGGAGTAAAAGCATATATTACGGCCCAATCAATTACGCAGCCTCAAAAACCTCGCTCAAGCAAACTGTAACAGTTAATTCTTCACCCTAAAATAAAAATCATGCATACCACGAAGACAAACACTTTCTAATCGGACAAACCCTACTCACGGACCACCTAACCGGGAAAACCTAACCAGGGAAAAACCATGGTTGCAAATCGACCAATAAAAACCCAAAAGATAAGGTCGTGGTTCACCTACCTGTCAAACCGCAGTGTATTCGATGGATTGGCAAAATATCCATGGTAGAAACTCTAGCGAATCGAGTTCAAACAGTTGGGCGCATGAATCAACTCAAACGTCAAAGACTGGAGCAAGCAGCACATTACAAATACGGATAAAAATAAAATAATCCTCCCCCTTGTTTATATAAGCCTCGGCATAAAACGTCGGTGGGAAAAAACCTTATCGGAAACTAACCCCTCTAACCATCAAAAATATAGTTTCAGTGACAGCCGCAACAGCGGACTCAAAACCAACTACGAATCCGCAACAAAAATTTTAAGTCCATCGGCATCGGAATCCTTAACCTTTAACTCTTGAAACTTCAAACCAAAACATTCTCCGCAGTGTTGATGATATAAAAAGTATCATTGCAACTTTACTCTTTTTAAAAGGTATCGAAACCTGGATTACCTAAGTTCTTCGGTATCGGCGAGAGGGAAGACTATCCTTCGAGACATTCATCATTTGCCTTCCGAAACGTCGGCAGCGTAGAGGAAAAGTATTCCGATTCAATATCGTAGACCGTTCCGATAGCGATAAAAAAAACAAAGTCACCGACAGTCAAAACAATAGGTTTGAAAAATAAAACAAAAGGAAGATAAAAGCATCTGTGGTTCTGACGTATCACCGAGAACAAAACTATCCCTTGAGGCGTTCATCAACTAACTCTCGCAACGTCGGAAGCATAAAAGACTAATGCTCTGGTTTATTCATCAACTGACTCGTGACAGTGATAAAAGGTCATCGTGAAATCAAAATGTTAAGCTCTAAAATGAAAACAACAGACTCTACAGTTTTCCTTGTATCAGCTAGGAAAACGACAGTACTATATCATTCAACTCCCGAAACGGCGGAAAAACAGTTGACTATGCTTCCGATATCGGAAGGATAGTCAACTAATCTTTCGACTTCAAAAGATCAATTTTTTAAGCAGAGAAATCTGGACTTCTAGGATAGATTTAAGGAAACCAAACAATCCTAGTCTAGATATAATTTAATCAAATCAAAAGGAGGGTCCAAAATTTTAAAAAATTTGGGAAAAAGGTTGCAGCTGTAACAATTGGCGACTACCTGGTGAACACAGATCTCTGAACAATTTCTTCTTTGATCAACAAACTGTTTTGACAATACCAACATACTAAATTCTTCAAGATATCTGGATTTCCCAAATGGCAGATGTATGCACTTTAATCATTGATGATAGTCCAATTTAGGGAACATGGGAACCAAAATTTCAAAGTTTAGATAACTCTTTTGAAGCCAAGAATATGAATTTCATTTTTGCCTCTGTCTTTGGGTTGCTTCCAGCTTAGACACCACAAGATTGTAACATATGGTAAATAGAAATATTCGTTTGTTCCTCATTCCCATGCCATTTTGCACTTTTGTGCTTTTGGACTTTTGTCCTCTTTTGAGTCCCCCTACATGCCTTCTTTCTGATTTTTTTTTTAATTCAGGCTCCTCTATCCATAGTGTCCTTTTTTGTGAGAGATGTATTTATTTTTCAACTCATGGACGGAGAAGAACTTTAGAAATCTTGTACTAATATGGTTCAGTACTTTGTTTTGATACATATTGCTTTTTCGAGGAGATTTTGGCTCTTATTTTCCTTTTGTCTTTCAATTCCTAACATGGAATCTTTTAAATGTAATATACTGTTTACCTTGCTTCCTCTCCATGGGTCTTTTGCTGCCACCCCCTAAGACATTTTTAGTGTGAGATGAATGGCCTCGAAATAGTATTCTGGACCTCTTGATCCTAATTTATTTCACAAGGATTAAGTAGGACTTCAATGTGTTCATAACCATTTAGGAAAACTGGTAAACTAGAAGAAGTTCTTTCAAAATAAATGAATAGTATGCAGTCTTGTAATCAAATATTTTAGTTAATCCAGAATTCTGATGAACTCCATGCAACCAAAAGTTGTGCTTCTTTATTATAATCAATCAAACCCTAACTAAAACAAAAACAAAAATCTTCAAAAATAAAACAAACCAATCAGTTTATTTATGTACAAGACAACCAAAAATGAGAATCAAGAAAAAAAAAATTGAGAACTAAACCATTGACTAGTAAGTTCTCTTCCCACCTCTGTAAGTCTTGCAACTTGTAAGTTGAGGGGCCAAGCTTTTCTGCAATTTGAAAAGGGCCTACCCATAACTGTTGAAACTTAGTTTGCTTTCCCTTTTCGTCGTGCAGATGATCCAACTTAAGAACTAGATCTCCTACTTCAAATTCTTTGTTCCCAGCTTTATGCTTATCAAACCAACGTTTCACTATTTCCTGTTGATGCTTAAATCTTTCTCTAGCTTTGGAGCTAGACTCTTCTGACTTCAAAAGATTGTAGATTCTGATCTGTAGGATTTCATTATCGGTACCTCTATATTCCTGAGCTATTATAGAAGACGGTAACAGAATGTTGGAAAGAAGAATAGCTTCTTTTCCATAAACAAGAGTGTATGGTGACATACCTAAGGAATTATTGGGTGTGACTCTATCAGCCCAAAGAGCATTAGGTAATGCTAAATGCCAACCTCTCTGATTTTCTATTACGGTTTTCTTTAGAATCCTAATCAAATTTTTGTTTGTGGATTCTACCAAACCATTTCCTTGTGGGTAACAGTTTGTAGAATAATGCAACTTGATTCCTCTTTCATTAGCAAATGCAGTTAATCAAATAGAATAAAATTAAGTAGCATTATCAAAAACCAAGGAAATTGGAACCCCAAACCTGGTCATGATGTGATTCTGTAAGAAATCCATGACTGCATCTTCATTTACTTTGTGTAACGGAATAGCCTCGACCCATCTGGTGAAGTAGTCAGTTGCCGTCAAAATATACTTGTGCTGCAAGGAATAATTTGTGTTTATTTCTCCAATAATATCAATTCCCCATTATTCGAATGGTTCTGTTATCATCAATGATTTTAAAGGCCCTGCTGCTTTAGCTTGTCTTCCAACACCTCTTTGACAAGCATCACATTTTCTAACATGAGCATGAGCATCCTTAAACAGTGTAGGCTAGTACTATCCGACTCTGAGAATCTTATGGGCTGTTGTATCTCTAGAAAAATGACCTCCAGCAAGCCCATCATGCAATTCTGTTACGACCTTCTTTGCATCTTCCTATTCTAAGCACCTAAGAAAAACTCCATCGTAATTCTTTCTGAACAATACTCCATCAATTATCTGATATGCAGTTGATTTCAGACATAGTGCTCTTTGTTGTTTGGAACTCCAATGTTCCGGCAAATATCCTTCTTGAACATAATGGACTAGGTCCCGGTACCAGGAATCTGGAGCTGTGAGTAAAGGACATACATCCACCATATGTAACTCAGCTTCATTATCCCAGCTGTTTTCTTCATTGTTTTTACCTTCAGTCATTAGTTTACACAATCCTTGTCATTTTACTATGGATTCTAGTTTGAACTCAAGATCATGTTCTTGTAAGGCAGTTACCCAGTTGCCTCTTCTTTCTCCTAATTCCTTTTGTGCAAAAATAGATCTTACAGCTGGGTGTGGAACTATTACCTTAGTGTGATTCTTAAGTATATATGGCCTAAATTGTTTTACCGCTTTAAAAACTACATAAGCTTGTTTATCAACTGCTGGATAATTCAATTCATTTTCCTACAGACCAATGCTCATAAATGATATGGGGTACTCATCTCCCCCGTCTTCCTTCTGTGTAAGCACCGCTGCCAATGAATCATCGGACACAAAAATCTACAGAATAAAATCTTTTTCGAAATTTTAAATTTTGAGTGATGGTGCATGACAAATAGATGTTTTTATCTTACTGAATGCATTCCTCTCCACATCAGTCCATTTGAATAGTACACTTTGTTTCACCATTTGTTGTAAAGGTTTGACAATTTGAGCAAAATCTGGTACAAACCTCCTCACAAAATTGATTGTCCCCATAAATGATTGCATGCCCTTTTTATTATGGGGTAAATGGATATGTTATATGGCTTTAATCCTTTCTAGGTCTATGGAGATCCCTTTCTTAGAAACAACATGACCCAGTAGCTTTCCTTCTATGACCACAAACATGCATTTCTTAGGATTTAGTGAAATACCATATTTCCGACAACGCTCAAAAATTTGTTTCAAATGAAATGCATGTTCCTCTCTCTTCTTTGAAAATATTGTGACATCCTCTTATAAAACTAAAGTATCTTCCTCTTGTTTTTTTGTAGATTGATTATCTTTTTCTTCCTCCTTACTAGTTTTTGTCAGTTTGGAAACCAATAATTGATTCATTACCAGTGTCATAGAATTTATCCATTGGGGGGGATTCTTCTTAGAATGAGGTTGTTGATGAAAGGTACAAAAATTTTCCATGCCTACATCAGTTAAATTCATTGTTGCAGGATTGTGTGGAGGAGGTTTAGGTTGGATGTTGTCTTCCCTTTTCTTATGATAAGGCTTATATGATTTGTGAGCCTCTTTTTCCTTCTCTAAATCTATCACTTTGTTAGATAACTTTTGCATCATCTTCAACTTCCCTTCAAAATCCTGTGACCGCTCATCCTTAGGCTTAGTCAATAATAAAGGTTTCTTGCCTCCAAAATTATTTTCTTCCGACTGCATAGGATAATTTTCTATACTTTTCATCTCAGCCTCCACCTTCTCAGCTTCTTCGTAGGTTTCTGCTAATGTAGGCCTAACTGATCTCTTGGCAAACATGGCTAGATCAGGCCCAAGGGCTGAGGTATAGTATTCTATTAGAGCATTTTCAGATGGCTTATCAGCAGCAGTAAAATTGTTTAGGTAAGTGCAAAATCTTTGGGTGAAATTATGCACTCGTTCTTTCCTTTCTTTCTTTAAAGCACATAACCCTTTCATTAAAGCTACATGAGTTTTCTGAACTGCATATTTACTTCTAAACATTCTCTCAAATGTGTTCCAATCCATGATTGAATTTGCAGGAAGTGAAAAATACCATGAGGTTGTTTTTCCTTTCAGGGTGTGGGAAAACAATCTACACACCACATCTTCATGCTCTCCAGCTCGTAGTCCTTCTACAGCCAAGTAAAAAATCTGTAAATGATCATCTATTGGTTCAAACTTAGGTAACATCTTGTCAAAATCTTGAGGCAAATCATGTAAGGGAGATGTCAAATTTAAAGGCGACCTAGCCCTCCAAGCAGGCTGTGGAGGTGGTTGGTTTGCATTTACATTAGCCATGATTCTGAGTGGAGAATGAGGTTGTGACTGAACAGGGGTCTGGAAAGGTGAACAGTAAGGTGAACCTGGATCTAATTGATTCAAAGGTTGGTCAACTTCTTGTAAGGCTACTTCCACTAGTTCTTCAAGATCTTCTACCAACACTGAGTCTTCTAATCGAGGGCGATCTTTCTTCTGATACTCTCTTCTAGGTAGGACAAAAATGATAGGTTATCCTCCAATCTTTTTCACATATTCCCTGGTGATTCTTCTTAAATCATCAACCACTTCGTTATCGACAGGATACAGATACCCTTTCTCTTTATCTTCAGGAGTGGGTTTGTGAAACAAACTACTTTCAGAACTGTCATCAGTGGAGTGATTTCAAGGAAGAGACCTTCCTCGAACAGCCATGCACTGGTGGACCTCCTTCTAGCACCAAAAATTGTTGAGTCCTGGAAAATCGCAGGTAACAACAGTTAGGGATTCTCTCCAGTAAATGTCCAAACTAGCCCGTTACTGTTTGGTATGGGGAATCCGTCCAATTTATGGTCTGGCTACTGCAGGTCAAATAACAAATTAAAATGTTTTACCGGTTACGACCCGGTCCACGGTGTATATTTTTAGTTTTTCATGTTTAAGATATTATGTGCAAGTGCCTATCTAAAATACAAAAGATAGAGATAACAAGGAGGGTCACAATGTGATGCGTAGGTTCTTACCTCTCGTCTTACCTCTCTCGCATCTAAATCACAAATAGCAAGAAACTAACTATAACTAAATAACCTATCCCTAGGGAGCAGAATTACCATTTAATAGTGACTAATGTATTTCAGCGCATGTATTAGGAAAAATCATAGATAGTTGTTATTTGTTTCAGAACACATGAACATTAATAGAAATATGAACAACAAGATAGCTTATTGTTAATTACAACCTTCATTACTCACAATGGAAATTTCACAGAATAAACTAGAGCACATTCTTAACATGAAAATAAATTAAATGAGTTAGAACGATCTCACAGTTAATGGAAATGAGTTGAAAATGAAATAGTTCACATTCAATTGTTCCATAGCAAAACACTTGAAAAATTCCACCAAACTTTCTCCAGCAGAAACTTGTAACTCTTTATTGTAAAAGGAAATAGTTCTTCTTACAATATACTCTCAAAAATGGTATGGGAAAAAAGCCCCTTCTACATCTAAAATCTCATATATTTATACAAAAAGCAAAACCCTTGGGCTTCCCTTCAATGACTTTTGGGCTTCCCCAACCTTTCAGTTCCAAATTTTTTCCTTGTAGTATGTGCTCATAATTAATACAATATATTACATTTTAAATCAAAAAAATTTAAAACACTTTATGAAGAGGGGCCAACTTGGTCGTTGACGAAATTTTTCCATGCCTGGGCCTCTGCTGCTATGCCTTCAAATTCAGAGGGTTCAAGAAAATAGATATTTATCTCATATTTAGCAGCCTTGTTCTTCACTCCTTCTACCCTTGCAGGACTTAGACACAGCTGATCCTCTAGTAGGTGTATACTTACAGCTGCATGTGCCACTGCATTCTTTAAAATTCATTCTTCTAGAACTTTTACCTGTTGGAAATCTTGCTCATCTTCTTGATATTTGTTTTGTAGATGTTCTATAAACAATTTATGTTCTAGTATCACGTCCAATCTTTTCTCTGCAAAAATCTGGCATCTATTATATGTAGCAAGCACTCTCCTACAGTATTCGACACATGCTATCTTTGTTTTCTTTACAGTTTTCTTGAATGCTTCGCAACATTGATTGCAAACTCCAATAAATCATATTCCTACTTGAAACTCTGTTGGTATTTAACTAGTGGCTCTGCGGGAGATTCCTTATTTGTTTATATCCACACCATTCTCCTCATTAGAATCTCCAGAATCTCTTGAGATCTGTCCAAACAATGTGAAGTAGTGTCCAAAATTTCTTCTAATATGTTAACTATTTGTAAAATTTTACACCTTTCTTCCTCAGTGCACATTTGTAATTGGTGGATCTTCCTTCTCTGAGTTAGAACATGCTCTTTTAGAGGCTGGAATTCTATCTTCTGTTCCACATCATCTTTCAGTGATGTTGTCAATCAAGTATTTTGTTCTTCAAGAGTTTCCACTTGCATTTGATATTGCTTCTCTCTTTCCTCTGTGTTGGCCTTCTCTGCTTCTAACTCAACAATTTTTCTTTGTAACCGGTCCTTCTCTGCACTTAGAGTTTTATAGGATACCTGAAGGTCATATTTCTCAGTTTTCAACACATGATTCTCTAGTTGTAGCCTTTGTAATTTAGCTAAGATGTCCTGAGCATTCTTTTTCCTTTTCTCTACAGAAACTTCTAAAGCCTCCTTATTTGCCTACAGAGTTTGGAGTCTTGTTCTTGAAGTCCTCACTTCATTCATCATGTCCTCATATTTGATTTTCAGCTTCTGACCCTAATCACTCTCCTTCTTTAACGTTTCTTTTAATTATGCTGCATTTTTTCTTGACTGTTGGAGGTCTATCATAAACCTATCTACATTATCTTCAATTGCTTGGGTTAATGCCACCCCAGCTCTTGCTGTCAATCTTGGATCTGCATCCGTTCCATGCACCAAGGTCTTATCTGATATCATCTTTCCCGATTGTCCTCCAGTTTTAACCTTTTTCTCGGTTCTTTTTACAATCCTTTTCTTCTCCTTATCATAGAAAATAGTACTGAAGTCAGGAACCTCCTCCCCTTCTGTAGGCCTTAAAGGGATCAAATTTATTCCAGAAAATGAAGATTGTCCTAGTGTACTACCAGAAAATGCAGCAGGTTCATGGGGATCAGGATTAGATTGTCCGTGTCCTTGATCTGTGTGATCCTGTCCTCCTTGTGTATCTACCTGCTCAGTAGTATCTTGGTCTTTTTGAGATCCTGTTAATCTCGGACCTTCACTTTCTTCCTGTCTTTTCTTGATCTCTGATTCTTCTTTTCTCTTTCTCTCTGCCTCTTCCTTCCTTGTTGCTTCCTTTGCAGCTCGCTTTCTTTCTTCTTCTTCATTCTTCAACCAACTCTCTGCCTCCTGTGCTAGCCTTCTAGCATCTTCTTCTCTCTTTTTGGCCTCTTCTTCTTCTAATGTCTTAGTCTTCTCGTATTTTTTTCCCTTTCTGCCCATAGTAGCTATTTTCTATTTAAATCTCTTTTTAACGGTAGTTATATTCTTTTCACTTCTGAATGTTTCCTCGTCTTTGTCCCAAAAGTTGGTATATTCAAAATGAATGCTTTCTTCCTTGCGGTGATATGCTACTTTATTTCGGGAGTCTTTCCTGTGAAAATTCATTTCACCAAAATGGAAATGATCCAACTCCTAAACAAATTTTGCAGTCTGTTTTACCTTTGAAAACTTATAACTTCCAAGCCAGAAAGGTATTGTAGGATAAGCTGCCTTCTTATGTTCGAAAAGTAAATTTCCTACACCATCAATATAGACCTGACTAACTGCCTCTTTGTGCAGTACATAGTCAGTGGAATACTTAGGGAGTAGAGAAGGTGCTCTGGAACCCTCATACATTCTTATATACAATCCTTCCTCGGTCAAATAATAGTCTCCATATTCCTCGATGACCTTGAATTCTTCTTCGGACATGCAATTGCATTCAGTCAAGAAAGTTAGGGTAAACAAAGGCATGATGAAGTGTTCGCATATTTCTCTGTAATAGCTATAATATTTATGGGCCCAAAACAACCTATATGTTGTGTACACTGGGGTCCTGTCCCTATCCCAATTACATCTCAAAGATGGAAAAGACTGAGTACATAGTATACAGTCAATCAAGATGGAGCCCATGTAGAACTCTGATTTCTTCTGTGACACCCCTCCCAAGGCTATGGATATGCATGCTGAGAGGATATTTGACACTATGTTCGACCAATTGAAAATGGTCACTTGAGTAGCCACATAGAAGATAATTGGTATCCATCCTATCTTAAAGCTTTTTCCGTGAGCTCTACCAAAAATCCTATTGAGCATTAATGCAATGAATCTATAGGGAGTCCGAAGAGTAAAGGTATCATACTCTCCTGAAGACCTGGTTCGAAATTTTTTCCCTAGTATCATCATTCTTTTAACTGTTTCTACCAGATCCATAGTTATCTCTTTCAGCCAGCTCTCTGTCAAGTAAATCTGTGCAGAAGGCAAATGATATGCCATAGAGACATATGCAGGGCTATATGCAGTGTATCCTTGCTTAGCAGTATTTTCAAGAATCATCGTAGTTACATCTGCCCTAGGCAGAATCTAGCTTATCACCTCTGAACATAGGAACAACTCAGGTCTTGTGGCTAGTTTCATCAGAGCCGATTTCTCAATGTTTGCATAAATGGTTGGCTCTTCGAATCCTGCATCAAGTATGTTTTGATTAGTACTCATCCTGTATATCTCTCCCCATTTATAGTCCTGTTCGACCCCAATGGTAGCTTTGGTATCTTCACATATATATTCAGCCTTGGTGATGATCTCAACCTCAGGTTCTCCTTCAACAACAGGAGCCTTTTTCTTTTGTCTTTTGGACATATTTTCTTTGCAACAATCACCCTGTCACAAACATAGCATGTTCTTAGACCGATTAAGCTTTTAGCAAGGGTAATAAACAAAAAATTATATCAATTTATTTACCTCTTCCATATGCATTCTGAAAAATGAACTACACATAGTATTCAATGCATGAAAAAGAAAAAATGACAAGGCAAAAAGAAAATCCCACAGGTTGTTTCTTAAAAAACCGCCTAAGTCCACTGTCTGTAAGAAATTTCACAACCCCGAGAGAAAACAATTCTCTATCTTAACCCGGGCCACATTTAGACTAATCTGATATTCCATAAAATTATGAATCACACTATTGCTACCACTAGTCTTCAACAACAAACTTCAAAACCCTAGACCCTATACTGTGCTCTTCATTGCGGAAAACCCTAACTCGACCAAAGCATAGAAAACCTCCGTCGTCCCATGAGATATGGTAAATGCACATAAAAAATTTAAAAGACCCCCGGACGGCCATGGACAACCAAAGAATGGGTGGTGCAGACAACGTAACGCTTATCTGCACCATCCCCTTAATCTTTCAGACTGGAGTAAAAGCATATATAACGGCCCAATCAATTACGCAGCCTCAAAAACCTCGCTCAAGAAAACTGTAACAGTTAATTCTTCACCCTAAAATAAATATCATGCATACTATGAAGACAAACACTTTCTAATCGGACAAACCTACTCACGGACCACCTAACCGAGAAAACCTAACCAAGGAAAAACCATGGTTCCAAATCGACCAATAAAAACCCAAAAGACAAGGTCATGGTTCACCTACTTGTCAAACCGCAGTGTATTCGATGGATTGGCAAAATCTCCACAGTAGAAAATCTAGTGAATCGAGTTCGGAAAGCTGGGCGCGTGAATCAGATCAAACGTCAAATACTGGAGCAAACGGCATGTTACAAATACGGATAAAAATAAAATAATTCTCCCCCTTGTTTATATAAGCCTCGGCGGAAAACGTCGGTGGGAAAAAATCCCTATCGGAAACTAACCTTTCTGACCATCAGAAATATAGTTTGAGTGACAGCCACAATAGCGGACTCAAAACCAACTACGGATCCACGACAATTTTTTTATGTCCACCAGCATCAGAACTCTTTACCTCTAACTCTCGAAACTTCAAACCACAACATTCTCCGCAGTGTTGACGATATAAAATTTATCATTGCGACTTTACTCTTTTTAGAAGGTATCGAAACCTGGATTACCTAAGTTCTTCGGTATCGGTGAGAGGGAAAACTATCCTTCGGGACATTCATCATTTTCCTTCCAAAACGTCAGCGGCATAAAGGACAAGTATTCTGATTCAATATCGTAGACCGTTTCTATAGCGATAAAAAAACAAATTCATCGACAGTCAAAACAATAGGTTTGAAAAATAAAACAAAAGGAAGATAAAAGCATTCGTGGTTCCGACGTATCAGCGAGAACAAAACTATCCTTCGAGACGTTCATCAACTAACTCCTACCACATTGGCAGCATAAAATACTAATGCTCCGGTTTATTCATCAACCGACTCCCGACAGCGATAAAAGGTCATCGTAAAATCAAAATGTTAAGCTCTAAAAATAAAACAACAGACTCTACAGTTTTCCTTGTATCGGTTGGGCAAACGGCAGTATTAGATCATTCAACTCCCGAAACGGCAGAAAAACAGTTGACTATGCTTCCAATATCAGAAGGATAGTCAACTAATCTTCCGACTTCAAAAGATCAATTTTTTAAGTAGAGAAATCTGGACTTCTAGGACATATTTAGGGAAACTGAACAATCCTAGGCTAGATATAATTTGATCAAATCAAAAAGAGGGTCCAAAATTTTAAAAAATTGGGAAAAAGGTTGCAGCTACAACATGAATATGATGGATTATCTAATTCCCCTTTTATGTGTGAATTATTGATCATTTTTTTGGTTATTTTTGAAAATTGTGGGGAAGAGTCGCGACTGCCAAGTGGTTTTTGAGACTCACACTACTTCGTCTAGGTACCTGTAGTGAGATTTTAATGTCCATTTCCACCACACATATCCTCTTAGTATCTATATTATGTCTAAGTGGAGTGAGAGACACTAAATAATGAGGCCAAATATTTCTAGTAGTGTCCCTAACTCTTCTTAAATAATTATGGATGCTAAACCATGTTGATGTATTTGTAACTTCAGAATGTATTCACTTGTATATCTTATATTGTATTTCATTGTACCTCGATGTTCCTATTGGGATAATCATTAATATAATAAAGTCATGTAAAGTCATAGAGGTTAACCCTCCATTGTAATTCAGGGCAATAGTCCCCACAATTGAGGGGTACTAGGGTTATTAGACTCTCCTAGAGAAGTTGGCCCTGGTAAGTAGTTTTCAAGTGGAAAACAAGTATAAATAGAGAGTTAGTATCTCTATTTGAAACACACACTCACTCAACTGTAGTGCATGAGTGAGAGAAGAGGAGCTGACACAAGTGAGAGAGAGAACAGTTGTTGGAGATCATCTTTGTGTCTTTGGGTTTTACTTTTTCTATTGGTGCTCATTCTATCTTTGAGGAAGTTGGGGGATTTTCTCCTTTATGGTTTCCCTGAGGAAAAATATTTGTGTCTCTTGTCTCTTGTGATGATTGTTGTGCATGTTATTCTCTCAAATAAGATCGTAGATCATATTGCTTACATGATAAAAATCTAACATGGTACCAGACCAACCTAAGAAGAATACATTGTGCAGTTGCAGGAGCTAGGGATTCTTACACTTTTGGTCTCTCTCCATAGATCATCAGCAAAAGAAGGCTAGGCTAACTCTCCATTGAAGGTCACATCTTTCTATCGAAGCATAATCTAATTCTGAGCATTTTCAGTTTTCGACCTACCACTACAACGGAAAATTAGGACTTTCCACAGAAGTGGAATTTTTGAGTGAGCCCAACATAGGATTACTCTCCTCCTCAAAATCGAAGTTTAGAGACCAAGATCAAATTTTTTGTTCGGGTAGAACTCTGGGAAAGTCAAACCCTAATTTTCCCTTAAACCAGAAAACCAGCACTGTAGAAGATCAGCTCCAGATCCAGTTTCATCCCCTCAAATTCATAAGATCTAAATATTGTGTATTTCCATTTGAGGTTCTCAGTTAAGATGTCTCATCACACCAATCTTGATGAAAATCTTGAAGAAGCTGAAAACTTCCAAGCATGGAAGTATAGGATCTCACTGGTTCTTGAGGAAAATGAATTGGACACCTATATAAGTGGAGAGGTTCCAGTTCCAGAGGGAGATGAAGCTAAGGCCGTATACAAGAAGAACTTGGTCAAGGCCAAGAGGATTATTGTTGATTCGCCTTATACCATAGGTGTCAACCCTAAAGACACCTAAAGAGATGTTTGATTCCTTGACCAAGCTATTTGAAGGGAAGAACATAAATAGGAAGATGACTTTGAGAAATCAATTGAAGAATGTAAAGATTCAAAATGCAGAGACCATATAGTCATACTTTACAAGGGTCTCCCAAATCAAAGAACAACTTGAAGCAGTGGATGAAGAAGTAGAGAATGCAAAAATTGTGATGATCACCTTGAATGGTCTCCCTAGGTCATGGGACTCCTTCATTCAAGGGATTTGTGCTAGAAGAAAGTTAATCACCTTCAATAGATTGTGGGAGGAATTCTCTCAAGAAGAAGCTCGAATAGTATCTCAAGAAGAAAAGATGGGAAATGAAGATCAAGCTCTCACAACAGACACCGAGAAAATCAGAAGGGACTACCATCATACCAAAGGTAAGCATTCACACCATAATAACCCTAGAAGTGATCTATCTAGTATCATATGCTTTGCATGTGATGAGAAAGGAGACGTCGCTAGAAATTGTCCCAGAAACAAAGGTGGCTCTCAAAAGAAGAAGAACAACAAAATAAGACAGCATGCTGACACTGTAGAGGATGATGAACCTCCAAGAAAGAGAATCAAAGAAGAAGATTCTTCAAGCGATGAAGAATATGTTTTGATTTCTGCCCTCACAGGAATTGTTACACATGGAAGCAATGATTGGCTTATAGATAGTGGGGCTTCCAAACATATGAAGGGATTTAAAGAATACTTTGTAAGACTATCCAAACATGAGTCACCCCATAAAGTAAAACTTGGGGTTGACTACCAGTATCTCATAAAAGCTAGTGGCGAATCCTCCTATAAGCTAGACTCTAGAAAATCTATGAACATGAATGATGTTTTATTTGTACCAAGACTAAAGAAGAATATTCTCTCCATATCTACATTGGATGCAAAAGGTATGAGGGTTGCATTTATAGATGGCCAAGTCCTTATGTGGCCAAAGGGGAAGACTATAGATAATGCAATAGTGATCGGACAACAAGAGGGAGGCTTATACAAATTAAAGGGCCAACCAGAACAAGCCTTCGTCCATGAATCAGTAGAGCCAAATTAACATTGGCATAGAACACTTGCACATGTGCACTTTAGGGCACTACCACTTAAAAGCAAAGTTGTTGAAGGTCTTCCAGAAATACAAGCAAAGCATGAAGGTGTTTGCAAAGGATGTGCGAAAGGAAAGAACACAAAGAAGACATAGTCAGGGATTAAGAGGGAGTTGATCACTCCATATAATCCACAACATAATGGAGTTGTAGAAAGGAAGACTAAAATGATTATGGAAGCATCAAGGGTTATGCTTCATGATCAAGATCTTCCTATCCATTTATGGGCAGAAGCTGCTAGGACAGTTGTGTAAGTACAAAACCGTACTCTGCATAGAGTACTTGAGAATAAGACACCTGAAGAAGTCTTCTCTAGAAAGAAACCATAAGTCAATCATCTCAGGATATTTCATTGTCCAGTGTACATACACATTCCGAAAGAAAAGAAGACAAAGTTAGATCCTTCAAGAAACAAGGGTATATTTGTGGGATATAATGAAAGCTCGAAGGATTACAAAATATACTTTCCAGGATTCAAGAAGATCGACATCAATAGGGATGTGCAATTTGACAAAGACTTAGCTTACAACAAATCCAACAAAAAAAAACCTATTGCAGAACTTGAAGAATCAAAAGTACCTAGGATCTGAGATACGACTATGAACGAAGAAACTCTGGAAGAAGAGTGAGAAATGGAAGAACCCCAAGAACCTCTAGATCCACCCCAAGAGAAGACTCCTTACAAAAGGAAACCTACATGGGTACGAGAATCTATCCAAGGTGTAGAAAGATATGGGGCTCCAAAAGAAATACACAGAGAAAGGAAGAGAACTAGGTCCTACTCCATTTATGTAGCCCTATTGTGTGACATCATTGATAAAGAACCTTCCAACTATGAAGGAGCGGGAGAAAAGAAAGAATGAAAGGATTCTAAGATCGAGGAGTACCAGTCAATCATGAAGAATGATGTCTAGGATGTGGTCCCGAGACTAGAAGGGAAGTCTTTTGTGGCTTCCAAGAGGATCTACAAGATCAAGCATGCTACAGATGGCAGCATAGATAAATATAAAGAAATATTTGTGGCACGTGGATTCTACCAAAAGGAAGGGATAGATTATGAAGAAAATTTTGCACCTGTAGCCAGATACACTTCCATCATATCAATACTTGCTCTAGCTGCAGTGATGAAATGGAAGATACACCAGATGGATGTCAAGACCACGTTCTTGAATGGTGTAGTAGAAGAAGAAGTGTATGTGGAGCAGCCACTCAGTTTTGAGACATATGACAGGGAGACTCATGTGTGGAAATTGAAGAAGGCCATGTATGGTTTGAAACAGGCACCCAGAACATGGTATGACGGAATTGACAGCTTCCTGACTGGTATAGGATTTACCAAGAGTAAAGCGGATTCCAACCTTTACTATAAGGTTGAGGAAGGGAACCCTATGATACTCCTACTGTATGTAGATGACCTGTTTGTGACAGGTGAGGAGGGTTTGATTGCTAACATGAAGAAGAAGCTTGTTGTCGAGTTCGAGATGAAAGACTTGGGGATGATGCACTACTTTCTGGGCATGGAGGTGTGGCAGAATGGAATCTCCCTGGGACAAGGGAAGTATGCAGTAGAGATCTTGAAGAGGTTCAGGATGATGGACTGCAAGGCCATGACCACACCTATGGCATCGAACCTGAAGCTATTGAGTGATGCTTTTTCAAAGTCGGTTGATTCTACAATGTATCATCAGATGATTGGATCATTGATGTCCCTAACGAACACGAGACCGGATATTTGCTTTGCTATGAACACATTGAGCCAGTTCCTGACTGATCTAAGACATTTTCACTTGATTGCTGCAAAGCATATTCTGAGGTACTTGAAGGGTACAGTTGATTATGGGCTCAAGTATGAGGCGAATCAGAAGATTAACCTAGAAGGTTATGTGGATTCGGATTGGGCAGGAAGTTCCATTGATCTATTTGGGGCGTTGCTTCAGTATGGGATCAGGAGAGATCTCTTGGTTTAGCAAAAAGCAATCTTGCGTGGCACTGAGTACAGCCGAAGCAAAGTATGATGCAGCTTGTTTGGCTAGTTGTGAGGCAGTGTGGCTGATAAATCTACTATTTGATTTTTTTGATCTCGATTTAGATGCTACTTGTATATATTGCGACAACTAGAGTTGTGTGAAGTTGTCGGAGAACCCGATGTTCCATGACAAGTCGAAGCATATCGAGATCAAATATCACTATATTAGGGATATGGTGCAGAGAGGAGAAATGAAGCTCCAATATGTTGTGATAGACAAGCATATAGCTGATGAATTAGCCAAACCTTTGGCTAGAGTGAATTTTGAGTACTTCAAAGAGAAGCTTGGTGTTCTTCAGATCGAGGTTCCCTCCAAGGGGAAGTGATACACATGAACCCTTCCCAGATGGTAGTAGGTGTATCCTACCATGCCGGTGGATATAAGTGTTGAAGCCTTTCTTGGATGGTAGTAGGTGTATCCTACCATGCCAGTGAATGAGAATGTTGTGTATCTGATTTGTGTTACGAGATGATCTGAAGGGGAAAATCCTTGCAGAGGCAAGGTACTACACCCAGCATGAAAAAGGGTTGGATCTGTAGTGGAAATCCTTGCGTGCAGAGGCAAGGTACTACACCCAACATGAAAAAGGGTTGGCTCTGTAGTGGAAATCCTTGCAAAGGCAAGGTACTGCACCCAGCATGAAAAAGGGCTAGCTATGTAGTGGAAATCCTTGCATAGGAAAGGTACTGCACCCAGCATGAAAAAGGGTTGGCTCTGTAGTGGAAATCCTTGTAGAGGAAAGGTACTACACCCAGCATGAAAAAGCACTAGATCTGTAGTGGAAATCCTTGTAGAAGCAAGGTACTGCACCCAACATGAAAAAGGGCTAGCTTTGTAGTGGAAATCCTTGTAGAGGCAAGGTACTACATCCAGCATGAAAAAGGGCTAGCTCTATAGTGAAAATCCTTGCAGAGGCAAGGTGCTGCATCCAGCATGAAAAAGGGCTGGCTCTGTAGGGGAAGTCCTTCCAAAGGCAAGGCGGTGTATCTAGCATGAAAGGGTTGGTTTTGTTGATGAATACCTACATGGAGGCTAGGCCTACATCCAGCATTAAAAAGGGTTGGCTCTGTAGATCTTCCTATGACGAGTAGAATTGAGAGATAGCACCATTTTCTCGAGATAGCGGGAGCAGTGATGACGATCCAGCTTTGATGATGATCCAGCTTTGATGATGATCAAGCTTTGATGAATGATCCAGTGACGAAATACTTGTCAAGAGAATACCTTCCTATTTAAGAGAGAGTGTTGGTGTATTTGTAACTTCAAAATGTATTCACTTGTATATCATATATTGTATTTCATTATACCCCGATGTTCATATCGAGAGAATCATTAATATAATAAAGTCATGTAAAGTCATAGAGGTTAACCCTCCATTGTAAGTTGGGGCTATAGTCCCCACAGTTGAGGGGTACTAGGGTTATTAGACTCTCCTAGAGAAGTCGGCCCTGGAAATCAGTTGTTAAGTGGAAAACAAGTATAAATAGAGAGTGAGTGTAACAAACCAATTTTGACCCCGTTTGCATTAAAAATGTATATGATGTATATATTGAAATTAAACATGGTGTGGAGCTAAAGGAAAAATCCCCATCATCGATTTAACATTTTATGCTCCATCGATTAAAAATCATTGCCGATGGTATTTCGTGCTAGCCGACACATTATAATTTTGGCATCATGTAAAAATGCAATTTAATTAAAAATACCCACAACCAGCTATGTCAATGAAACCATAATGAAAAGGGCATGATATTCCTAAGGATAAGGAGGGGGGAATATTTAACCTTTAGGTCCAATGGAGAAAAGACAAATGTCAATGGGAGAACCCATCAAACAGTCAACTACCTTTCTTGTCTCATTCACCCAATCGTTTAATTCTTCCAAAAATGGTTGAGTTAGTTAATGCATGGGGATGGGGAAGAGTATGGCAGTCAGAAATTCGAATTGAAGAAGTCATCAGATTTTGGAAAACGTTTTTCTGACTTCTGGGGCAAGTAAATGCTTGGGAAGGCATACCCTAAGCCATTACTCACCCATTACTTCCATTTTCCTCACCCATTCTCTTTCACATGGGCTTCCTGCATGCTGTTGAAGCTTCCTGTCTGTTCATCCTTCACGTTGGAGTCATTTTCCTCATTTTTGCATGCCCAGAAATTTGTTTTGGTATTGGTCAGTAAGTGGGTAAGGAAGATTTACGTTTTCCTGTGTTTTCATGGATTCTCCAATGGCTGGTAATCATTTTTACCTTGTTGAGTGGCCAAGAAGCTAAATTCACATTTTTGGGGTTTATAGCAGTCGTTTTGGCTCCTGTATTGCCATAGTCGCCTTCATAAATCAAAAATACGATTTGGGTCTTGGAAGAGGTCGATTTTGGCTCTATTGTGTCATTAAACGATTGTTGAGATCGTATTTCTCTCCTTGGTGTTTTTCTCCACCGTTTGTCAGGCTAAAAATCGATTTTGGCTCCTAGGGTTGTTTTACCCACTTACCATTTATGATTTTAGCTTCCAAGACGTTTTTGCCTATGCCCAACACTGTAATTATTGTGTATTGAATTCGTTTTTTGCCACGTTAGGGCCAAAACGTCCCAGGGATACGATCTGTTGTTAGTGGGTTGTTTTCACCCACCTTGGCCATTCATTTTGTTGCCAAACTGTTTTCCTCAACCCAAAATTTGTGTAATTTTTGTGTATGCATTTGTGCTTTCGTCTGTGTTGAATTGAGAGTAGAAATGGGGCTTGACCAACTTGATAAATCTAGTGCATGAGGAACCTCAGTAAGAGATCTTGAGGGTTTATTGTTCCTTACTGCACATCCTGAATAGCACTGGAAGGGAATGCATAGCATGAGGGACTGTACAACAAAGAAGGGGATGATTCCTTGTGTTGGGTGTGTACGTGTTGGAAAATCCAAGTTAGATCTTGTGTAGGTGTCCATGGCTCTAGGGTTGAGCTCACTAGCTTTGGCTTGATTGAGTTTTGACATATCTTTGGCTATGTGTGAGCCTGCTAGTTTCCTTTTCCTTGGGGAATCATGCCCAGCTCGGGGGTGGCCATGTTTCTGAGAGATTAAGGAGCACACTGGCCTATGGTTTGGTGGAACGTTGCAGCAACATAGCTGGTTGCAGGATGAGATTCTTCATAAGATAAGTATTCTTATCTATTTCATCTCTGCAATTGTATTGGTTTTTAATGAAAATGATGAACATGCTAAATTCTTGATTGGAATGTAGTTTGCTTCTGTTGTATGATAAATAATTATACATCTGTGCATGTTCTAGTTCAAAGCAATCCATTTTTTATTATGTGTATGTTCATGGGCCTAGCTTCCCGGGTATATAGTATTATGGTAGCGTCCTCTTCGTCGGTCATAGGGTTGGGGACGTTACAGTGTGGTATCAGAGCTCATGTTGCAGCATGGGCCTCTATGGGCCAAGGAAATAAGTTAATAGAGGAAGAATTAACCCCTGATGAGCACGGGCTAACAGGGAGAATTTCAAAAAAAATTCTAAGTATGGAAAACATCGGATGACTTAGCCAAGTCCATCTGACAAAGAAACCAAAGTAGAGAGAAAATTTTGAAAAAATTCCTAAATTTGAATTTTTTTCGATGGTTTCGGTTGGGTGGAGCCGAAGGTCTCGGCTGGGAGGAGCCAAAGGTCTCTATTGGTAGGAGCCAAAGGTCTCGGCTGGGAGGAGCCAAAGGTCTTGATTGGGAGGAGCCGAAGGTCTTGGCTAGATGGAACCAATGGTCTCAGCTGGGGATCCGACGCATCGAAAGAGAAAGGAAGATCGATCTGATAAGGTGTCAGAAGATAAAGGAAGATCAATTCGATAAGGTGTCGAAAGACAAAGGAAGATCGATCTGGTAAGGCGTTAGAAGACAAAGGAAGATCGATCCAATAAGGCATCGGAAGACAAAGGAAGATCAATCCGATAAAGCATCGGAAGACAAAGGAAAATCGATCCGATAAAGCGTCGAAAGACAAAGGAAGATCGATTCGATAAGGCATCAAAAGACAAAGGAATATCGATCCGATAAGGCGTCAGAAGGGAAATGAAGATCGATCCACCGAATTATCGGGTGAGAAACCTGAAGTTAAGTCGATTGGATGGGAAAAGTCGAGTTTCAAGAAGCATATTTTTAGCAATATTTTTAAGTGGAAAAGCAGGATTCCAGTGGGATTTAGAGGTGCTGGAAAGATGAAAAATGGAAGCGATCTTATGTGCCAATTTGCGTGAAAATAAAATAATTACAAAAAAAACGAGGGCGTTGCCCTTGACCCGCCCTGCAGTGGCGGAAGCCACAAGGGGGCAAGCACCCTTGACCCCCGTCGTCCCCCTGAGACCGCCATTCTTGGTAAAAAGAAAATTATGTATTTTGAAAAAGTTGTCAATATAGTATTTTCCAATGCAGCTAAGTAATTATGAACTCATGAGATTGTTATGCAGCTAACAGTTGTGTTTATTAACACATTTTGTAGAACTATAGTCACCTTCAAAGGAAACATTCCGCATAAAGAAGTTTCAAAAATTCGTTATGTGTTGGGCCAAGAAGAGAATCGACAACATGAATGATGCACATGACCCCTATGAGTTTGAGGAATATGCTATGGGAGAAAATGTCAGAGTTGGAAATGACGAGACAGAGTCCAATGGGAGGATAAATCAAGAGACTCCCCCAGATATTGCAGCCGCCATGAGGAGCCTAAGGGTGGAATTGCAAAGTTGCAGAGAAGATAATGAAATGATGCTTAAGGCTCAAGAAGATCAAAATCAGATAAATGCAACTATATTGCAGAGTTTGACAGACATCCAGGGACAGATAACCTCTAGGAATCAGGCAGATAATCCAGAAAGAAGCAGGAGTAGCACTAGGGGATATTCCTGTAAAAGGTCCCATATCTCCAGGAGGGCTTCTGAGGGACAGAAGGAATGCTCCAGAATGGCCTACCAGTGGGTCATCTAATTCTGAAGAACCCAGTGGGGATTCAATCTCTCCATCTCGCATGAATAAGAGGAGGATACGTTACAAGAACAATTCACGAGATGAATTCAAAAAGGAAAGACCTCCTACTTTTAATGGTGAGGTCAAGACTGGTCAAGAAACTGAGGCTTGGATTCTTGGGATGAGTAATTATTTCCAAGTTCAAGACTACTCCGGAAATATGAAAGCAAGGGTAGCTATATTCAATTTGACTGGAATAGCATCCATATGGTGGGAACACCACAGACAAGTAAAGAAGGCTAATGAAAGAAGAATTGTGTGGAAACAATTCAAGAAATACTTCAAGTAGAAGTACCTCTCTGACAGGTACTATGGTGACAACATTGAAGAATTCCATGAGTTGAGATTGGGACAACAGACCACGAAATAGTATGCCAATAAGTTCTTGGAACTATTGAGGTATGTCAGGTACATCAAAGATGAAAAAGTGAAATCCCATCTAGAATTGAGCTTTACGAACCTAGAACTCTAGAAGAAGCAATAATGAAAGCTAAGTATTGCTATGATCAAAGATAATTTAAACCTAATTACCATAAGACATGGAAGGAAAAAAAGAATGAGAATTCTGACCAAAGGAAGAAAGGTTTCAAACCTTCTAACTTCAGGAATCAGCAGAAGCAACCATTATAAGCTGAGAAGCATCCAACCAGAGCAATGGGAGAGAAACCAAGAGATCCATAGTAGAACAGAGAACCTCTCTTATGTTGGAAATGTGGAGGACCCCACATGCGCAAGAATTGTCCACTCAAGAATGAGAGTACAAGGCCAACTTATAACATTCAACAAGCAGAAATAGTGGGTCAAGTAGTAAGGGTTGTCTCTAGGATTTATGCAGCACTGGAGGACCGTGAGGTAGATCACCAGTCAACTGTGGTTGAAATTGTGGGTAAGATTGTTGAGCAATTTGTTTCTATTTTGATTGACCCTAGTTCTAGTCACAGTTACATTACTCCCAGAGTAGTGGAGATTTGTGTTTTTAAGAAAGTAAAGCATAGAAATCTTGGTTAGTTCAGCTAGCCACTGGAACTAAGAGAAAGGTTAGTGAAGTGGTAGAGAAATGTCCATTGGTCATGAATGGATTGGTCATTTGTGTCAATCTGAATGTTCTACCACTGGGTTCCTATAATGTTCTCATTGGAATGGATTGGTTAGAAGCTCACAGAGTAAAGCTTGATTGTTATAATGAGGCATTTGAGTGTTTGGATGAAGAAGGAAACTCAAGGGTTGTGAAAGTGTTGGAGCAGTAATACATCCTTAGTATATAGTTTATACCTTAGGCTAACATGATTTTCACAAATTTCATTAATGTCCTATGGTTTAGACTTAGGAGAGTTAATCCAACAATATATCTGGTTAACTTGGCCCGTTCACACCTACAACAGCGCCTGGTTTGGTCAACCTAGCCCATGTGCTCCCTCATTAAGGAATTGGAGTGCTACCTCATTGATTTGTGGGGCCATGTTTTGACTACGCGCACTAGGGGTGTATCTGGCCTATTTTATCTCTCCTAGGAGCATTTATTGCCACCTAGAGCACCCCACTTGCCTCTATATTCTCACCATGCACGGATGCCTTGGAGTCTTTAATGACCTAGCACACCTCACCAACACTCACACATCAATTCGAGTATGTTTCTCCTGAGTTGGGTCTCCATTGGTCCACCTAGGGGGGATTGAGGTTATTTCTCACATTGACACATGTACAACTCCAATTGGCTTCCAAAGCCACTTGAATTTGTCCATTGTATTATAAATGATGTATGATAATAATATGATAAGCAATCAACACATTTCACATGTGTTGTTCCAGCTATTTTCTATCTCTTTGTTTTCTCTTGCATGTTTTGTCAAACACTTTGATGGTGAAATTGTTCTAGCTCCTAGATATAACTTGAGAAGCAATTTCTCACAGAAAGGCATTCCAAAGGTGATTTCTGTGAGGCAGATTTCAGCAATGCTGCAGTTGAATAAGTTATGTAGGAAAGGTTGTCGGTTGTATGCAACTCATATTTTGGAGGCAACAAAGAATGAAACTCCTAAGTTGGAGGACTTTCATGTGTTGCAGGAATTCAGGGGTGTGTTTCCTGATGAGATTTCAGGGCTTCCTCCAAAGAGGGACATTGATTTTGCAATTGAACTTGTGCCAAGAGTAGCACCAGTGTCCAAGACACCCTACAGAATGAGTACACATGAGATGCTAGAACTGAAGATGCAATTGCAAGAATTGTTGGAGAAGAAGTATATCAAGCCGAGTGTGTCTTCTTGGGGAGCACCAGTCTTGTTTGTAAAGAAGAAAGATGGTACACTTAGGTTGTGTATTGATTACAGACAACTGAACAAAGTCACTGTGAAGAATAAATACACGTTGCCTAGGATTGATGACCTCTTTGATCAAATGAGAGGAGCAAATGTATTTTCTAAGATTGACTTGAGGTCTGGTTACCATCAGGTGAGAATCAAGGATGAAGACATTCATAAGACAGCCTTCAGAACAAGGTATGGACATTATGAGTTTGTAGTGGTACCATTTGGTCTCACAAATGCACCAGCTGCATTTATGTGCCTTATGAATAGTGTCTTTGGCAGGTATTTGGACAAGTTTGTTCTTGTTTTCCTTGATGACATTCTTATTTATTCTAAGAATGAGGAAGAGCATGAAGAGCATTTGAGATTGACATTGCAATTGCTCAGGGAGCATCAGCTATATGCAAAGCTGATCAAGTGTGACTTCTATAGAGATAGAATTTAGTATTTGGGTCGCATTATCTCAGAAGAGGGTATATCTATGGACCCAAAAAAGATTGAAACCATTATGAATTGGCCTACTCCAAGAAATGTGACAGATGTAAGGTCTTTTATGGGACTTGCAGGATACTACAGGAGATTCATTGAAGGATTCTCCAAAGTCGCACATGACGTCACTTATTTGCAAAAGAAGGGGATAAAGTTTGAATGGACATCGAGGTGTAAAGAAAGCTTCTAGCAGTTGAAGAATATTCTCACCAGTGCACCAATATTGAAAGTTGTAGACCTAGAGAAATATTTTGTGGTGTGTATCGATGCATGCAGACAAGGGCTTGGAGGATTCCTTATGCAAGAAAACCACGTGATATGTTACAAGTCAAGAAAGCTGAAGGAGCATGAGAACAACTATGCCACTCATGATCTAGAGCTTGCAGCCATAGTACATGCTCTCAAGATGTGGAGGCATTACTTGATGGGAAGAAGATTTGAGCTAAGGACAGATGTGGTCTGAAGTATTTGTTTGATCAACCTACTCTAAATGCTAGGCAAGCTAGATGGCTGGAGTTTTTATGTGACTTTGATTTCGAAATCACGCACATAAAAGGAAAAGAGAATAAGGTAGCCGATGCGCTCAGCAGGAAGGTGCAGGAAATGCATGTGGCATCTCTTAGTATGTTCCAATCAGATTTGAGACAACAGATTGTTAATCATACTGCTGGAGATGAGTTGTATGAACAGGTAAAAGACAAATTGCAACAGCAAAGTATTGAAAAGAGGTATGAGGGATATAAATTGGAAGAAGATGGACTTCTTACTTGTAAAGGTAGAATTTATATTCCAACTGTAGCAAAGTTGAGGAGATTTGTTATGGATGAAACCCATCAAGCTCCATATTTTGGTCACCCAGGATATCAGAAGACAATTGCTACAGCCAGAAAGCAGTACTTTTGTCCAGAAATGAAAAAGGGCATGGCTAAATATATTTCAAGGTGCATGAACTGTCTGTCAGGAGATAAAGGTTGAGCATAAATACCCTGCAGGTTTGTTGCAGCCTTTGCCAGTTCTAGAATGGAAATGGGAAGTTATTTCCATGGATTTTATTACAGGATTGCCAATGACTTGGAGACAACATGATTCCATCATGGTTGTGGTGGACAAGTTGACAAAGGCAGCACATTTTATACCAGTTAAGTCTACGCATAAGACTGATGACATTGCAAAGATCTTCATGAAGGAGATTTTCAAATTGCATGGATTGCCTAAGGCAATAGTCTCAGACAAAGATGTCAAGTTCACTTCCATTTTTTGGAAGGGGTTGTTTGCAGATTTGGGTACAAATTTGAACTTCAACACTGCCTACCATCCTCAGACTGATGGTCAGACAGAGAGAGTTAATCAAGTGCTTGAAGACATGCTTCGCATCTATGTGATGGATAAACCAACTAAGTGGGAAGATTATTTACACTTGGTAGAATTTTCTTATAACAATTGACAGCAAGCATCCCTGGGGATGATTCCATATGAAGCTTTATATGGCAAGAGGTGTAGAACACTAGTGACTTGGGATAATCTTGTGAACAGGGTTGTGCTTGGTCCAAAATTGCTCAAGGAGATGGAGCAAGAGGTTACAAAGATCGGGCAGATTTCCTGAAAACAGCCCAGGACAGACAGAAAAGCTATGCAGATAAGTATAGGGAGAACAAAGAGTTCAGTGTTGGGGATCATGTTTACCTTAGAGTGAGGGCAAAGAAGAGTTCCTTGAAGCTTGGAAGTTGTGCCAAGCTCTCACCTAGACATTGTGGGTCGTTTGAAGTGCTTGAAAGAATAGGGCCAGTTGCATATAGACTTGCATTTCCTGCTAGCACTAGAGCTCATAATGTTTTTCATGTTCCTTTGCTTAAGAAATATGTACATGATCCTAACCATGTGATAAATTGGGATGTGATTCAGGTGGAACCCGAGGGAGAGTTCCAAGTCGAGCCAATGCGCATCCTCGACATGAAGGTCACAATGCTCCAAAACCAAACCATAGGGCAAGTAAAGGTGCAATGGGAGCACTACGGTCCTAAAGAGGCTACGTGGGAGCTGAATAATGCCATGCGATTGGCACATCCATTTTTGTTCAATTCTGCGGAGCACTGAGGGAAATGCCAGTGTATCATTTTTGTTCAATTTTGTAAAGCACTAAGGACAGTGCTATTGAAGGGGGAGGGGAATGTAACACCCTAGTTTTGACCCCATTTGCATTAAAAATGTATATGATGTATATATTGAAATTAATCATGGTGTGGAGCTAAAGGAAAAATCCACACCATCGATTTAACATTTTATGCTCCGGTGATTAAAAATTGTTGCCGATGGTATTTCGTGCTAGCTGGCACATTATAATTTTGACATCATGGAAAAATACAATTTAATTAAAAATACCCACAACCAGCTATGTCAATGCAACCATAAAGAAAAGGGCATGATATTCCTAAGGATAAGGAGTGGGGAATATTTAACCTTTGGGGCCAATGGGGAAAATCCAAATGTCAATAGGAGAACCCATCAAACAGTGAACTACCTTTCTTGTCTCATTCACCCAATCATTTAATTCTTCCAAAAATCGTTGAGTTAGTTAATGCATGGGGATGGGGAAGAGTATGGCAGTCAGAAATTCGAATTGAAGAAGTCATCAGATTTTGGAAAACATTTTTCTGACTTGTGGGGCAAGTAAATGCTTGGGAAGGCATGCCCAAGCCATTACTCACCCATTACTTCCATTTTCCTCGCCCATTCTCTTTCACGTGGGCTTCCTGCATGCTGTTGAAGCTTCCTGTGTGTTCATCCTTCACGTTGGAGTCATTTTCCTCATTTTTGCATGCCCAGAAATTCGTTTTGGTATTGTTCAGTAAGGGGTAAGGAAGATTTATGTTTTCTTGTGTTTTCATGGATTCTCTAATGGCTAGGAACCATTTTTACCTTGCTGAGTGTCCAAGAATCTATATTCACATTTTTTGGGTTTATAACAGTCGTTTTGGCTCCCGTATTGCCATAGTCACCTTCAGAAATCATAAATACGATTTGGGTCTTGGAAGAGGTCGATTTTGGCTCTATTGTGTCATTAAATGATTGTTGAGATCATATTTCTCTCCTTGGTGTTTTTCTCCACCGTTTTCCAAGCTAAAAATCGATTTTGGCTCCTGGGGTTGTTTTACCCACTTACCATTTCTAATTTTAGCTTCCATGACGTTTTTGTCCATGCCCAGCACTGTAATTATTGTGTATTGAATTCGTTTTTGGCCATGTTAGGGCCAAAACGTCCCAAGGATACGATCTGTTGTTAGTGGGTTGTTTTCACCCACCTTGGCCATTCATTTTGTTGCCAAACTGTTTTCCCCAACCCCAAAATTGTGTAATTGTTGTGTATGCATTTGTGCTTTGGTCTGTGTTGAATTGGGAGTGGAAATGGGGCTTAACCAGCTTGATAAATCTAGTGCATGAGGAACCTTACTAAGAGATATTGAGGGTTGATTGTTCCTTACTGCACATCCTGAATAGCACTGGAAGGAAATGCATAGCCTCAGGGACTGTACAGTAGAGAATGGGATGATTCCTTTTGTTGGGTGTGTACGTGTTGGAAAATCCAAGTCAGATCTTGTGTAGGTGTCCATGGCTCTATGGTTGAGCTCACTATCTTAGCAAACAAGCCTTTCCATCCCCTTGGTAGTATGATAAACCCAAACATAGCTTTGGCTTGACTCAGTTTTGACATATCTTTGGCTATGTGTGAGCCTGCTAGTTTCCTTTTCCTTGGGGAATCATGCCCAGCTCGGGGGTGGCAGTGTTACTGAGAGATTAAGGAGCACACTGGCCTATGGTTGGGTGGAACGTTGCAGCGACATAGCTGGTTGTAGGATGAGCTTGTTCATAAGATAAGTATTCTTGTCTATTTCATCTCTACAATTGTATTGGTTGTTTAATGAAAATGATGAACATGCTAAATGATTGAATGGAATGTAGTTTGCTTCCGATGTATGATAAATAATTATGCATATGTGCATGTTCTAGTTCAAAGCATTCCAGTTTTAATTATGTGTATGTTCATGGGGCTAGTTTCCCGGGTAGATATTATTATGGTAGCGTCCTCTTTGTTGGTCGGAGGGTTGGGGATGTTATAGTGAGTCTCTCTATTTGAAACACACACTCACTCGACTATAGCGCATGAGTGAGAGAAGAGAATCTCACACAAGTGTGAGAGAGAATAGTTGTCGGAGATCATCTTTGTGTCTTTAGGTTTTACTTTTGCTATTGGTGCTCATTCTATCTCTAAGGAAGTTGCAGGGTTTTCTCCTTTATGGTTTCCCTAAGGAAAACTCTTTGCGTCTCTTGTGATTATTGTTTTGCATGTTATTCTCTCAGATAAGATCCTAGATCATATTGCTTAAATAATAAAAATCTAACAAACCATAAACCCTAAATTGTTCTAGGATTCAAACCCTAAAAAACAAATCATGAGAACCATTCCTAAAACAACCACAAGGTTTTGACTTCTTACCTTAGTTCAAAATGGGAGAGGCTCTACTAAGAGAAAATGAAAACAATGTCTTTCATTATATTCAATGACACCAAACAAGGGGGGTGTACCTACCTCAGCAATAAAGATGCTAGCTAGCGGTGCACGGTTGGTAGTTATCATGTGCCTTATCCTCTCCAGTGAATCAGTGTTCATTAGCAAACTCTTTTCATTTTTAAAAGTGGAAACTATTGTTCAAAAAGGGATAGGGGGGCCTATTTATAATAAAATGTAAATTTTTCCCTCCCCTTGTAGTTCCTAATTCGTGTGTTTTGGAAGTACTTTTCGATGTGTTGAAATGTTGTAAGGTGGGCCTGTTTTTTTCTTGAGGTTGGACATTGCAACAAACTTGGGTGAATCCCACCAGAAAGTTGTGGTGGTTTGTGGGAATTTTGTTGCAACGCTGTGGTGAACATGTTATATCTCTGTCGACAAGTGGCCAACCCTCATAACCTTCCCTATTGTGGAAAAACTCTACTTATATGGTTGTCATTTTAACACTCTTGGGTGAGTCAGACTGAGGTGTGGTGAACTCTAGGTGTGGTGATCATCATTGCAGCAGATCTCGTCTTTTTAGGTCATCGTTACGACAAAGTATAACAAGTTTGGTCGAGGGAGGTTGTAGGTGGATTGGGACAAAGGGTCGTCATTGCAGCATCGTTGGGAAAGTTAGGTCGCCATTAAGGTGGGATATGAGGAGGAAACCGATGTTGCATCAAACTCTATCAAGTTCATCAACACTATGTCAAACTGGGGAAAAACTCCTGTCATTGCAGCAGATTGAGATAATATCGTCGCCATTGTGACAAACTTGAGAAAAATCACTGCAACATAAAGTTTGGGAAATAAGTATTTTACCCAAAGGAATCAATCCCAAAAAAATCTGTAACTAATCATTTTGTGAAAGAAACCAAGTGTTATTCAAAGTAAGAAAAAATTTAACAAGGGGCCCATCATATACCAAATTGAAAATAATGGGGGAAGGTAGTTACAGCAGCAACAAGTTGCTAATGCATTGAGTAGGAGAGTGTTGTTGTTAACAAAGACATATGAAATGGGTAGAATTGTTATATATTTTCTCATTTATTTTGAAGCACAAATTAGGAAACTCTAATAGGGTTGCTAATACATTGAGTAGGAGAGTGTTGTTGTTAAGTACTATAATTGTTGAAGTTGTGGGTTTAGATAGCATGCAATTTTTTTATGAAGATGATGCATATTTTGTAGAGATTTGGAAAGATTGTAAAGAACGATGGGGTGTGGATTGGAATCCATACTTGTAGTTTTTCATTAAAAAATGATTCATGTTTAAGAATAACAAGTTGTGCATATCACGAGGCTCTATGAGAGAGAATCTCATTAGAGAGCTACATAGTGGAGGATTGAGAGGTCATTTTGGTAATGACAAGAATAGAGTCTTGGTTGAGAAAATATACTTTTTGTTGGGTATTGGGAAAGATGTGAGAAGGTTGGTTGAAAATTGTAGGATATGTCAATCTATGCAAAAGGAAGGAGTCAAATGCAAGTTCGTATACACCATTACTTGTACCATAGAAGCCTTGGGATGATGTGAGTATGGACTTTGTTTTGGGATTACCAAGAACTTAGAGAGGTAATGATTCCATGATGGTGGTTGTGGATAAGTTTTCAAACATGTCACATTTTATTGCAACCAAGGAGAAAAGTGATGCTATCAATGTTGTTGCTTTACTCTTTCAAGAGATTGTTCGGTTGCATGGATTACCATTGAAAGAGTATCACTTCAAATAGGGATAATAGATTCCTAGGAAATTTTATGGAAGACGTTCGGGTCTAGATTACGATTCAGTTCTTCATAGCACCCACAAAGAGAAGTTGTGGTTAGAATTATTGGTTATTTACTAAGATATATGGTAGGAAATAAACCAGAGCAGTGGGATTTTATTTTAACGTAGGTTGAATTTTCCTATAACAACTCAGTGAACATGTCTACATCGAAGACAAATTTTCAAATTGTGTATTTCATCACCAAACTGAGTGATATATTTGGTGAGTTTTCCAAACAAAGAGCATGTGAAGAGTGTATATGCAAAATTGTTTACATAGTCCATGAGCATGATAGGAAATAATAGTAGCAAAGTAATGAGAAGTACAAGGAGAAGGCAGATAATAAAAAAAACAAAAATGAAGGCATTACAAAAGGGGATTTGGTGATGGTGCATCTACAAAAAAAATAATTACTAGGGAAACATATAACAAGTTGAAGCATAAGAATATAGAACTATGCAAAATCCTTAGAAATATTTTTTATAATGCATACAAATTGGATATACCATATGCCATAAATATTTCACCAAACTTTAATGTTACAAATACTTATGAGTATCATGAAGGCCCTATAGAAGCGAAGGCAGTTGGGAAAGAGAAACTGGTAGATTGGTATAAGCATATTCTAGTAAAAGAGAAAGACGAGGTTAAAGAGGTGTTGGATAAAATAATTAGCCACAATTCAAGAAATAAAGAGTGCAAGAAATATCTAGCTAAGTTGAGAAATATAGATTCAAATGATAAATCATGGATATCAAAAGAGGAACTTGGTCAACCTGTCGGACCATATTCATTTCAAAATTTGGTAATCATCCCTTATGAGCGGGACATCATGAAAATTTTCAACCAGGGAATTTTGATGCAAGAGCATCCCTGGGGTTTTGGAATTCCTGTATCACCCAAAAAGAAATATTTTCCATTCAATTTCAATTTTTGTTTCAAGTTTTTTAGAGTTCTAGTGCACAGTACAAACAGATAAATTGGGATCAAAAGATAAATTTGAAATATGTTATAGAAGAAAAATAATTATATCTTTGCACCAAATTTCAAAAGAAGATATGAATTTTAGACCCCCTGCAAAAGCCCAAAACTAGCATGGAAGTGAAATTTCTACGCATGCAATGACTTAGTATCTTAATTGGCGCTTGTTTAATTTTAGGAATCAACATTTGAAAATTTTACAATATGTCAAGGAAACTTATTTCTATTTTTCAACAAATTTTAACCACATTTTAATACTGCACAATCTTCAAAAACTCGCGCATGGTTCGCTCCAAATAGTGTTTCTGCAAAGATAGGTGACTAGTATTTTGATTGGCACACTCTCATACATTGGATTTGAGGTCTAAAATTTGGATATGATGTATAGGACACAATTATCTATATTAACACCAAATTTATTTAAAAAAATTATTCATTTTAAGTACCATTCACAAGATGTGCCATGTTCAAAGACTGCATGCAAAAAATTTTAAAAACAAGGGTTCAATGTTTTTCCTTGCACACAACCAATATTTGGAATAAGAGTCTGACATTTTTACAAGATGCAGAGGATATAATCCTCTACATTTCCCCAAATTTTCATAAAATTATTGAGTTTAATTTGGTCAAATAATTCAAATACAGAGCACAACATGGCTAGTCTAGAATTTACGCATGAGCATATTTTTCTAATTTCTGCTTTGAGTATTAGAAGTTTGAATTGTGAATTGTTATTGGAAGGTCAATAGACTATAATTGGCTTGTAATATATGAATTATGTAATGTTTGAGATACCCAATAAAATGGAAATCCTTGGGAGTTGAACAGTTAATTGCTAGCATAATATTTAAAGCCTTTATGTGGTTGAGCCCTTTGATCTCTCATAGATTAGTTAGTAGAGTTAGTGTAAGTATAATCAAAAGACCTTGATGATTTCATGATTGTATAAAATTGAGAATTGATGTATTTTCATTGAATGAATGAATACGGAGTTCCGTGTTGTTGATTCATGTGTGTAATCTCTTTGTAAATTTGTATTGTTTATGTTGTGAGTTTTTGTTGTGCGATTCTAGTCGCAACCCAACATTTCATCGGTTTGCATCGACTCCTTGAGATTTAATTCCATGCCATTAACGTCTATCTTAACATCCTTTGGTGGTTAGGTCTTTAATTTCTTTGTATCCATATAAAAATTCCTACAACCCATCTATTTCAAACAACAAAACAAATTAGCAAAGTCTCGAGTTAGGACTTTACTTTCTTTGGAGCCATATAAAAATTCCTACAATCCATCTATTTCAAACAACAAAGCACATTAGCACTTGTTTCAAAAATTATTGAAATGATGAATTGGAACTCGAAGGTATATCAATCTTGTTTTGGAACACAAGTCTATCATTCAAATTCCAAATTTTGCTTGGGTCTTGAGTGAACATTAAAAGTTCAACAACATAGTTGGACCATGATTTGAGCAAAATCTTCCTCCAAATGAATTGAATAGCATAAGAACTTAGCAAATTCAATTAGTGTTTACTTCCAACAAGAAGTTTAAAACCAAAACCCATAAATCAATCAGCGATGCCCTTGCCCGGACTATCTAAAGTTTGAAATGAAGAGTGTTCCCACTAATTTATAATACAATAATTCAAATCAAATAGAGTAGGCATGTGCAAGGGAGAAGTGACAACTCAAACATAATAAAGTGAATGAACCCCATTCTAATAAACATAAAATAATGACATGGAGCTTAGCTATTTGCTACTAAACACAACTACTCAAGAAAACATGCAACCAATAAAAGCAAAGCATATTTGAATTCTAAAACTATTTATGATCTCAAAATTCCCTAAATGATACAAGTTACCAAGTAATGCTTTATTTTAAGGTGGGTTTTGGCCTACCTAGTACTTCTAATGGAAAATTTTAGGGGTGAAATTTCAGCCATGTCCCAAATGTTGACTAGGTGAATATTTATGTGGTAGTAAGTTAAAAAAGGAGAAATAGTTAACCCCATTTTTTTTAAATATGTATATAACTATTAGCACACGGGTTTTTATGAGAGAGAAAGCTCGAAAATGGTTTTCGCCCATGGTTTTTAGAAGAGGGGCTTGAAAATGGTTTTCACCATGGTTTTTAAAAAAGAGGGACTTGGAAATGGTTTTATTTTCTCATGCAATGATAATCAATTTATACTTTTTAAATTTGCAATATAAAATAAATACATGTATTTGAAATGAAATTTAAAAAATAAATATCATATAAAATATTTTTCGATTCAAAAATTCGAAAGCATATTCCACATTAATTAAAAAAACATATAATTTATTCTTAATTAACAAAAATGAATAAACAAATTTAAATATTTATAATTGTAATACATTAAATTTTATATTTTATATTTAGTTGGAGACTTTAGAAGGTTTTATGGTTTAGTGAATGATTTGCATTTTACAAGATTCTATAATTCCATGCCAAAAAATTATATATACATATTATATTATTGGTAAAATAGAATTCACACTCTCCCATGTATCATGGGGATTCGACCATTTACTTACATATATATTTAGGGGGGTTCTTAAGATTTTCCTTGGTACTTGTTCATGATGATTCGGGTGGGAATGATCAACAATCCACAATATCTTTACAATTCAAACGTCGAATGTTTACAGGTCCTCTATGAATGCTTTGCAACTCGAACTTCTGAGTAAGTTCAACTTCTTACTCAAAGGAAAACTAAGGCAACAAAGCCAAATTCGAAAACCTTTAGTGCTTTAAAGGTTAGGGCAATCACCTATCATATTGAATTCAAACATGAATGAAAGATTTGTAGTGATTAAAAAAAATTGGATCCTAATTCACATTAATTAAAAGGATAATAGGTGTAAATGCGCCCTCAATGTGTAGGTAGTTTAAACTCCTATGAGACCGCACCATCCAAGCAATGATGCATCAAGCAAATTTCAAACATTTGAAACATCCACATTTAAATGGAGGCTCGATGAACTATCAATGTTGTTCGAGAGTTTTTTACGCAGTGTTCAAATGTGGAACAATGAATTATCGAGGCACTTCGAAAGTTGGCATTTTGAATGCATGTAACAACCTAATAACATCATCATGCTTGTTGATTTTTTTTGGAAATGTACAACTTTGAAGGAGGGGGATGAATGATGTTGATTCAGACCTCTCTGGTGGCCTAGTAGACTATCAAAGCATTGACATATTTTTTAAGGTACTGAAGTTCGGAAAATGCCCAATGGAAAGAAGTTAAAGATGACCTTTTGAACTTGAAATCTTGGGAATTTCAAAATGATTTTGATTTGGGTGATATACCTATCAATTCATTAAGTTCATTTGAAACTCGTGGCATACATGGGACTTTGCAATGGAGCCACATGCATCAAGGTCTTCCTAAAGTTCAGTTGTTTGAATCATAAGAATTACCCGGTAGCGTTATTTGGATTCCTTCTATGTTTTGTCTCATTTGGTGTTTCTAGAAGCACAATGAACTAGTCATTGGCGGTAAAGTCTTGGAAGCCACTCATGTTTATTACTCTTTATGTTGGGTTCCATCCCCCAACGTTTACCAAAGGATGTAGAAAGTCTTTCACGAATTTTTGTGGAACAATGTGGATGGCAAAAAGGGATTCAACAGGGTTAATTGAAACCTATGTAGGGAGGTATGGGCATGATCAAAATGCACATGTAGTGTTGAACACTTTGTGTTAAATAGGTCATTTACGCGATTTAGAGAAAGAAAGCAAGGAAAATCTTATTCGTAAATTATATGTTGTTCGATGCCACTCTAGGAAAAATTCCATATAAGTGACAAAACCTTCAAACATTATTTATGACTTTGGCCTAAGTAAATAAAAAATACCTTCATGGATAAAAGGATATGGAAATATTGGGAGGCTACTAAGCCTCACTTATGTTGGAAGGGTGAATCCCTTAGGCCCAAGCCTTTCTTTTAATAACCAACATATCTTGGGATCCCTTTTCATGAAAAAGGTAAAGTGATTGATGAAAATGAGTGGATATTAGCGTACATATATTCAAACAAAGGATTAACATGGTTAAGGATAATGTTGACAAGCAAACCACGAGACTATGCACCTCAGTCAATTATGGCAGTCCTTCAAGCTCTATTTGCTTAATGGAAGCACTAGAGATAAAATGAAGCCAAGGCCTTCAAAAATGTAGACCTGCTTATAGATGGAAATCATTATGTTAAAAGCCCACTCTATGTGGTTAGATTGACCTTCAAAAATGTGAACTTGCTTATAAACAAATCAATGTGAATAAATCCCACTCTAGGTGGTCAACTTAACAAGTTGTGAAGGATTAATCTAACAAGTTGTGGGGCTCTTCTAGCTACATAGCATATGGAAGCTTTTTGTGGATCCCAAGAAGGCCTTTTTTCCTAGTCTCTAATTATTAGGGCTTAGCTTTTGTCCAAAGGCTATCCCAGTTAAGAATATCACAACCAAATACTCTCTCTATGGCAAACTAAAAGTTTGAAACCTCTATTTTGGTTATGTAGATATGTTAAATCTATGTGGAAAGAGTGTCTAACTTTTGTAGTCAGTTATCTCCTAGAAATTCACCATATTAGATAAAAAAAGTCTTTAGGTTATCAAGTTCAATGCAACATAGCAACTTATTAGGATAGAAGTCCTTTATCTTATATGGAAGGAAAGGAATGAAACTTTGTTTAACAAGTCCCATCCTATCATGTTTTTTTTCTTGATATGAGAGCCCTTTAGTATGTGCAAACCTTCATTTGCATATTCCTATTGAAGAACAAAAGGTCAAGATGGTCACTGCACACCTATGCCAATCCCTAGAGCATTGTGGGTACTTGTACCATGATTAAGGAACCCCCTGCTAACTCTCCAACCCCCTTGGCCCACTCCAACAAATCTCGGTAGTTGAAAGGAAGGCCTATCCATCTAGTTGGTTAGGTTGTTAGAGAGAAAGGGGAACAACATCACAATGGGCATCCCCCACTGCATTCCTCACCTAGATCTTGTTATCTATGATGATGAAAACCCCCCCTAAGCTTAAGTATTGTAAGGATGGACAAGATCCCATTAATCTAGGCATTGAATATGCAAATGATGGTTAGGAGTCATCCTTCAAGGATTGAAATGATTGTCCTCTTAATGTGGGAATGATTCTTCCGACTACATTAATTATGTTGGTTATCAAAGCTCTCTTAATTCGCATGTTTGTTGGTCACACTTATTTTAGGCCAATTATAACTAGCCTTTTTCTACATCTTATAAATCCAAATGACCATTTTGTTCTTATGGTCTATAAAAATTTTACTAATGAAATCCGACCAAGACATAATTTTTTTTCACACTTGAAAGAAAACTTTATATTAATGAAAAGTTGTGTCATAGATACATATCAAAACTCCTTACCAAGAGAAAAACCTGTCAGTCCAGTAAGAATCCCACTAAATGTGGAGAAAAACAGCCATACATAGTCCATAAGAAGCACATGTCTAGAGGTAACAACAAACAAAATATTCCAGTTCATGGACATCTAGCTCAAATACATCAAGTGGCCACACTAACAACGAACTGTGGAGACTATACATTCTCTGAATTGTACTCCCAATAAATATGGTTGACGAAGATCTGTTGAAAATGACCAACAAGAACCTTGACCCGCCAAATCCAATGAGATAGCTCCATGGTATGCAATTGTTTAGCATTATTTTCCCAATCCACAATAGTTTTTGAATCACCCAAAACAGTAAGAGAAAGTAAATATTTCTTAAAGGCAAACCATAACAAACCCCAACCTGCCAATAATTCAACCTTCGTATTAGTTCCTATGCCAATTCCCATCTGAAGCCTATAAACAAGGTCAAGTTAGAGCTTGATCACCATCCCAACACCACAAATACCTCCCTGTTCCACACCATCAAAAAAACCAGTTATATCATGATTTATGATAGGGAATTTGATGTTTTTGGCTCTTCCCTTAGGAAGAGTGCACCCAAAAGAATGTAAACAAGCTAAGGCCTTCAAACTGATCATCCTCGGGTCAGCTCGTCCCTGCTAAAACAAAACATAATTCCGTGCTCTCCAAGCCACCCAAAATATAGCCAAATGATAGTCCAAAGAGAACATAGAGGTCTTTATCCACACAGAAATATTTTCATGCATACTCGTCCTATCCCAGTTAAATATCGGATTCGAGAGACCACATAAGTGCTACCAGAGACACAAGCACCAAACAAGTGTTCAACTGTTTCAAATGCATTGGAGCATAAATATCATCTACCTGGACCCTGCACACCTTGTTTCTGAAGAGCATCCCAAGTCAATATCTTCTGATGAAAGCACAACCAACCGAAACACTTGATTTTTAATGGCAATTTACCAGTCCATAACCTTGAGGTCCACCATGAAAACCCAGGGTCCAAATGAGTCTTAACAAGGTAACTATAGGCCAATTTCATTGTAACACAACCAAATTGCTTGTTAATATCCCAGATTAATTGATCACTAGCATTTGTAAGTGAAATACCTACAAATATCAGAGCATTAACATAAGCATCCCATTCCACTGCTAACTCCACATAGAGATTGAGATCCCACGAGGAAAGCCAACATGGCCTCAAAGAATCCACCTCCGAAAAAATACGATTGAGTGTAGTAATATTTCTCTCATGCAGGTGACAAATCAAATGACGAGAGAGAGTAAAATTCCCCCCCATACCACAATCGGATCAAACCCCACAAATATATGGCTGCCTCTACCCACCTTCCAGCAAAGATTAGAAACAATAATCGACATTGTCCACAGCAAGCTACGCCATATCACAGACCCATTAACAACCTGAGTCAGTCCAGATCTCATCCAATACGCTAATGGTAACCTCCGCATGTACTTACCTCTGATAGTCCTCCCCCACAGGCCATATGTGGTAAGAGCCCGCCAAAGACTTTTGGCACACAAGGATTTGTTAAATATGCTCATGTGTTTTATCCCCCCATCGCATGCTTCTTTTGGGTTGGAGAGTCTCTCCTTGCCAGCTAGATGAAACTTTGCTTCCAATTGCTTACCCCGCCAAAGAANTGTTAAATATGCTCATGTGTTTTATCCCCCCATCGCATGCTTCTTTTGGGTTGGAGAGTCTCTCCTTGCCAGCTAGATGAAACTTTGCTTCCAATTGCTTCCCCCGCCAAAGAAAACTAAAGACAAGTCTTCGAATAACAACAATCACTCCTTCCGAAACATGGAGCAATGAGAACCAATACATCGGAATGCACTATAGGACAGAGGTAATAAGAATCAAATGCCCCCCGAGGGACAACCATCGAGAAGTCCAACCATCCAATTTCCTTTGAATTTTCATAACAAGTCAATTCCAGTCCTTCTTCCTATAACAGTTGGTTTTTAAAAAGTACCCCAAATACTTCAAACCGTAGTCAATATACAACATCTTGAAAGCAAAGAGGTTAGAAATATGCCCCATTGAAGACTCCACACTGCAATTATGACTAAAAGAAGACTTATGCAAGCTGATAGTCAATCCCAAGGCCAAACTGAAAGTATTTAACAATTCCTTAATATAAACCCACTCAGAGAAAGAACCATCCCCAAAGATCAAAACGTCATCAACGAATAAAATATGGGTCATGTATTGTCCTCTCGATACCTTGACCCCCTTAATCCACCCTTAATCTGCCCTTCCTCCTTTGCCTTCTGAAACAACCTATTGAGTCCTTCGATAGCCAAAATAAAAAGATAAGGCGATAAAGGGCACCCTTGTCTGATATCACGTGATCTTTTGAAAAAAGACATTAAGGAGCCATTAAAAAGAATGGAAAAACTAGCCGAGGAAACACAAGACAAAATCCAATTCGTAATGTCTAGTGAAATACCAACCTACAGAAGAATGAGGCATGAGAAAGACCAGTCAATTTTATCTTAAGCCTTTTCCAAATCCAGCTTAAGGATGAAAGTATTTGGTTTCTTAATCTTCACCGAATGCAAACTTTCTTGCATGAGCCCAATCGCATCTAAGATTTGACGACCAGGTAAGAAACCAAATTGTTCGACAATCACCACTCGCCCCACGACAGGTTTCATTCTCTCCACAATAATCTCCGTCGCCACTTTATACAAAAGATTGCACAAATATATGTACTCCTCAAAACTTTTCGTCTTATCCACTTTGGGAATAAGAGTGATGTGCGTAGTATTTAAACCCTCTAAGACCACGCCAGAGCGTCTAGTATCCTCAATAGCCTTGGCCACAACACTTCCCAACAAATTGACACTATCCACCTGTCAAGACCCAGGCTCTTGTCTTTCTTAAAGCCTTAGAGCCTTTAACCGTCGCGAGAACCTCAGATTCCGAAATGACACTCCCGATATGGTCACAATCCGCCTTATCAAAAAAATGTGGAAGGTTCCTAATAGTAAGGAGTTGCTTGGAAATGCACAAACCTTCCTGAGCAAAATAAAGGTCTTGAAAATAAGACCTCGCCGTTGATTGAATGGATCTATGATCATGTACAACTTCACCTCCCACACCTTTGGCTTCCCAAATCGAATTAAGGTGTCGTTTGTTAGCAAAACTGTGGAAAAATTTTGTATTATCGTCACCTGCCTTAATCCAAGATTGCCCTGCTCTTCTGACGCAATGTTTCTTCCTTATAAAACGATAATTTTTGACGCGAAGATTCCAAATCAAGCAAAACTTGCTTCCTCTCCACAGTAAAGAAATGCGCATCCACTTCCCAAGATAGACGCTGAATAGTTTCCTCTATTTCCCCTAGAGAGCAGTCCATGGCCTTTTTCATATTGCTTTCCCATCCAATAACATCAAATTTCAATTATATAATGTGTAGTCATTACGTAAGTCCATCCACTTTTTTATATGATAAAATTTCATATACATATAAAAACTTTATTAATAATTTAAAGAGGAAAAAAACATTTTTATTAAACTTAGTTAGTCTCATTTTCCCAGTCTATTCTTAATTTTACCTAGAATATCTATTCCTCGCCTAGAATATATATTCCTTGGTAGAAGTTTAAAATGGAAATGTTTTCCTATGATAAAATCCCACCACTAAACATGTCATTACGATTTTAAAAAACGTCTCGTTAGTGGTTGAGCATTGGTGGTTGACAAAGGCAACCCTTGCTTGCTTGAAGAAATGAATGTTTACCCCGTCCCTTTGATAGTGTTGTAAATACAAGCAAGGCGCCCGAGAGTTGGGAGTTGACTTGTGAACATGTCAAGTATTAACATGTGAGGATGAACGGATGGAAGGACTCGTTGTCTCAGTGCGTGCTTCACTATAGAACCAAAAATTCAAAAGAATGTATGTATATGCCGTGTCATTGTTAATGGATGTTTCAATTAGAGGAACAAGATGGCAAAAAGAAATTTTGTTGAATCTTTATTTAGAAAGTTCATAAATGGAGTTGGTTATACCAAATGGGATAGGCACAGATTATTTCATTTCTACACCTAAATTTAATCATTCAGCAAGAGCCACTGAAACTGACAGTTCTTGTCACGGAGTGACAATTATTGTTAGGTAGTGAGATCTGAGACTAATGCAAATTATTTGCATTTAGGAAGCTTGTCATTGTACAATCTCCTCTTTCAAGTTAATGACCAAGCCTGCAACAATAAGCACAATAAAGTTTTACATGTGAGTAGACATGAGCGATATTATTTAATGTCATAAGATAAGATAACTTCCCCTGATTACCTGAATCCTCCCATCCTGAGATCCACTGAATAAAACTTCCCCATCTCCATCCTTATCCACTGCCAAGCAGATAATTCTGTTATTTCCACCACCACTGCCTCCTCCCGCATTTAGTGATCCTATTCTTTCCAATCTCTCTCTCGACCACACCTCAATAATACCTGATTTGGACCCCAGAAATATGAAATCATTGTTTACTGCCATAGATCTGATCTCTGCTGTCGTTGATAAAGAACCCACAAGAGCTTTGGTAGAAAGATTCCAAACCTTTGCCGCCACATTAACAACAAATGCTTATCAACTGTCTGCAATCCATCTAGTCATAATGGATGTCTCAAAGAGAATCCAAACCACATGTTAAAACTTATTAGGGGTAAAATTTTCAGTTAACCTTCTTACCTTGGCAGCCACACCATCCACTACCGAGCCACCGGCATAGAGATGATTGTCATGGATTTGAAGGGCATAGATGGAATTTTTCCCAAGTAACTTTCTCACTCCTGAATCAAGAGTGCGTACTGTACCACAATTTAAATCCATCTCCTGCAGTTGTAAATTCAAATGAGTTACGTTTATGTTTTTGACCACCAAATAATGGTTCTTGGTGGCAATGCAATTCAAACATGAAAGTACTTTACTCTTATGATTTATTTATGAAATGAGATTGCTTCAATTCTGCATGAATTGTACATGTAAAGAAACAACCTCTCTGGTTATATTTCATTATTTTCTATAAGCAATGGGAAAGAAGTGAAATGGTGGTCCATCCTGAAAGCACATTTATACCTGAATACTATAATCTGTGCAGCCACAATAAACTTTCCCTTCTGCCATGGCAATGCACTTAACATTCTTGTTAGGAATAGCCAACTTCGAGCTTCCATTCCAATTATAAATCTGCAACTCTTAGCATGAGATTGACAATATCCAAGTACATATGTCATCTGCATTACATGAAGAGCATAACCCTTTTTGAAATCACAATATTACAAAAACTGACCTTAACTCCAGTCCCTTGAGTGATAGAGCAGGCCATGCCAATGTTAAAATAAAGGGCTTGTATTGGGTCTTTCATGTCATGGATCTGTATACAATGAATTTGCTCTCGTCCTATTGCCCAAGCCTGCATAATAGAATAAATAGCTATGTAAACCCCAGTAAAAAAATGACATGAAAACAAAAAGGAAATCAGCCAGCAGCAAAACTTTGTATTGGCAAAATAATGAGAAATTTTCAAAGGATTTACACATTTGTTGGTCCTAAAGCATATCGAAACGCACCCTGACAGTCTTGTCCAGAGATCCAGTGTATAAAATTTCTCCTGGTTGCGTAACAGATATTGAAATAATTGGCTTGGCATGCTCTTGAACTTCTTGAATCAGATGTAGAAGCATTTTTCTTCCATCCCACACCTTAACACTCAAATGAAATTTGAGTGAGAAACCCCTGAAATTTGAGTGAGAAACCCCTGGGGCAAAGCAAAAAATATGAAAAAGAGCTAGGAAAGGATACCTTCAATGTGCCATCGGAGTGGCCACTAAAAATTCGATCTCCAAAATAAGCAAGTGAGCAAACCTCTCCATTCACGCTGGAATCTACTCGAGCTAATTCTGCAAAACTGCAAAGCTTGGACTGGTAGCCAAAAGATTTATGCCATTGTTAGTAGAAAAAAGTGTCTGTCGCAATCTTGATAGCTCATAATGGGGGATGGGACTTACAATGTTCACAAATGGAAGGGTAAGAAGAGATCTGAGTACATCAGCTGCTGATGAAGAGAATTTCCTTAGTTGCCTTAAAGGTTCACATATTCCCTTTACATATGTACCTAAATCTTTTAATCCCTCTGTGCTTTGGAATGAGCAAAGAGTGTAAATCAATAAACTGTCATGGAACTTGAAACAACCCTGTAAATCGAATAAGAATTATAAATTTCTAGAAAAAGCAAAAATTACCTGAATCATTAATAAAGCTAGTCAAAGCAAGTGTTGCAAGGATTCTTTCTTCCAAATTCCTGGATGATTGCAAGACCATAACAAATGGTTCCAATAAGCATCGACGAGCTACATCCCGAACACCTGTATCTGGTAAGACCTTCAGCATATATGTGAGCCATGTTGCTGCAACAAGGCAAGGTCTTGCTAGCTCCACAGAATTGTCTTTTAGGCATTCTCCCAAAGCTTCAAAGACTGAACCAAATTCAAAGTTCACAAGAACAAATACCACTCTTCTATCCCAATCTTTAGCTGCTTCCTCTTCATCCTATATAACATTTAGCAGAAGAAACTGAGAAATTAAACAAGAGGTCAGAAACAACAGAAACCAAAGGTATTTCCTTTACAATGATTTTCTAAATTAGGAAAATCTTACCAGAAATTCTGGTGATTCACTTTCCAAATTCAGCAGTTTCCCAGATTTCATCATAGCGTTATAATGTTTGTTGAAACCTGCAGTTCTTAGTAACCAGACCTCAGTAAGAGGCTTGCCAGATAAGGAGAATCGGCCTGAAAGAGCAACTATAGTTTTTGCTGAATTTATCTGAGAAATAAGAGTCTCTTTAGCTTTTAGGCCTTCAACCAGTGTCTCTATAGCTTCTTCACGATACATGCTCATCTTGCGAGGTTCCGCCTGTAAAATAGAATTATGTTAGTTATCAGCTCCCACTTCTTAGATCAGGGAAACAATGGTTACAAGCTTAAACACTAGGCTAAGGAATTAAAACATAAAATAGAGGAATTTTGACCAGAAGATCAAGTTGAAGAAGAAGACTTGCAACAACCGGACATTGCTCCAGTGGGGCCATCTGAAGATATGCAAGAAGCATATGCATTGTACTGAATGCCCCCTCATCCTTTATGATTTGAAGAACCTGAGTGTGGAAAGTCCGCCTGAAGCCAACAAGTCATCATCTTAAGATGTTTTTCTTAGCGTCTAAAGTTTTCTCTGGCATCTAAGAGATAATGCATATTGTTAAATTATTCTCTTAAAAAGTCCATCACACTCAAAAGATACATTGACATACATATACCCATGCTTTGAATAAATATCATACTCTCCAGCACTGAACAAAAAATTAAAATTTCCACTGGACTGATAAATATATTATGATTAGGAACAAGATGGGGAAATCCATTAGGCATCTCTACTCTAGGTCGAGGTTCTAACACTACAAGCTCATGTTGTGCATCAGAAGACCTAAAGAAATACAGAAGATAAAAGGTATGGTGAACAGGATGTACAGCGAGGCACCATAGCTGCAAAGTTAGCTGAGCCAGTGAGAAGCGTTCCAGCTAGTGTATTGGTTTGGAAATTAAAATGAAGCACTTTAAATTGTTAATGAGCGAAAATTGTTACTTCTGGTAAGGAGAGCCCTGAATACAAAGAGGTATGATCAATAAAGTGCATAGAGTGTCACTTCTCAATAAAACCTTAAAATCCAGAAAGGGAGGGCAAGGGAGCAGTGAGGACAGAATTCCATTAACTGAACAATAAAAATACTTGAACTGCAAGAGTCCCTGGATATATTATGCTAATAGACAAGTAACATAATATATCTACATCACTGGAGTAACTGATTATTGAAGGGAACATAAAGTTGGAATATAAGCAAATTGTAAACGGGACTTTTCTCTGGATTAACAGGTTATTGAAGGAAACAAAGTTGAGTTATAAGCAAATTGTGGAAGGGACTACTTTTCATTGTTCAGCCACAATAGTTTACTGACTAAGAAAGCTTTGAAGAGAAAAGTAGAGTAATCTGAACAGAGATTTTACAAAAGCTATGAATCCAGAAGTTCCTGGGTGAAAGAACCTTGAAGACAATGACACAAGGATTCCCACTTAAGAGAACCTAGAAAAGAAGAATGTAATTTTCATAAAGACTAAATAATGCAAGCCTCAAACTGGACTAATCTGTAAGAGCATTGGAGGACTAGGAGATTGAGTTAAAAGAGTCTCTGGATCTGAGAACTTCACCTATTCAAGCAAACAAGCTCCGAAATGAAAGCAATGACAGTGCTTCTTTCCCTGTCATTGCCAGTGTGAAAAAGTTCCAAAATTGGCACCAACCCAACTCTGTGAGCAATCAAGCTTCTGCACCTTCCATTTGCTTGAATACAGTAAAGAAGAACAGAAACTGCAGAAAACCTCACTTTAATGTTTTTACATTTCGAGCTCTTGATGAGAGCAGGAAGCCCGTTCAAAGAAATAATAGTGAGAGCATTCAATAATCTGCTGCTGTCATCTCCACCTCCAAGTATCCTTTCCAGCATCATTATGGCAGCCTTCTTTGGCCGAAAGCACATCTGAAAATGTGTCTCTTTCTTTTCAATATTTGTGATAATTATATGGACCAGAGATGGAACAAGGTCATGAAATGAAAGCTGTAAGGAAGATGGTTTCAATTGATACATAAGAACAGCAGCCTCAACAACTCTTTTCTTTAAAAGATCAACCAGACACTCAAAATCTGAGTCTGCCTTGGTAAGAATTTGGGCCACAATATCATTTGCAGATACAAGCTCTGAAAGAATGTACACAGTTGCTTTTAGTATCTGCGCATCAAGAGAATTGGAGAGTATTTCGACCAATCTATTTATTGTTGCTGGTCTAACTAGGAGCGATTGAATGGTTGTCTCTCCTTTACATCCTTGCCATACTCTTGCGATGGTCAAAACAGTTGATTCACAATCCTGCAAATCCTTGGAAGTAGAAAGGATTGAAACTGATGGTATTAGTTCACTCATCATTGTTTCAAGAATAGTTGGACTGATTACACTGGTTGGAGAAGAAATTGAGGTTGCTCTGCTTATAAATATCCTATCATATTTTACCCCGGTACAATTAATATCAGGGTTTAAAACCAGATTTGAATTTAAGCCCTGCAAGTAAATACCATTTAAAGAATTTGCATCAAGAGAGTTTGAAATATGAAGTATCGGTGTTTCAAAGAAACTGAATTCCATGGCTAATTCAGGATTCTGTTCTTTCCAGGTACCAATGATCCTTTTCAATAAGATGTTTGTATTTGGGAGTGAAGTGCTTCCAAGAGTCTGTCTAGTGATTGGACATGTCGTGTTTCCTCTGTCTAGCCATTCCTGAATTGCTCTGCGCTCATATGTTTGGCCTGTCTCCAGGGTGACTGGGTCTGTGAAAAGCTGACCCGTTATGGGGCATACAAAATCCTTTGGAGGCCTTCTTCGAGGAGTGGATTTACCAGATGAATGAACCAGAAAGCTTTGGCTTACTTCCTCTTCACTTTCTGCCGTCGATGAGGATACTGGTTTTGGAAATCTGCATTACAGAAGAGTAGCCAATTTGTTTAGCTGTTTTTTCTTTGCAGCTGTAATTTGCATCCGTGCATTACTTCATAAAATAAGCTACTCAGGAATCTATTTGTTTAAAATTTAAAAGCATGGATTGTGATTGATATTGCCTAAAATATACCTGCTTTCTGCTGAAGCCTTAAGTATTGTGTAGTCATTCTCTAATTCAGTATCCTCAAGACCTTTCTTCTTATGCTCATGCACAGCTTTATACAGATTTCCAAAGCTTGCTCTCGATTGAGTCTGACATCTCTTGATTGAGTCTGCCTGAAATTGGGATCAATAAAAAATATTAGCCTGGGTAGACCTTATGTACTGAAGAGATTTGCACTTTGAGCTATGGCTGACTAAATGAAATTGCAGCCACATAGGCTTTAAGTCTTAAAAAACATTAAAAATTATGGAAATAAACAGGGATGCATGGATGCCTGCTTCTAAAGCATTTACAGGATTAACCATTTTGAATTTGATCACTAGGGAAGCTTATAGTAAAAGGGGATTTGATGGTCCAATCAGATGCACAAACTGTCAGCAAGTAGAGGAGTTCAAATAATATATTTTAAAAAACTGCCAGTTGGCTCAAAAGTTCCGGGATGGTCTAATTGGATCTAGAACCACAAAGTTGAGTTTACAGATAAATTGGAGAAAGTTAGCAAATAGAAATTAAAATAGAGAAAATGGAGATTGGTCCAAGACAGATAAGTCCGTTAAAAATTTTATGGGGTAGTGGTCCAACTTTGATTTGCTGGAATTTCTGGCGGGGAAGGGATGGAAGGTCTTCTTAAAAGGCAACTTCAGTAGAGCAGCCATGGATTAGTATTAAGGCGACCATGAATGAAATATAGATGGAAACAGGATATGAGAATGACCCTGATGTATGAAAGGAGAAGGATGAGTTACCACGGGATGGAAGTTGATCAATGCCCTAGCCCCAGCTCTTGTTGCGAAGGATGAGATCAAGCTATGCTATGAGAACTCTGAAGGCAAATCAAAACCTCTTCTGATGAGATTCGGTTTATGCATACAAAAAAAATCCAGAAATAGGGCAACTAATAAGCTTGCCACTTAGGCTATCGAGCTCTCAAATGTGGAAAAATAGATATGGGCTAATTTATTTTCATCCTATATCGAATAAAGAACAGAAAAACCGAATTCGATTTTTAGAGAGAATCTGGATGTTGATAATTGGGCATAGAAAAGGATATGACATCAACAGATAGAAACTATCAGAAGCAATCCATAATTCACATTTATCACAAAAATGATTCCTGCGGGTAAAGAGACAGGAGGGACTAACTAGGAATCAATGGTGGAGGGAAAGGACAGAAATGGTCTTTTGACGAGCAGATTTGACACAAGGGAGATTTTCTACAAAAACGGGATAAAAAATGGAGTAGGGGAAGAAGAGATGGTGAAGCTGTGGGGCGAGATGGGAAAATGGCGTCAAGCTCATTAAACGAGAAGATTAGGCGTAAGGGAGATTTTCCACAAAAGCGGGATAAAAAATGGATTAGTGGACGAAGAGATGGTGAGGCAGTGGAGCGAGATGGGAAACTGGCGTCAAGCTCATTAATGGTGGGAACAGCAGATGAGGTCTTTTAAGTCCTTCAAGTAGTTTTAAACCAGCCTTGCCTGTTTTAGCTTCGTTTTGTTCATTTTACAGTGACAGTTTTCAGATTAGATGTGAAAAGGACGGAGAGAGGAAAGAGTTGGATTAAGGGCAGTAGCTATGGAAGGAAACGAAGGGAAATAGCTGATAGACTTGAAGAGAAACAAAAGGAATGAGAATAAGCTGTCAACATTTTGTAAGATTTCTGGGAGGATCTTGAGGTGTTGATAACACGGGAAGAAGAATGGAGGAAGGAAAGCCATGGCGGATATCATCAGGAAGATATAAGACAAAGTGGTTCAAGGATCCAGACACTATCTATGCAAAGCATAACAATTTCGCATTGGTATTTAAAATCCATTTGGAATGAATGATATTCTGGTTGGGTTTAATATTTCCATTTACAAAAAAATTGAATGTGTTTAGAATGAGATGCTAAATCTTCTTAAAGGAATAGAACATGCAAAGTAAATAAACAAGCAGCGAAGTTGGGGAGTGTAGGGAGCTGAGGTTGAACAGAGACAGTCACTGGCATGTTAAATGGAGAAGTTCGAAAGGCAGTTTCCTACACTGACGCAATTCATCATTGGTGAAACAAGCAAACTCAAGGTTGTTGTGTTGGATGAGACGGGAGAAGCGTGCAGTTAAGCAGAGAACGTCTTTGGTGACACCCTAGACAGCCTTCAACTTGGCAAAAGAACTTAATCTATATTCTAGGCCATGAGAATGAAGAGGAGTCTGATGTAGTATTTAAACTTTGCTGCTATGAAGTCTTCTTGCTGGTACTTTTTAGAAACTTGGATGGATTGTTTAAAGTCTATCGGTATGAAGCACCTTTGCCAGGCCTTCCTGTAACTTTGAATCTGTCTTGCTGCATTTTAATGGAGTATATAGTGCCCATCATAAGAGAAAAAGCAGGGCTCATTGGATGTCTTTTAGGAAATCTCTAATTTTGTATTACCAGTGTCTAATCAGGGAAAGTCTCTAATATAATATGACCAACGGCCAGTCCAAAAACTAAGAAATAATGGAAAGTTGTACTCTGTGTAACTATTTTGGATTTGGCCTCGTAATTCAGTTATTTGTACCTATAGAAAAGAAAAGAAAAATATGTTTATGGATTTGCAAATATCAAACTCATGAGGCTCCTCACTCGCAAGTTTTGAGATATTTTGAAGGTAATTCTCTTTTAAGTTTACAAATTATCTGGCTTAGAAAAGTTGTTTACTTATATTTCCACTGGTCCCAGTCTAATAAGGACCACTAATTCTAGGGTTATTTTAAGTGTGGCGCTGGAGCTGAATTGATGGACAGCATTAAGATAAGCCTTGTTTTTTATTGGCATGGCCACCCTTATGATATGTCCCTTATGCATGAAGTTTAAATAATTTTGGTTACCTCTACTTCAAGATCAGATTCTGGTGAAGCAGCCCCTGAATCTGCAAATGAATGAGTATATCTTTCTGGAGAACTGATAACAGAATCAACATCTAGTTTGAGCAGCTCTGCGAGAGAGTTGGACTTCAGAGGCCTCTTTGTCTCCAGATGTTGCAAAGAAGCAGCCTTGGTTCTGGAGGTTCTCCAAGCTGGAAAAATTACTTTTGACAACATTAACCTATCTTCTGCCATCTGATGTATTGAGGATACTCGTCTGGAGTTTTTCTGAATCCCAGATAAGGTCAAGGTTGCTTCCATTCCTGTTTTCACTTCAGATTCCACTTCAATATCACCATTGTATGCACCATCATTACTAACATTTATTGCTCCGTCCTCTTCCTCTTCCCATAGCCCCTGCTGCCATTTCTAATCATCAGGAACCAACTTAATGAAATAAATTTCCAGATCTATTAATTCCTAAGCTGATAAGAAGAAGAACAAAATTGTCTGCTCTTACACTGGCATTCCCTCCAGATAATGCTTCTGGTTCATCATCTATAATCCTGCTTCTTTTGGATGCATACCTGAGTATAAATGCCAAACCCAGCTTGAAGATTAGGAAAGCCTCCTGAAGGGATTAAAATATTTCATCGCTTATACCACAAGCATACAGTTCCTATAATTAATTTCCCATTCATGTAATGAAATTTCTCTAGAAAAGTCTTCAGCATATCTTAGGACCACATTTGCATCTCATTGAGATATGGAAACATTTATAGTGGAACCCATAATTGTTATATCTCCTAAAAATAGTAAAATCCCAAACAGAAATGAGGTTGTGCCCAGGGAGGGACATTGAATTCCAGGAAAGCGAGTCTAGATAATGAGTAAATGCAAACAGCTAGGGGATATTGAAAGCATACAACAATGAAATAGCGATAATGGCTACCTAAAGGCTAAGAGCTTCAGAAGAAAAAATGGAAATACTGGAATAGAGGGCAAAAAATGAGAGTGAGCAAACTTTATATTGAAATTACTTGATCATGTACAAATACTGATTCATGAAATTTTCTCAAAATAACATTGAAAAGAAGTATGACTTTACCTAAACTAGTGATCTTAACACTGGATCTATCATGTGTCGAGAGAAATCAAATACCTGGAGGTGCAAACCCTTCTTAGAGTGCAAAAACTTGAAGAAGGGTTTGCACCCCAAGGGATTTGATCCCTCCCAGCACATGATTGCGCCGAAGAGGCACATTCTACAGCCCAGAAGGGGGAGATGTGTAAGTCCTTCCATGCTCATCCTAGAGCTGACACGTGTCCTTTATAAAAAATAACATGTCGACTCAATTTAGATTTAAAATATTTTTTAGAACCACATATATAAGACTACAAATTAAAACCATAAGCATTCCGTTCACATTTCCTCAACATTTTCACTCTAAAAAGGGGGTTTGCAATTAGAGAGATTTGATTCCTTTCAGTGCTTGGTAGATCCTTTTTAAGATGGATCTATGCTGGTAGATCCAAAATTAAGATGGATCTACCAACACTGAGAGGGCTCAAATACCTCGATGTGCAAACCCTTCTTAGAGTGCAAAGCTTGAGGAAATGTTTGCAACTCAAGGGATTTGATCCCTCCCGGTGCATGATAGATCCAAAATTAAGATGGATCTTTCCAGGTATGCTTATATTTCCTCACTAGTAGCCAAAATTGAACTGGAATATATATATATATATATATCTTTGGTTTCGAACTTTGGATTAGAGCTGATAATGTAAAATCTTTATTTACTTAATATTTTACTATTTTATTAAAATGCCACATGTCTGCTCCACGTTGAGCACAGAATTACACTTCTCGTTCACACTGGCTGTAGAAAGCATCACTTGGCACAATGAACATTGAAAAGAAGTATGACTTTGGTTAAATGATTGTATAATCAAGGAACAGAGACCTACTTGGGCAAGTTCGATAAATTATTCCTGTTGTTCACTTTTTTACATTGGAAATGCAACCCAACCAATATGAGACATTATGTTTTCTGCTAGCATATAGTTAAAGTGTATTGTTAGATTATTTAAGCAAAAAAAATGTTGTTGACCAGATTCTGGCCATGGCTGGAACAAAACGATCAGCTACCTGTAAGTTTTGGGACAGCAGAAACTGTTTTTAACACTATTAGGAGAAAAAAATCTCTAGGAAAGTTATGCCTTCAATCCATTAAGAGGAAAAAGAAACCACTCTGCAGCCCAACATGAAGTGATAATCTTTCCAACTCACTAGAATTCAGGAGATCGTGCTGGCACAACTATGTGTTTCAATAAAATCTATGGACACATTTGTATGGCAATGGCTTATTTGGTATTAGTATGTAGCTTTAATGCTTTTGAGTAAATAGTTAGAGAAACCTTCATAAAAAATGATAAGAAAAGATGAATATGGATTGCTATACATCATTACATTGGAGATGCTTCTCCACTGCCAGCTGAAATTCCACATACATATGAAAAACCTGCACTCCTGGGTGGAACAGGTCCAAATTTTACAGACTGAGGTATCGATTCACTGAGCTCCTGTCTTGGTGTCATGGGAGGCTCTGCAATGGGCATCAAGGGCTGCATTCCCTTCTTGCTCATACAAGGATCAAAATTGATCCAATCCTTATAATAGCGCACATAAAGGCGGGTATNTCATGGGAGGCTCTGCAATGGGCATCAAGGGCTGCATTCCCTTCTTGCTCATACAAGGATCAAAATTGATCCAATCCTTATAATAGCGCACATAAAGGCGGGGATTTTCATCCAAGGACCCCTGATAAACCTTCTCTAGCTGTTTCAATCTTTGGGCCTGTTCTGGGCTCCAGTTGGAACTGGACAGTAAGGACTCCTGCAAATCACATCCAGTTGTGGAGAAAGAGGCTTGAGTAGACTCAGGCAGCACCTCTGAAAGAATCCTATGCCTCTCTTCTGTGTACCATCCAACGATGGAGCCAAGATGCGGAAGGAAGAGGCTCTCCCACAACTCTGGTGCAAAATCAATTCTAGAAAACAGAGGATCTGCAAGAAACATCTCCAAGATATGATCAACAGCATTTGTATCGTTGTTCCTTATTTTCCAAAGCAAGGCTAGATTGAGATGAGCCCAGGCAGACAGATAGGAATTAGGAATACCTGCAGCAGGGAAAATATCAAGGAGATTCAATTTTCAGCAAGCCTAAAAATCATGGTGAATTCTTAGAATTCTTATAACATCAATCATATTTATTTGGCCAACCTTTTGAAAATACAGACTGATGGGAATTAGGAACATGGAGCTTTAATTTTCAGGTAAGTTTAGAAACTTTCGTGAATTTTCATAATTCTCAGAATATGAATTATAAATATTTAGTCAAACTTCGAAAACAATTGAAAGATTCAATTGCATTATATAAAATATGACATTTTCACATAAAATAATTTTACCTGGCACATCCATCAATTAACCATCCAAATGAACAATATCAACCCGAAAAAAATTCTGACCTGCAGTGGTTTGCCTTTGCCTTTGCCTTGCATCCAACATAGCGCAAACCTGCAGCATCTTCTCTGCATGTTCTAACCGAGCTGCCTTGGTTTCTGCATTGGATGTACTTATGGCCTCTTCTAAAGCATCAATTCCCCAGTCCAAATTGGCCAAAACAGCTTGCTCTGCATACGTCACTGCTTGGTTCAGCTCCGGACCACCTTCGCCTGATCCTGATCCTGATGCTGCTAACCTCTCTGCACATTGCTCTTTGTGTTGAAGCCTTTCTTCTCTGTTTATCAACTTGTCTTGTGTGAAACTCGCTATTGCCAACCTCAAACATTTTCCAACGTTACCATTGTCCATAATGGTCTTGCTGGCCATTATGTGTTAATACCAGTTTTTGTTGCAGCAGCTATAACAATAACAATACAGTATTCCTCCTTGCATTCATTCACTCAGTCAAGACTCAACATCATACACACACTGAGTCCTGAAGTCAATTTATGAGTTTCTTTTTCAGGCATTGGAATGTCTAGTAAGCGTGAACATCACGCAGCTAATGGATTTGGTTTTGGTTGCTGTACTTGATTTCTTGTAGCTGATTTTTATTAACTAAAATGTTAATGTCTGCGTAGGAGTGCAGATTGCAATGAATGTCATAATAAAATCACGAGCAGTCACTGGGGAGTTACGTCCTCCTGCTCGGTGAATAACGTGATGTAAAATTAAATATCTCTGAATTAAATTCAGTAAAACCTCGTGACCCCATTCAATGCCATGCCCTGTCCAACTTCGATTATTGATTTGAATCACAAGGGGAACGGTGGAGGATAACAGCTATCAATAAGCACCAGTGGAACATTGCAAGGTGCATGTCCATGGTAATTGGGAATCAAAAATGTCATTGCCTGCTTGTGCTTTGTTTTAAATTCGATCCTCTCCAAATTTCGTCAGGTGGTTTTTGTTACATTACTAATTCAAACTTCTTTTGGGTTTTTGTTTACTTTACTTTAATTTAATTTAATATTAAAACAATTTTAAAAACTTAGCAATGATGAAACTTTAGATATGACATTTTGTTATATTTATGGTTTTAATTCTTTTACATATGTATTTTTCATTTATTCATATTTTTTTTCAAGGGGTTTTGGCTTATTCTAACTTAAACTGAAATATTAAATATTATATAGTATTAAGAAAAAAACATAAAATTGATAAAAATGGGTTCTGGTTTATTTTAATTCAAATTGAAACATTAAACAATTTCAGAAAAAACACAAAATTGATAAAAACTTTAATAATGAAATGTATGGGAACTCTAAGAACCATGAAATTTATGGGAACTTTAACCTTGATAGTTTGTCTACTTTATAAGAAAATTAATGTCATCTTACTTCAATGAAAGAACTATTTTAAATGCAAAATCATATTTAAACATTTTGTCATAATAGTTAATGTTTTATAAAGGTTTTGGCTCATTCTAACTTAAACCCAAAACTTTAAACAATCCCAAAAGACTAACCTTAATATTTTGAACACTAACTTTTGTTTTTAGTGTAATTTTAGGTGGAGCCTTTTCTAACTACCTTAGAAGAAAATTCACATCGTCAAATCATTATTTTATAGCCAAATCCTTTGTAAAACTCAACCTATCGTTATAATAGTTTTGCATTGGTTTTGGCCCATTTTAACTCGACCTAAAACATTAGCAATCCCAAAAAAACATGATATTGATGGGTACTCTAACCCTAGGATTTTGTCAAATTACATATTCACCAACCACCTTAGAAGAAGAGTTGTATTTTAAAACTTGACCTTGTCATCATAATAGTTCAAATTTTGTGGGAGTTTTATCCCATTCTAACTTGACCCAAAATGTTAGACAATCCAACAAAAAAAAGAAATTGGTGGGAATTATAGCCTTGTTATTTTGTCTAATTTTCGTTTTCCAGTGCATTTTTAAGTGACACCTTCTCGAGCTACCTTAGAATAAGATTCACTCTTTCTCACTTTATTGCAATCATTATTTTTAGTGTAAAACTATGTTTAAAATTTGACATTCTCATTGTAATAACTCAACCCAAAACATTAAGACGATTTAAAAAAAAACACATGAAACCGATGGGAACTCTAAAGATGGTATTTTATCAAATTTAGTTTTCAAGTTCATTTTTAGTTGCTTCTTCCCAACTACCTTAGAGAAAGATTTGTCATCTCACTTTCAATGCAATCGTTATTTTAGTACAAAACCCTTTTTTTAATTTGACCTTCTTGTCATACTAGTTCAAGTTTTGTAGCCCAACGGGATAGCTTGAGTGGTTGAGAGATGTGAATCACAAGCATGAGGTCTCGAGGTTAAATCCTCGCATTGGTTTCCTCTGCATATGTCAACATCACTCAATGTACCTACGAGGGTAGTGTTATAATATTATACACTACATCATCCTGATGTTGCTAATGTATATGCACATTGCTCTTATGTTGAAGCCTTTCTTCTCTCTTTATCAACTTGTCTTATGTGAAACTCCCAATGGCCTATCTAAAAAAAATACAATGTTACCATTGTCGATAATTGTCTCACTATGCATTATGTGTTAATACTAGTTTTTGTTGCCACGGCTATAACAATAATAATACACCATCCATCCCTTCATTTATTAAGTTAGTCAATATATACACATCATGAGTCCTTACACAATTTCTAAGTTTCCTTTTTTGGCATTGGAATCTCAAATAAACATGAACCTCATGCAAGTATTTGATTTGGTTGTGGTTTCTCGTGACTATTATGATTCAATTTGTTGTAGTTATTTTTATTAACTATGATGTTAATGCCTTACTTGCGCTTTCCTGAGTCCATGTAAGAGGACAAAATGCAATGAATGCCACAATGAAATCATTAGTAGTATGTGGGAAGTTACATCCTCCTCCCTGGCGAATAGTGTGATCCAAAATTAACTATCCCTAAATTCAATTTAGTAAAATATTGTCAACCCCATGCCATGTCCCACTTTGATTATTGATTTGAATTACAATGGGCATGGTGGAGGATAATGACAATGAATAAGAACTACCTTCGTCACTTTTCCTATATTGGCTTTGTCGAACTCCAATTTTTTTTTATCTAAAGTATAGTTTCCCTTCCTTGACTAGTTTTGGAAAAGGGATTGCCCTTAGACATCATGTGACTTTATATGCAATATACTATATGCATGTTTCATGTGCTTTGCATAATTTTGAAAAAAGAAAAAAAAATCCTCCCCTCTACCAACTAGATAGCCCTTCTCTTAAGCCTCTATTATGCTTCCTCCACAAAATTATTGTTTTTTTCCTTTGATCTTTTCAACCTTTGATATATTCCTTCTTAAAAAAATCCTTCAACATTGTTCTCAAATAGATTTTTTAATTTTATTTTTCACTTCCCTTTAGATTTTTTTTGTCTTTAGTTTGTTTTTTTCTTGCCCCATTCAACCCCCAATTTCTTCATTTTTTCAAATTCTTTGTGGGTTGTGTTGACAAGGCATAATTTCCTTGTGCAATCAGTAGGGACTCTCCCTGATGTAAGGGCCTAATTATGTTAAATGTACAGCATCAGGAGTCATTCTCTGAGCCTTCAGTTATAAAGGTTATTCCTCATGTGTTGAGGTGGATACTTTGATTTATCAAAGTTATGATGATGTAAAGTCTTGTAGTACAAGGCTCTGGACTTGTGAGTATATCAAGTGATGATTCTCATATGGACCTCTAGTTATAATAGGTACCTATGGGGTGGACCTCTAGTTATAGAGGTGGACTTATGAGTGTACCAAGTCATGGTTCTCATCTGAACCCCCAGTTATAGTGGGTACCCTTAGGGTGAACCTCTAGTTATAGAGCTGAAATGCTTTGCATGTTGAAGCGTAAATGTTGTGTGACGTATTACTAAATGTTATTTGATGTATTACTAACCATGGTCATCGATTTCTATTAAGTCTCCTTTAGAGATTAGATACCTCTAGAGTGAATTACTTTAGCATATGACTACATGGTCTGAGAGTAATATAATATGATCATAGCATGTGACAATTCTTCTGAGTATAATGTGATATGATAGATAATTAATGTTAACACATCTCGACCATGCAGTAAAGATAAAGAGATAATGCATATATAATTTGAATTGCCTAAAGATGACTAAGTGAAATCAAATTATTGAGCTTCAGTTAAAGCTACAATATGTGCTTCAGTTAATTAAAGTACTCACAGGGATTACTCCAAAATAAATCAATCAACATGTTTCAGTTAATAATAGTTAACTAAGTGTTAAGGAATATGGACTAGTTAACTAAAGTTCTTTTACTTTAGTTAAACTAAAGACGACACTTAAGTTAATCAAAAGACAACACTTTAGCTATAAAGTGTTTTGCATGATGACACTTGAGTTAAATCACAATGACACGTATGTTAGTTTGTTAACTAAGTGATCATACTTTCAGTTAGATGATGAGTTCACTCTGATGTCAATTAAGTACTAGTTAATGTCAAAGATAAAAGGCATGACACATATGTTATGCATGATGGAGATTCCAATGCACCATAATTATTATTCAAGAAGGAAATTCGTAGTTTTGGTGTGAGTAGTGCACAATTCTCATGCAACCATTCACTATTGTATGCATGCCATTGATTTTGGCTTGTTATTAATGTGTTGGGCACATGGAAAGCTCATACAATTGATCTCTATTCTCTATTGCTCAGTATTCTCTCTTGTTGGGCAATCTGCTATTGTGTAAAATCCATTCTCTACAATCTATCTATTATACTCTGAAGAATTGTTGGGTTTTTTCATCCTTGTTATTTTGAGGGTTTTCCCAGGGTATATCTTGTGTTGTGGGTGAATGATTTGTACGATTGAATGTTTCAGTGATTCATGTGTTCAGTATTTCATTTAATAAAAAATTTAAAGTTCAAAGCTCTTCATATTTGCTAAAAAATTAACAGACCTCACATTACTTATGGCCTAACCAACTTAAGAGGTAACTAATCATTTCTTTTTGTTGGATTATCATCATATAATTGTTATTCATTCTATTGTCTTGTGTTTCTTATTCTGCACTATAATTTATGGTTTCTTGCATCATAAATCTATGTATATCTTGTGGTTGTTCTAAATTTAAGGTGAAGAACACTATAAGTGGTATTATAGCACTTTCCTGAGTCTATGGGCCTCTAGAAATTTTGTAGAATTTTTTTAAGGCTAAAGAGACGTTCCAACATATTTATATAACATAAATATATTCCATTCAACAAGTAAAATTATAGTTGGGGAAGACTACACACAAGAGGCTTCACCTAGTTGGAAACCCTTGTAACCCATGTTGGTACCCCTTCAAGTAGTACCACATTAAACAACCAATGTGTACAGAATCTCACTTCCACATACCCTTGGATATATCAAAAGTCCCCTACTCAACTTAAAACTAGATATAGATCATCTAATCGACCTTCTTATGTTATAGTGGCACCAAGCACAACACTCGAGAATCTTACTCTCCAGTTTTTGTGTATTTGGGTAGTATGGCTAAGGGCATTATTGAGCCTCCTTAGTTAGAGATATAAGAGATTGGTTTGAGTATTATTGTTGGACCTTACAAGTGTATCAAAGAGATATAGCACCTGACACTCCCTTGTCCTAAAGACCCTAGAAACAATATCCTTTGTGGCTCGCTAACAAATTTCATGTATGTCTTTGTATCAAGAAGGAACTTTGAAAATATATCGTTACAGTAATACTCCACGAGAAGTAATACTCCCAACGAGAAGGTTTTTAGTGTTATAAGATTGGACAAAAGTTTCAAAAAAAAAATCCACTACAAACTCTACAATTCATAGCGGATGTTTTCACAAATGTTCCTTATAACTAAAGAATTTTGAGTGAGCAGAGGTTTTAGCGATAGTTTTGCTTTTCTATGCTCATATTGGTAACATGCATCAATGCATGTCTAATTCACAAACATCAATGTGTACATAAAATTAAACACACCAGTGTTCATATAATTTTTTGCATTGGTTCTGTCTTTTTTGTTATATGACACACCGGTGCTCATATAAATATTAGGCACCTAGTCGATCTTTTTTGTTTTATGGAGCATCGGTGCTCATAAAAAATTTAATCAATGATTTGTTCTTTATGTTTAAAATAGTTGATGCGCATACACCTAAATAAGGCACCAATGCATATTGAACTTGACACCGTTCTTTGTTACTAAGCATCGGTGTGTATTTTAATCATGCATACCATAATATTTTGAAACGATAAATACAATCACACGTTATGTTGTTTAAAGTAACAATGTTTTTTCACAATCGTTAGCACCGATGCGGTAATGTAATTAATAGGCATTGATACATATGACTCATAAAAACACATGGGTGTCTATTTTTATGCCTCACGTTGTTTAGTGAGTTCAAAAAAATACAATGCACAAATGTATATATTTTAATTAATTTTTTTTACAAAATTTCAATTGATAATCTCAAAACCAAATATTTGTTATTCTAATATTGATTTTATATTTTAATATTGTGCTTTGATATAATTATTGCATTATCTAATGGATTACACCTATGTTATCTGTAACAATGTAAATCATCCATTTATTAATTAATCAACAACGCAACATTTTACAACATTGGACAATGCAATAAAATAAGAAACTCATTTTATTATATATGAATAAGAGGCCAATCGTTATACAAAATGGGACAACGTAAACAATCACAATAATCAAAATGAAGCCAATATGTAATGGTTACACTTATTGGAAACATATCGGCATCCAATTGGAAGAATTTGTCTAATACATTAAACAAAATGTCAATATGTAATTTTTACACTTATTGTTAACATGCCATTATGCAATTGGGACAATATGATGAGTACATTAAACAAAATCCCTTATTGTCATAGACAAATATGGGCCAAAACATACAACCTGCAGTAACACTCAATTATATTGATTGTCATTCATCATTTGAACTATTATCATCACTTGAGCTACGTGTATGCCTCATTTTCTTCATCGCTTGTAGGCAATAATGTACTTGGGTTATTTAACCTAATGTTTTGTTGATCAACTTGTTTTTTGCATTCATCCTCTTCATGTTCCATCTACAAACATAGAAATAAAGTGCAATAAGTATATCTACATTCATATAGTAGGGTATACATGATTGCGTAAATCAAAAAACATATCATAGCAGCAAGTGTTTCATAAACAATACACATTCATTCAAAGCCATGCTCCATGTCACCTCTCAAAATCTATTTTGCTAGCTACACATGTACTTTGTTTCCCGCATGTATAATACTTGTTGGAGGAGCTAGTCAGCCAAGCCGACTAGATTCTCTAGTTGACTAATTGTAGATTAGGTCGACCTCATAGGTCGTGTCACTTGGTTGAACCGACATGTAGTTTCTGTAATTGTTTTGTAAACGTATATATATGATATAGAGACGATAATATATACTTTGTTCGGTTTATTGTATGAACCCGCATGTGTTCTTGGGTAATATAATTTGTTATTCTGACTATCATTCTTGTCTCTTGCTTTGTTATTGTTATATGATTCTATATGTGTATCATTGGTAACCTTGCAATCTAATTGATTACAACATTGGTTCCGTTGCCAATGGTACATATACTGGATGAAATGACTATGACTAGATGATATCAGAGCAGGAGATCAAGGATTGGTGGGAGCGTAAAATAGCGAACTACCTGCAGAACTACGCTAGAAGAAACATACTGACTATTTCCCAAGCAAAGGAGAAGTTATTCTCTAAAACGCATGAAAATTTTGTCGAGTCGGTCCCCCACTCATTAAAAAAGCTACTAGATGAAAAATCGGGTAGGTGCGAATGAACGTCAGTTACTCCATAAATTAACAAGGGGATACCGCACAAATTTTTCGAAGTGGTTCGAAAGAATTGCAGACAAAGTTTGTGAGGAGCGAGCCGTCAAAGAAAGGGTCTATATCGATAGTATCAAAGAGAGATTCTATAATGACCTCGCTAAACAATTCCTTTTTTCGTTGCCGACATTTTTTGTTCAAGTTCACGATCGACAAGGGCACAGGAAACATTGTCAAACCTCGTCCATTACTAATAACACCACCAAGCAACAAAGTGGGTGTCCAAGCAAAAGGAGTGAGAGAAGTTTGTCCAAGAAAGAGAGTGAGAGTACTTTCTAAACAAATAATCAGTTCCACCTGAGCTTTCTAAAAAGCTTTTGGGTAGTTGTTCATGTTCTAAAGTAAAGTAGAGAAATTCTCAGTCGACTAATGAAGAAAACAACTTGGCCAACAATGAAAATTCAGACTAAAAAGGAAAAAAATATAATAGTTACACACAAAAGCACTCCGGGTATACAAAAAATAGAATGGGAGAAGAGGAGAAAGAGACGGGAAGAAATTAGAGAGAAAGTTGTTGTGCTCCAACAAAAGAGAACGATGACTAGAGTGACAAAATCAGAAGGAAATCCACCAGAGTCGAGTCATGACCGACAGGAAGAGTGCGTTGATGAAGAAGTGTCACCAATGGATGAAGACTTGTGTATAGAGCAAAGTAGAGCTCTCCAAGTAGATATACCCCAGAATATAATGCCACATTCCCTGTTAAATGTTATTTAGAGTGCCCAAGTGGAGGATATTGTTGAAGAAGACCTTGGACTATGAGATGGCCAAGTAGGTGTATGGATTCAACTAGACGATGAAGGAGCTAATGTTGACCATCTTGTAATTCATCAACCACAAGAAGGGAATTGAGTTACTTTTCAACCTTATTCTTCTAATCGCAGTTTTCACCTATTTTACCAATAACATGAAGGAGCGGCCCCTAGCAAATTCCAACTTTAAATAACTCACTAGACCAATCGGAATCACCAGCAAGGATACACCAGTCTCAACAAAATTTTACTTGGATATCATCAGAAGGAGTCAACATAAATCAACTTCTAATCGAAAGTGAAACAACTGTTACAGATAAAACTTCTGACAAAAATGAAAGTTTTGTCGAGAGTAGCTGTGAAAGAAACTAAGTTACAAAAAATAACACACTACCACCACCCCCACCAACTGAAGAAGATGTAGACGACGATAACATGGAACACATGTCTTCCCATATTCCACTCTATGAGGGAGATGAAGACCCCAAACGACACGGGTTCCTGTGTGAGTCAATATGGGAAGCAAATACTGTTACCAGTGAAGAACGTTAGATGGTGCATTTTTCCGATGCTCTGCGTAAGAAAGCATTGACTTTGTATATGACATATATGGAGAAAACTACGAATGCAAATAAAGCGAAAATAAAACAACATTTTTTGTCATTTTTCAAAACGCCTGATACAAAACATCTAGCAGCAAAGAAACTGAAGACTACAACTGAGAAAGTGACTGAAACAGTTCAAGAGTACGATAAAAGATTTACTAAGCCAGTTGGAGTACAATATAGATGAACAATTATTGATTCAGTGGTTTGTTGGTGGACTTCTGTAGAAAATTAGAATGCACATTCGACTTGATAACTTTAACACTTATGAAGATGCATTGACCAAGGTGCTAAAAATTGAAATTGACGAGGATTACCCCGTAATTATCGTCGACAGACATATTGAATAACAATTAGAAAGCATGCAAAAATCAATACATGAGATGAGCCTCAAAGGACATAACATCTAGTGTACTAAATGCTCAGCGACCGGGCATACAAAAGACTACTATCGATAGGACGATTGTCAACAAGATATCTGGTTCGTACAATCAAAGTGTTTTTGTGACATATGCCAGGAGCATGACCTACATGCAACAAAAGATTTCCCATATAATATGAAAAATGAGCAAGCTCGCAGGTGTGCCATCTGTGAAGTCAAAAGTCACTCAAAATCAAAATGTCACTTAAACTTGTAAAATCGACAAAATTATCAAGCAGTTTACCAGATGAATGTTGTCACACAAAACAACAACAATGCTAATAATAATAACAATAGCGACCGAAACAAGCAAAATAATTAGAGGGATGACGATCGAAGATATGAGCGTTAGTATGACAACAATCGACATGGGGGATTTCAAGTTCAAGGTCGATACTTCGAGAATCGAGAAAATAGACCACGTAGTCCCATCCAGTGCTACACATGCTTAAATGAAGGACATCAACATGCTGAGTGTCCATATAAAGACCAGATCGATCTTAAAATTCGTACAAGTTGTGGTGTAGGTGATCACTATTTGGCGGATTTCCCCACCATGCTTGAAAAAATTAATAATAAGAAAAATGTTAACATCTTGTCTATTGTTAAAAAATGTGATGTTATTCGAATTAAAAACTTGCAAATTGTTACTCGATAAGGTACAAAAATCGACATGGATAACCCTCAAATAAGCAAAATAAGAAATAAGGAAGACTCTCCCAATCTGACTAAACAAAAGCAATTGTATAATGACGTATCGAATATATTCCAAGAATTAGCTACACAAGAAGAAACTGATGATTCTCAATAGAAGATTACTCAATAATTAATTAAATTTATAAATACTTATAATTATGTTGCAAAGTTAAATGATTTAATGTACAATCTTAAGAATAATTATGGTGAAGACAAGCAGGATAAAATCATATGTAGCCTTAATAAAAAAAATTAAAATGATGTCGACCCTTTAGTCAATCTTGAAATTGAAGGTTACCACATCCGACAAGTCGTTCTCGACTTCGAATCACAGGTAAACATTATGACCAGGGACACATGGGAACAACTTGGTAAACCTTGACTTAATGAATATTCCATATACTTAAAGTTATCCGATCAATGATTAATTGAACCCATTGGTGTCTGGAAGAATGTCGACACGACTATCAAAGGTATCATCACTAAAGTTGACTTTGAAATAATCAATCCTAAGGAAGGATCGAGTTCCTTCCCAGCTTTGGTAGGTCGAACATGGGGTCGAAAAATGAAGGCATCAATTTCATTAGATAAAGAAAGAATAAAACTTAAAGGAAATGGGAAAAAAATTATTGTTCCAAAACATCCATCTCAGGGAGAACCATGGACCAAACCTATAGATGAAGATGTCGACGTTCGACAGTTATACCAAATACAAAATAATGAGAATTATACTGAACCGAACGCGTATGGAGAACTTCACCTAGGAAGCCCAGATTCTATTGGTTATAATTTAGATGCATAATTATATGATTGGGAGATCTAAAAGTATGAATTATAGACAAGAGGATGTTCGACCATTCAATCCCATCCCTAACAAAAAAACACGACAATGTTTTTATGTTTCTATAATTCCTAAAATACTTGAAAGGAAAACTAGAGAGTATCCATCCTTGGTACCAGCAAAGAAAGAAGCATCAAGTCAACCAACACTCTGATATAAAGAACGTGAGTCACCAGTACTTCATGTGGAACAAGTTTCTAAAAATATAGGCAAACAAGGCCGACTTCAAATTTTAGTCAAGACATTTACTAGGCAAATTGCTCGGTGGTGGGATACCCACCATCTAGACTACAAACATGGACAACAACTTCAACATACTTTATCAAAAGATTTGGAGGGAAGAAGATAATAACATAGTCAAATATATTAGTCTTCACACAAGGGAAAGACCCTGAGAAACATATAGCTATCTATGAAAGAGAATGGAGAATACTAGTGTATAAAGACGAGTGAGTCTGGCCTCACCTATTTCCGACTACATTAGACGATTTACCAAATAAATGGTACAAAATGGAAGAATCAAGAGGTGACACATTCACATGGAATTATTTAAAAGAAAAGTTTCTAAAAGACTTTAAATTCCTACTTGACGATGAACTACTAGTCGAAGCGTCAAAACAAATAAAAACATTCTTACAACCAACTACCAAACAATACACCGGTAGAAACTCAACATAATCGACTGAATGCCACGTGTCATAGTATTAGATCAACCAAAATATTACATTCAACAAGACTTCGACTGGAAACAGAAAACACAAATGGGAAAAGTTTCCAATGGAAAACTGACCATCTTGAAACTTCAAAACTAGTTAAAACAGTGTTAAAAATTGAAACAAAAGAAAAAGACGACCTGGAACGAATGACAACAGAAGACTTTCCACCCACATTTTCACAATTTAATGAAAGGAAGTCGGCAAATTAATGAAAGTAAAGTACCAGAGTGGATGGATGTGAAGGTTAAAATAAAAGAAGTCAACATATCTAATGATGACAGGCCAAAAATTGCAAAGATTAGAGACTATTGGAATGAAGAGAAAACAACAGAAATCGTCAACTTACTAAAAGAATTTCAAGACGTCTTTGCTCGGGACTATAAGGATCTCAAAGGGTTAGATTGAGAAATGGGATAAATGAAGATCGACATAAGACCCAATGCAAAACCAGTAAAGAAAAGACCATATAAACTAGCACATAAATATAAGGAAATAATAAAGAAATAAATTGATAGTATGTTAGCAACCGAAATCATCTATCCTATTGATTAGTCAGAATGCGAAATCCTAATGGTCGTTCAACCAAAGAAACACAACCCGACACGATTAATAATTTGTGTATATTTTCGAGAACTTAACAAAGTCACTCTTGTAGACCCATTTCTGACCCCTTTCGCAAATGAAATTCTTAACGAAGGTGTAGGACATGAGTGTTACTCATTCACATACGGTTTCTCAAGTTATAATCAAGTACCTATCGCCAAAGAAGACCAAAAGAAAACAACACTTGTATGTGAATTTGGATCATTCGCCTACAAAGTTATGCCATTCGGATTGAAAAATGCACCAACTGTTTTTCCATGAATAGTTGTTAAGGCATTCCAAGAATATATATATAAAACAATGGTTGTGTATTTTGACGATTGGACAATTTATTCTATGTTAAATAACCACTGGAAATGGCTCCGACTAGTGTTAGAAATATGCCGATAAATCCAGTTATCCCTTAATATTAAAAAGTGTATCTTCGTAACCCCTATTGGAATTCTACTAGGACATATCGTATGTAAGAAAGGTATTAAAGTTGACTTTGCAAAAATTAAGATTATTCTCGACTTAAAACCACCAATCAATCCGAAGAAAATAAGAATCTCATTGGGAAATATAGGGTATTACATAATGTTCATACAACACTACTCTGATATGACATATCCACTAGAAGAATTACTAAAAGATAATCAAGAGTACGAATGGACTGACGAATGTGCCACATATTTCGACATCTTAAAGAAAAAATTAGTCGAACCACCAATACTACGATTTCCAAATTGGTCGATAAAGTTTCATATACATATTGATGCATCCGGCATAGCAATCATAGTGATATTAACACAACCTAGCGATGATGGAATGGACCATCCAAATGCATATAGCAGTAGAAAAATAAATAAAGTTGAACGCAATTATTCAAAAATAGAAAGAGAAGTGTTCAGAATGGTATTTGCACTCCAAAATTATTGACATTATCTATTTTCCAATCCATTCGTTTTTTATACTGACCATCAAGCATTAAAATATTTAGTTAATAAACCATTGCATCATGGAAGAATATGTCGATGGCTATTGTGATTCGAAGAATTTGAATTCGAAGTCATAGTTAAACCGAGTAAAGCAAATGTTGGACTCGACCACTTGTTAAGAATCAACACAAGGGAAGAACCAACTGGAATCAAAGACGATTTACCAGATGTACATCTATTTAGAGTTGAAGCTGTATCTTCCAACTTAGCAGAAATTGCTCAATTTCTAGAGGAAGGTCGAGCACCATAAGGTATAAGCGATAAAAAGAAAAAGATCCTGTTAATGAAAGTTGCACCTTACACCATAGTAAATAGATTACTCTATAAACTAGGATTATGCGAGATACTTCGTCGATGCGTTCTTGACCATGAAAGAGAAAGTATAATGAATGAAGCACACTTTGGTCCAACTAGAGGACATTTTATAGCAAACACAACAGCAAGAAAAATCCAACAATCGAGATTATGGTGGTTGACATTATACTGAGATTGTCGAATATTTGTAAGTAAATGTGACAGATGCTAACAACTAGGTCGGCATTTTCCAAGTACTAAAATGCCTCTAATATCATTAAACCCAAGTTTAATATTTGAAATTTGGGCAATCGACTTTATAGGACCATTTCCAGTACCAGCTAGATGAACAGGAGCACGATATATTTTTACAACAGTCGAGTATGTCACTAAGTGGGCTGAAGTAGAACCTGTCGAAACCTGCTCAAGTGAGATAGTCGCAAAATTCATATACGAAAATATCGTCACCAGATTTGGTTTTATTATTCAAATTTAACATTATACAAATTATAGATGGTGTGTTGTACTATGATCATCATCATCATCATCATCTTCATCTTCATCGTTATGGTCATCATCGTCATCATCATCATTATCATCATCACCATCATCACCACCCCCATCGTAATTGTTATCATCACTATTCATCATCACAATCGTAAAAAAAATAGGTATAGGTATGCTTTTTATGCTCCGTAGTTGGCCCCATTTTTTTATGAGTTATTTTACTCTCTTTTTTTAATCCATATTCAATATATCCATAGTGAAAAAATGCATCATGCATCCCCAATGTCATGGGGAAATGAGATTACACGCATTAATCAGAGGAGATTAATAGACATCCTTGATGGTTTCACAAGGAAATCACAGCCATTCAAATAGGTGAGGGAAAAGTGAGGATTCCATCTATTGTATACGTTTGAATAAATACAGTAAGTGGATAGGTTTTCAAATTGAAATGTTTTTTTAATTTTAAATCATAATCATGTTTTCTTATCATTATGTTTCTCATATTTCCATGGCACTATCATGGGATTTCATGGAAAACTAAGATACTCTATACTCAATTTACTTTTGATGATACACACATAACTTAACCATTATTTAAAATTTGAATATGTTAAATTTCTAAATTCTATGTGACTATTATCTTTAAGTTCTAAAATAAACACAAACTTGTTATTCAATTGAAGAATTTAAATTCTCTCATATAGCATTAATTGATCACACTGGCCCCATGTAGCACATTAATTTATTTATATCAGGTATAGGTTTTTATTCTTGAATTGTTAGTGCCAATCATGTCTGACTCTGGAAACCCTCCTACACCATCAATATGTGTGTCTAGTCTAACCAAACCAAGTTTCAGTCCAAGCAAGCACAAATTTGAAAAATTTCAACGTTGTCCCTGTGTAGCACATTAATTAATCTATTGGTATGGTTTTTGATGCTCGAATTATTAGTGTCAGTCATGTTTGAGTTTGGAAACCCTCCCACATTGTCAATGCATGCATCTAGTCTAACCATGCTAAGTTTCAGTCCAAGAAAGCACAAATTAAAAAAACACAACGTTGGCCCTGTGTAGCACATTAATCAATCTATAGACATGGTTTTGATGCTTGAATTGTTAGTGTCATTCATGTTTGATTATAGAAACCCTCCCACACCGTCAATGCATGTGTCTATTCTAACCATACCCAATTTCAGTCCAAGCAAGCACAAATTTAAAAAAAAATCAACGTCGGCCCCGTGCAGCACATTAATTAATCTATAAGTATGGTTTTTGGTGCTCAAATTGATAGTGTCGGTCATGTTTGAGTATGGAGACCATCCCGCACTTTCAATTCATGTTTCTAGTATAACTATGCCACATTTAAGTCGAAGCAAGCGCAAATTTAAAAAAAAATCAACGTTGGCCTTGTGCAGTGCATGATCAAGCACGCCATTTGGGTTCGCATGATAATTGTGCATTGCCTTACTGAGCTTCTCTATGTTTTGAGAATATTTTAATATTCTCTACTGAACAGGGCTAACCATGTGAAGGTGGAAGCTCTTATCCCCCCCCCCCTCACATCACTCTAAATTCCCCATAACCCGACAAAATCTATATAAAAAAATGTGTATTTTGTCATACTTAAGAAGCAATGTCTCTAATTATAACATATGCCAACATATAAAAAAATGGAATAAACACTATTAATTTATATGTACCAATAAAATTCATTAATTCTATCGCAATATTAAATCAAAATATATAGAGTAGATATATTAAGGCATACCTCATACACTTCAATGGACTTCATCATCTTCTTCATCCAAGTCATCATTTGTATCATCCGATCCAGAGTCAACATTGTAAGGATTGGTATATCATCATCTTCATCGATGTCAGTTACGATCATCATGTCATCGTCGATATCATCTCCATGGACATTGTCTGCTACATCATCTGATTCAACTAATTCTTCGACATCTTCTTCCTAAACATGGTCATCTAACTCATGTTGGCCATCTTCAACATAGTCTTCTTCTTTGAGACCCTCTTCATTACCTTCCTCTACATTATACTTTACCAACCTTCCCCTTGGATCGTGTCTCACAACAAATGACCACCCCCCTCTACCTGGAATCTCAGGGTAAAATACCTGTTCATATTAGCATGGAAGAACATAGGGCTTCGTTCCTGGCTCAAATAACCTTGTATTAACCATGGTAAATCCATTATCATGTTCAATAATAGTTTTATCGGGATCACATTGATTCAATCGTAACTTGTACTATTTGACAATGAACATAACTACCTTAAAGGAGTTAAAGTCACACTAAAGAATATCTTCCAAATACCCATAGTATCGATTATCTGGGAGTTTTGTATATCTATCACTTCTAGAGGAAACATAGGTCACCTCAAAGACTGCAGATATCCCACAATCTAATGTTTTCTTCGTTTCATCCAACTTTTTAATGTGATATTTACAACCATCGCACCGCATAGACTTATGGTGTTTTACCTACAACAAGTCGTACATGTAAAGATTGCATCATTATCCATTTATGATTAAGTGCATGTTTATGTCCTACAAGGAAAAAATCAACGTGTACATCAATATGTTTGCAAAAAAAAAAATGTGCGGTTGATTAATATGCTTGCATGCTTGTCTTTTAAACCATATTCTAAATCAATTTCCCTTTGTGTAATATTGGTATCTCCATTGTGATGTGCAACTTTAACCAATGAAGCCACACTTGCCATGATATTCCATGACCATATCGTTCATATCGTTCAATACATACCTTCATCTAGTCAAGATTGTTTGTGATGTATAAATGAGGTGCATCCCACTCTCGGCCAACTATTTAATGAAAATAAAATTAAAATTCAATACAAATGTATATTCATATTACCTTTCCCCTTTTAATTGATGCATATTGAATATTAAAACTAGAATATGTATGATATATACATAAAAAAACAATAGTCAAATGTATTATATTAATTAATCTCCACTAGCTAATAATTACCTTTCACCTTCCTCGATCTACCTTTCCCCTTTGGGTACTCCCATTCGAAATTGTTATTGGAGTCTGGATCACAAATGTGACCTAAATTGAGCTTTGACACTAATTTAGGAAGATATTCACTAATATACATCATGTTTTGGTATACCATATATCCCTCCACCATAGAACCCTCAAGATATGCTCGTTGTCTAACTAAACCCTTCAAAAATTTCAAGTGCCTCTCAACCATCCACATGGACCTGAAGTGTACAGGTCCACACAATTCAATCTCCTCAACTTGGTGTATGAGGTAGTGTTCTTATGCACTAAAAAATGTCGAAGGTATATGCTTCTACATTTCACACATAAGACAAGGAATTTCTCTCCTTCAATAATTATATCTTCTTTATGGATTTATTTAGATGACAACCATCTACAAGTGATGCAAACCAATCACAAGATTTAACAAAAAAAAACATTATATTACATAACAAGAATTAGAGCACAAAAATCAAATATAAGTTCTACAATGAATTAAACAAACACTAAGCACATGCAAAAAAGCGCTACTTACCTCATGTATTTCCCAACATTATATATAACTTGTTTGACATTGTTGACGAAGTTGTTTGGGAGAGAGAGAGAGGTAGAACATACTGTAACAATAAACAAATCGTTTCATTTTTTTACAAAAAATACCAACAATATGCACTAGAATAATAAAATATAGCAATAATTATATGCATACCATAATAACTACCTTTACGAAGATATGCCAATCATGTGTTTTCACCTTCCCAAAATCACCTTTCTTTGTTATGATATTCTTTATGTTCAAACAAAATCCGGTGGGAAATTTAATTTTTCACCTGACTTCATTTACAACATTATTTTGTTGCTCCATTAACATCCATGGAAGTGAGTTTATATTAATTTGGTCTCTGTTGTTGGGAAATTGAATGATGTCTTTCATTGCATGGTTGGATTCTTAAATGTCATTACAGATTTTGACAAAAAAAATTTCTCACTCCTTCCATCCAATATTTGCCATAATGTTTCAGCCACATTCTTTTGGATATGCATGTATCAAACAGATGAACAATTTGTAGGTGCTCGTAGTAGGTCAACCTACTGGATTGTTTAGGATAATTTTTAATTCCTTGTGGAAGCCCATTAATGCCTTCATGATCACGACGACCATCATGAATCATAGTTTATAAAGAAATTACATAAATCAATGTCAATTACAGTAAACAACACACAATAAAAAAATTCATAACATTTCATATACGATGATTCATATGTACCTTGGCGATTGCTATTATATTAAAAATTCCATAGGTGAGGTGTCATTCTCTGCGATTTTAATGCAGTCTATTTCTTTCCATTGAACAAATGTTTTTTGGTAGTTCGATACCTATGATTCGTAGAGAGAAAGTGTCTATACTCATCAAACACCTCCTTTCCTAAACTTTTGGAATGACGAGATTTGATTTTAGGACCTCAAACTGGACATGCAAATTTTCCCTTTGTCTGAATACCTACATAAAGAGATGGATTATCTATGTCAATTATAATTATATATAAAATGAACGAATTATTTAAAAAAACATGTGTGCATAATATATTAACTAGTTCATAAAAATAAAAGCAATTAAAGTGGAACTTATAATTACAAGCCACAAAAATGGGTTAACCCTCGGGCATCATGTATTGTCCATACAAGCATTCCATGGAATTGAAATTGTCTTTGTTGTATTGGTCTAGATACGCCATACATAGTGATGTCATTCCATAACTTTAGTATCTCATCAATAAGAGGTTCAATATATACATTCATATCTTTAACTTGGTACTTACCTTATTGATTTGAACATATAAAATATATAATTATTACACCCATTTAGATATATAAACCATGCACAAGACAAAAATAATATATATATATATATATAACATTATGCAACAAAATATGACAAATGAAATGTCAATACATTAAAAAAAAATTGTAGACACATACATGGAATAATCATCGACAACATTATGTGCTCCCTCTTTATTGACAACCATGGAGGAATGTTATTGTTGATAACAAAAATAGGCCACACTGAGTAAACGGATCTAATCTCTGCAATGGGTTGACACCATCTGCTGCCAAAGAAATCATAAGATTATGAGGTTCTTCTTTAAAGTGAGCCCATTTTTCCTCCATATCTCTAAATACAAAACCATCTGCATGCATTCGAACAACGTCATCTTGACTTATGTTTTGTGCATGGTAATCCATAAATTGTGCTATGTTTTTGCATTTGAACAGTCGTTGCAAACACGGAATAATGGAAATATAACGAAGAACCTTGCAAGGCACCTTTTTTGTTACTTCATCTATTAGATATCTACTGATATGACATTCTAGACATTCATTTTCAAATTCATGTTGATTATAATATATAACATGGTCATTGGGGCATGCATGAATTGCCTCATACTGCATTCCAATTTTTTTCATGATGGCAGATAAATCTCGATATGTGTGAGGTAAAATATTTGACGGGGGTAACGAAAATTCAGCTATCAAGCTACAAAAAATTAAAATTAAAATCTAGTTAATATAATGTATAAATAATATTAATGAAACACATTTCATCCATATTAATTTGACTTATGAATTAACAATATTTTTATTACACGAATAGTGATAACCTTTAGCATGATCAGATATATGTGATGGAATATATTGCATACCATAAGATCCACGTGACTGATGTGTTTGAAAGACCACTCATAACCTTGAAGTTCATTATCATCAATATAGTAGAGAGAATATTTGTGTTGGAGCGCTCATAAAGGAGTTTTTATGCCTTCTCAAGAAGAGGTAAATCATGAACATCATCAAAGTCATCATTTTCATGATTATCAACATCATCGTCCATTCTAATATTAAATGTATCACGGATCAATGTATTTGTACCATCACCTTCAACTATGTTATCAATATGATCATCTTCTTCAATATGATCATTAACTTGTTCTCCATTATTCATAGCTCCATGTTCCTCTGGTACTTGTTCTGAAAGCACGTCCTCCAGATGATATGTTGTAGGATGTCTTTCCTTTATAATTACATGAAACCATCAATATATATTAGTTAATATAAGAAATATCAAAATAATGCATACATTTACAAAATCAATCAATATAAAAACATATATAATGCAAAACTTACAAATGGACGATATTCATGTCCCCCCTCAGCATGTCAATGTTCCCTACAATGTTTTCTGGCTGTTGTGATCTTTATTATTCTCCTTTGTAAGCCCCTGCATTGACTACATAGACAATAGCATTTCCCATCGACCTTTATTTTCAGTCCATCCCACAATCTAGCAAGCAATTGTCAATTTTGTTTGTCTGGATCATGAAAATTGTTATTTAAGATTTTCTCATAAAGAGATTGAATGAAGATTAACGATATTAAAAAATAAAGCTCCACGCTTCACTATTTTTAATCATAAAAACTATTGAAATAATTGTGTGTTCTTTTACGGAAAGCAGTCTATGAAAAAAATATAATTTCTGCATACTGTCACTTGTATATCAAACATGTCGGAATGTTACCACAATATAGTTTTTTTTAATTTAAAATCCGTCGGATATTCGATGATATTGCCATAGTTACCGTTATTATGGATATGTTGGATATACGACGGATGTCGTCGTATAATTGACGGTTGTCATATATCCGACATATCCATAACAACGGTAACTAGGTTGTCAGATATCCGACAATGCCATGTATCAATTAAAAAAAATTGATCAAAATTCATAATTTTAAAGGTGAAATATGACAACACAGCCAATTTCGTCGGACTTCGTCGGATTTTCTCATCGGATTTTGGGTTCAATTTTTGTTGTGATTATCCCGAGGGCAAAGGTTTGCATAATCAAGTAATAAACAATTAATTACCATCCCTAAGAAAAAAAGTTGGAAATAACAAAAAGTCTTGGGATAGTACAATTAAATATGCACTTTGGGCTGATAGAGTAACTAAGAAAAGTGCAACAGGAAAGACTCCTTTTGAGTTGGTATATGGTTCAACTGCCTCCTTTCCTATCTATTTACAGCTTCCAGTGTATCAGATGCTTCAGGAATATGGTTTAGAAGAAGATGTCATTCCAAATAGAATAAATCAGTTAATTGAATCAGATGAAAGTCGAAGGAATGCTCTTGACAAGAGTATAAAAAACAAAGATAAGGTTAAAAGGACTTTTGACAAGTCTGCAAAACATAGGTCCTTTCATATTGGAGATACGGTTTTATTGTGGGACAAATGAAGGGAAAAGCCAGGCAAACATGGAAAGTTCAATAGTCTCTAGATGGGGCCATTCATCATCTACGACATAGTTGGCACCAATTCATTTCTTCTCAACACCATGGAAGGAGAAAAATTGCTCTTACCAATGAATGGGAAACAATTGAAATTGTTCTTCAACGATCCTATCTAATTCCTATAGGGGCATTATCAGGACTTTTCTAAACCCTTTTTTCTTTTGTATCATAGCTTATTGTTGTATATTATTTATGTACCATAGTTTTAAGTACCTTATCTTTTGTATCATAGCTTATTCATGTATATTATTTATGTACCATAGCTTTTGTATCATAGCTTATTGTTGTATATTATTTATTTACCATAGATTTTGTATCATAACGTATTGTTGTATATTATTTATGTACCATAGTTTTTGTATCATAGTTGTTTATTATTGTTGTATATTATCTTGTATATTATGTTGCAACTTGTATTTCATTTTGGCATTAATTTACATGTATATGGGGATGATGCATTTTAGTTTCTTGCAGGAACCAGATAGTCTAGGATTCCCGCCCGCTCTTTTTGATTGAAGATCAGTTGAGTGCACATTCCACAGTTGGAGTCAGATGTTTTCCACTAAGTTTCACTTAGGGAATTTTTTCAGTGAGACACCATGGATCAGAACAAGTCAATTGTTCCTACTCAGTGCTCGGAAGTTCCATGGTTTCATAGGGACCACTTGTGGTCCCTTTTTTGCATGTTCACACCCCTTAGGGGAATTGTAATAAATGATATATAATGGTGGTTTCCTATGTAAAAGGCTTGTCCTTATTGGCACTTAGTCATCAAATTCACCACCCTTGAGTGTTTTTTCCCTGGTTAATTATATGACGTTTTTTAAGCGACATATAATTTTCAAGTTTTTCACCCAAAATCCTCCAAATTTGGGGTGGTGAAGTTGGTGGTTATGCCTTAGGAGGGTTATTAAAGCCTAGAGTATATGTAGTATACCATGTCAATCATATTCCCAGAGTCTTATGAACATTCCCTAAGTACCCCCCTAGGATTTTTTAATTTTTAGTTTTCAATAAAATCATCGATAAGGTGTATTTTAATTGTAAAATTTCAAAAAGTCATAAAAGTGGGCCTAGAGAGCTAATCTTGTCACAGGGATGCTCTTTTTTGGACCCAGATCCCCCACTTAACCCCTATACCCACTTTTGAGAGTCAAATTAATAATTTCAATTATTAATTTTGATTTTCTCTCCAAAATGACACATGGGTCAAATAATTAGGTAAAATGGAGAAAATCCAATTCCTAAATCAAAGGAAGATGGTCGGGTACATGTCTCTGAGGTGTCAAGGAGTTTGATGATCATGCATGGTACATTAATGATCATATGGGATCATATTATCTCAACAAGGAAGAGGATCCACCTTGTCACCATCAAAGGGGGCACACTCTCCTCATGGATGATGCATTCCTCCACTTAGAGGAGGTAGTTAGATATATGGAAGCCCCCCAAAAATAGTGGGGACACCTCATTAGAGATGGAATCCTCCCTTTCCATGAATTCAAACCTCCCTCCTTGGAATCCTCCCTTTCCATGAATTCAAACCTCCCTCCTTGGATTCCTCAACCCCCAAAACCACTTCCTCTCATGGGAATTGCGCCCCCGGGGTTTGAGAGCAATTGTTCCTATAAATGCAAGGTCTTGCTCCTCATTTAGGAGGATACAAAGTATCTATATCCATTGTAATAATGTTTTTGTGTTGTTTATTAATGAAATTGAAGTATTTGGAGGTTCATGTGTAGCATTGTCTCATGGTTATGCAATTGGATGATTTCTTAGGTGAAATTTAGCTAAATTATGCTTTTCTTTATGTCAAAATTGGTAATATTGATCTAGTTTTATTTTGAATGAGTATTTGAATCTGTAAATTATCTCATTTATGTTTTATCATTGGAATATTTCAGGATTAATATATTATATTCAACTATACTAATATTCTCCTTGTTTTGTATGGTGAAATGTACTAGATTAACCATGCTTGTTTGAAGGATTGTCTAGTTTTTGCAGGTTTCTTTAGGTAAAAAGGATTTTGAATATCAGTTGCATACATATCATTTACACTACAATTGAATATATGCATCTAATTTGTTTTGAATCACAAACTCTTCTTCTCCTTCATACTATTCAAGCTCGGGCTTCACGACCTCTCTCTTCCCTCTCTAAATTTCAACTTTTTCTCGGTTACCAGTCCTTTATGCTTGAAAATAGTTAGATCCATAAAGTATGATATTCAAATATGATTTTTTTATGCATATATATCATATCTAGAAGGTCCTTGAAAGTATCATGTCAAACTAGATCTATATTAGTTATTTAAGTGCTTGTTTTCATCAAAATTTTCACAAATTTTCAAGTACTTAAGTAGTGTAAAAATTTGTATTATTATTTGACTAATCCATCAAATTATAAAATAAATTGATCGTTGGGTTTTAGCAGGTCTAAGAAAAAAGAGAAGGAAACATTGTCGAACATCAAAGTTTTTTACCTTCCGGGGCACCCAAAATCCTTCCTTATCCCCCCTTCCTCGTTCCTCTTCTCTTCCAAAGAGTGTGTAATCCTTTCGATCAAAAATCACTTCATTTTCTTATTTCAACATTTTGTTAAGTTCTGTGATAAAGCAAGAAAGTGGGTTTCACATTGCCCACGCTCCATCCCCCCTGGGGGGATTCGCAGTGTCCTTTTATGGTTATCTTTTTCTAAACAACACATGCACACAATCCATCTTTTAGAAAGGGTGAATAGATTAATTAATATTTATTTTAGCTTATCATAGGTTAAATAACTTCAAACCCTACTCGTTACCACGAAGTATGCTCTCACCACCAATTAAATGGTTTGTCGATTATTGGTGGATTATTAGAAAGTGACACGTAGTTAGTGGTTATAGCTTATTTTATTTTCTTTATTTGCATTATCAATATATGTTTCTTGTTTCTAAATTGGAATAAACATTGCGTTGCAAACTTTGTGTATGCTCTTTCCCTCTGCGGGCTTTGCCTGGTCGTTGGGAAATCAAAAGCAATTTGCAACACTCCTTAATTTTTACACATTAATTTAACAAGTGATTAATAAAATTAACACCCAATACATTGCAAAAAATCCGCATATCGATATTGACATTGTGGGAAAAATCTTCAAAAGAAGTGGGAACCACTAGATAGTGACCTCAAGATAACGTCAATCTACATCCTTGTTGGTGTAGTGTTGGAAATTTCCTAGAGACTTTAATTCAGCCCACATTTCCAAGTGAGGAACCACCTTTGTCATGATCCATACATATTCGCAGTACTTCACATTATATCGAGAATCCCCTTTCCCATAACTCAGCTCATCATTTAATAACTAAAACTGACCAAGAATACATTGCAAAACATTTCTTCTTTTCAACAACATCACTTTCATTTTACTTCGACTCCATTGACGTTGAGCTACAATTGAAACAATATTTTACGTTTGCTTATTATCAATTTATCATTTTTTGCTAAATCATTATGTGTTGATGTTATCATTTATATGCTGATGAAATATTTATTATCTTTGTAGTAATATTGCTTCAATTATTTTCTTAAACAAAAAAAATCTTCTAAAAAACTTACTTCAATCCATAACATTTAAAACACAAGAGCCTTAGTAAATGTTTTTTAGAGGCCACCCCCCTTGTCTTCGTTTGGAGTTTTGCCTAAACAGGGGAGTCAATATCAAGTGACAGTACTTGACTTGAGACTTTCCCCAAGGACACACCTATAAGCTTGAAGATTTATGTTGCGGTGAACCCCTAGGTGTGTGTAAGGCAGCAACATTCGCCACTTGGTTTATTTATTTGTATATATGAGTGAAGGATATATCGTTGAAAGTTATATTCAATAAAATGATATTTAACAATAAGAGGTTGAAGAATATAGTTGCTCAAATTATATTCTCCCTTGATCCACTTGATCACCGATAACAAATACCCAAATATATACACATTTCTTTGTCAATACTCTCCAACAAGCGTGAGAAACATTGCTAAATCCCACCATTATGAGTAATTATTCATTCCATGACCAATGTCAATCTTGAAATTGAGGCTGTGTGTACCACATAACTATAGAATCCCCCTATACCTCCTATTTTTAGATCCACTTGTGAAACTCCATCAAAGTAAGCTTAGGCCCCACTTTTATCAATAATGGCCTTTTACACCTCTCTAGATAAATTTACCAAACTCTGTTGTTTAAAGGGACTTGTAATATTTAATCCTTGATTGCTACAACCACGATAATGACAAACTTGTCTTTGAATATGCTTTTGTGTCTTGCCATCCATATGCCCTAAGCCACAACTAGTCATAGATCTCTACAAAAAAAATCACACCACTTATTCATTCCTTATTCAATAGATACCACTTCCTAGATTCTTACCAAACTTGTGATTCATGCTACCTAAGTCCAACACTAATGAGAAAAGGAACAACTTGTTAGTAGGTGGTAGTTTGTCTCATTTTTTACTTGACACAAGCTACACCACCCAGGTCCAAACGAAATCCTCTTTTGTAATATGTCCCATGTAGGAACCTTATTGTTTATAGGCATTCATGTGAAACTGCATGCTTTCGATGGACATTTGAAACATAGTTTTCCTTCCACTTCCATTTTCATGGTTCCATCTCTCCCTGCGAAGGCAACACCTTATATCCTTCCTTTGGTGTATACCCTCCAATTGAGTTTTTTAATCAAATCAATGAATCCTCCTCATCTTTAAGGATAACATAGGTAGCATGAAGCCCTTATATATAGTGTTGTTAGATACCACATTATGCATCTCTAAAACCCAAAACTCTACCAAAAATCCATTCTAGATGCCATATGGTCAAGTTGACTCGATCAAAACTCTAATTAAAGATGTATTCCTCTAGATAATAAGAAAAATATCATAAGTTATGGAAGTCTGAAATTTCTTTCATTTCGTATCCATGGATCAAACCCCACATAACCATAGTACCTCTTCATATTTTCCAAATTAGTTGGTTACCCACTAAAGGAAATGCAACTACTAATGCCTTCTAAAATATAGAAACATTTTGCAATTTTTTTACAAGATTCCTCAACCATTCTTCAATAGAATATGCATAAATATATTTCATGTGAACCGCAGAGCACCAAAGACCCTTCTTGTATATCATTCTCCCTACATATTTAGTATCTAATGCTTTTGAAAACATTTTTTTTTAAACCCCCAACCCTCTAGGCTCTCGGAAGTGACAACTTCTTCCATTTTACTAATGGTGAGCCTTTGTTTTCCATGCTTCCTAATGAAATGAATTTGAAACATAATATTCTTATATGTTCTAACACCCCTGTTTGGATATGTGACAAGGACATATAATAGACAAGTGTTGTAATTAACTGATGCTTATAATTATTTGATTTGAGGAAAAAACGAAAGGATTTTAAACCAATCTCCAAGTAAGAGTTATGATAGAGGAAAACATTTTCCATATTTACTTTAACAACCTCATTAATCCCACAAAAGGAGATGGGTGATTTTCCTAGATAGATCTGCATACTTATGGATATACATAACAACTCAATGATTTTTTATTTTAGCAATATCTCTCGTAGTTTTATTTCAAAAAAACAAGATATCATCAACAAACCAAAGATGACTCAAATATCGTGGATTAGCTACTTTGATACCGTTAAAATTGCTCACCTTATGAGCCTTATTTGATGATTTGCTTAATCCTTCGATGACTATAAGAAAAAATAAGGTGATGAGAGGATGTACCTTATGAACTCCCTTTTCAATTATGAAGAATCCAATAACTTGTCCATTGATAAGAATGGAGAAATAAACTAAAGTTATAAAATCTGTCATGTCTGCATCCAAAAAATACTACTTCCAAATAATGTTTCACCAACCTACTAGTTCCCTAGGTTGAGATGGAGACATAAATTTTGTAATAAGGGGGATATAGGATGAAAAATGAATTTAGTTTACCATATTCACATTTAAATGGGTCACATAAATAATAAATTTTAAGAAAATAAGGTGGCAATGGTTCATGAAGACACTTGTAAGCTTGTGGAGCCTTTGGGTGGCTAGATTCCCCACACACTTGGAATGACCTTCATCCAAATTCGAACCCAAGGGGAATATAACATACTTGGAGGTTGATATGTTGTCACATATCCTAGCATGAGAAAAGGAATTCGAAATAGAAAAGGAGAGTAACTCCCATGGAAGAGGAAGAGATTAGGAAGACATTGTGTGCCACTTGAAAGGACATTACATGCACTCTATGACAACAAATGATGAAAGATTATATGACACATATGACAAATTCAGACCTGATTTCAGACCTATGAAAGAGATAAAAACAGCCACCAAGAGGGCGCATTTGGGAGTTAGAGGCAGCCATTCGAAATTGGGAAAGAGTTGGAGCATGAGGAAGGAGACAAGTGTCATAAGAATTACTAAACCACTAAGATGAGCTGGAGCAATCCTATTAAGGGAATTCGACCTTATGAGGCCTCGTGAAGTTAATAAAAGGATGTATTGAGGAATAATAGTAGATTTTTATCATTTATTAATTAGGCTTTGGCATTTTTTAGAGCTTTTGCTTGTCCATTGCACGATGAGTGTTCACTCTCCCTGCTTGTGAACCAATTTTGAGGGAGTTGGATTCCTTTCAAAGTTGGTTGATGGAGAGGCCATTTAGACCTTTCATTAGATCTGAATGAAGGTTTTTTAGTTGCAGTTTGAAGGTCCATACAGTTCGTGTCCTCATCTATCTCCCTCTTCTCTCATTCCTACTTCACCATAGGCCCATGCCCTCATGTGATGGCGCACTTGTTGGAGTGGTTCTTGTGCTTGGATGGATTTATTTGATACCCTATATTGGGTATATTATGTATCTATATGTACTTTTATGTCCATATTATTTGTAATTCGAAATATAAGAAATCCATGTGTGAAAGGATTGCATTCTCATGCTCTTGAATAACTAGTTTTCATGAATTTGTATTCAAGCTTGAAAGATTTTCATATCATATTTGTATGAGGGTTTTATATGATTTTTATGTTCTTGGGACATATATTTGTATTATGTATATCTTGAAAAATCTTAACTTCCCAAGTGGGAATGGGACAGATGAAGGGCTTAGGGGAAAATCCAGAGAGGCCATTAGGGGGCAGAGGCAGAGGTAGGTAGTCGTTATTATACAAATCCCAAGTTCGGTCAATGGTTGATTTTGTTGCAGGTAAACAATCATCAATTGAAGGGGAACTTAGAGCAGAAAAATCCTTTACGAGGGTTACTTGATGAATATGATTTCTTACAACTTCAGTGGGTTGGCGAACCCTTCCAAAAAATCGTTGTTTAAGCATCTAGTTGTGCCAGTTGAACCATACTTGATCTTTCTACAAGAAACCTTAAGTGAGTGAAAATAGTTAAGGCTTCACTAGAAGGCCTCCTGGGAGGTTGTAGTTTTGAAATAACTAGTGCAAGAGGTAGTTCTGGGGGCCTAAATTTAAGATGGAGCACCAGGAGAATTATAACCTCAAATTGTTGGAGCTTTCCATCTGGACTAGGGTTGGATATGTTCTCCTCTGAATTAAACATGGATTTGAGGGTGATAAAAATTTATGGACCAAATGTGGAGAGGGAATCTTTTTGGATGAACTGCATCAATAAATAAATCTGAACCATTTATTATACCATTCATGTGTCAAACTTAACCTAGTAATGCAGTCTCCCCATAAGCAATTTCCATGACAATTACCATACATATGATGCACCTAATAATTAGTTTTAAGAGATTAAAAACCATGAATAATGGAATCCATTAATGTCAAAGTGTATGAGTAGTCATAATATGAATTACTATGTCCTAATACCCCTCAAGCTCTTCTATACTGAATTTTAAGTCATTTGGGTTCATTTGGATCAACTTGGGTTTCACTAGTCTAAAACTAGAAATTGGTCAAATTGTGCAAACTTGAATATCATGTCAAAATAAGTTTTCTGATTCAAAAATTGAGTGTTTGGGGTATTTTAAGATGTTTTAAATCCCATAGAGTCATTCCATAAGGAATTTGTAAAGTTTTTGTGGTGTTTGGAACCAAATCAAGAAAGACTAGTTTACTACTTTTTCCTAGTTTCAAAATTAGACAAAGTATTGAAGGAGGAGGTATGTGAGTTGTTTGTGAAAAGTCGTCAACCACGTAATATTAATAATATAACTATATTATTTTTCCAATTGCATTAGAACCTAATTGTTAAATTTTCATATGCTTAACTAAGACATCAGTATATCATTTCATTTTTCATAATAAAAGCATATAAAATAGGATCACTGAAAGAAATAGCATCACAAGAACAACACAGATTTATCCTGGGAAAACCCTAAAGGGAAAAACCCAGCAAAATCTTCCTCAATATAGATGCCCCAAAAAGGGAAAAAGGTAAAACCAACAAGGAGATCAAAAACCTGATTCTCCTCCTTCTCCAGCAACTCCTCTCCTCCACAAGTGCACTATTCCAAGTGAGTGTGTGTGTCTCAAATGAGGAGCACTACACCTCTATTTATATTCATCCATTTACTTAAAGTTTACTCAATTAACATGTCGGCTTAAGTTAACTCATGTAGGCTCGAGTTACACATGTAGGCTCAAGTAACCACACTAGGGTGCTGATGACCCACCTTTACAATTAGAGGGGACTACCTCATGACTCTTATTAGTTCTTCCGATTAGGAGCATCGGGGTACAATGTAATACAAGTGGTTCTCCCGGTTGGACCATCGGGGACCACAAAAGATACATAAAGAATATTCTTCAAAGTTACAATATTTCAACACTCCCCCTTAATGAGAAGGGTATTCTACATCAACAAAAACAAGGGCAGAGATGGGGGACATCATCAACATCAGCAGGGTAGCACATCTATAAATCATTGGAAGCTTTTCAACATCATGTAGTCTTCATCTTCAATCTTCAATCTTCATCATCAGCAACATCTTCAGTCTTTGATCAACAGCATCTTCAGCATTTTGATCTTTCAATTAGCAACGACATCTTCAGCACCTGGATCTTTCGATCAGCAACATCTTTAGCACTTTGACTGTCCGATCAGCAACAGCATCTTCAGCATTTTGAGCTTTTGATCAGCAACATCTTCAGCACTTTGATTTTTTTATCAGCAACAACATCTTCAGCATTTTGTCCTTTTGATCAGCAACATCTTCAGCATTTTGACTTTTGGATCAACAACAACATCTTCATCACCTTGACCTTTCGATCAGTAGCAACATCTTCAGTACTTTGACCTCTCGATCAGTAGCAACATCATCATCATCATATTCTGATCTATCGATCATAATCATCATCACATTCTGATCTTTCGATCAGAAACATCATCAACATAGAAACATCATCATCATACTCTGATCTTTCGATCAGAAACATCATCAACATAGAAACATCATCATCATACTCTGATCTTTCGATCAGAAACATCATAATCATAGTGCGTCATCATCATACTCTGATCTTTTAGATCAGTACGTCATCATCATCATACTCTGATCTTTTGATTAGTATGTCATCATCATCATCAGCAACAACCTGCAATCCACAACTCAAAGACAAAAAGTCTTTGGATCACTTTTGGACTTAAAGTCCAGGGATGATACAATCCCACCACATTCTCGACAACCGAAGTTACTGT